>NC_059635.1:9175233-9299556 GCF_020424385.1 Procambarus clarkii
CACAACACACACACACACACACACACACACTCGAGGCCACACACACACACACACACACACACACACACTCGAGGCCACACACACACACTCGAGGTCACACACACACACACACACACACACACACACACACACACACACACACACACACACACACACACAGGAAGCAGCTAGATGTACTAGCCGGCTGATAGAGAGAAATAGAGCAGTAGTAGTAGCAGGCATTAAAGAGCAAACAGGGACCAGACCAAAGGAGCGGAGAGACAAGGACAAAAACATGATTAAAGAGATCCTTAAAGAGGTAAGGATGGAGGGAGCTGAGCAAAATGTTGAAAAGGTTTCAGGCTTGGAAAGTACAACAAGGACAGAGACCGAATGATAAAGGTGGTTTTCATGAGCGAAATCGCGAAAGAGGAACTGCTAGCAAGGAAGTGTTGTCTAAAAGGTGTAGAGAAGTTCAAGAAAATATTCCTGCAGAGGGATATGACAAGGGAAGAGAGAATACGGACAGCAGACGCGAGGAAGGAGCGCAGGGGGAGAGAAGGAAATCAGAGTACCACAACCCAGAACCCTACAATCCCAGAGGGAAGTGGAGAACCCTCCTCAAACAGTGCAACAGCCACAGGGATTGGGGCACCACCCCCACATTCTACCCAACAGACACCCAACCTGCCCCATCCCCTGTCAGCCCCCCACTAAGTACCCACCTAGGGCACCCTCCCCCCACCCACCCCCCTCCCCCCACTCACCCCCCTTCCCCCCCTCACCCCTCTCCCCAGGACCTCCCTTCTCCCCATCCCCCATGCCCTCCCTTCTCCCACATGCCTTCCCATCTCTCCCACCCCCATGCCCTCCCTTCCCCCCCTCCCCCCTAAGCCCCCCACTCTCCCCCACCCCACCTAAGTCTTCCCCTCTCCCCCACTCCCCTAAACCCTCCCTCTTCCTCACCCACCTCAGCCCACAAGAAGTTAACCCAGATGTAATCGGACTCACTGAAACAAAACTCTCTGGAATCATAACGAATGCCGTGTTTCCCCAGGAGTATACAGTAATAAGGAAAGAGAGGGAAGGTAGGGGAGGAGGCGGAGTGGCCCTACTCATGAGAAGGGAATGGAGTTTTAAGGAGATGGCCATCCCGGGCTGTGAGGAGTTCAGAGACTACATAGCAGGCACCATAACAATGGGAGGACCAAGAATAGTAGTAGCAGTAATATACAACCCTCCACCAAATGACAGGAGACCCAGTCAAGAGTATGAAAACAACAACAAGGCAGTTAACACTATAATTGAGAGGGCAGCCTCTGCTGCCTGTAGAAATAGATCCCACCTGCTCATCATGGGCGACTTCAATCACGGAAAGATTGACTGGGAGAACAAGGAACCGCATGGAGGCGAGGATACGTGGAGAGCCAAACTATTGGAGGTGGTGACAAGCAACTTTTTAACCCAGCATGTCGGAGAACCCACAAGGATGAGAGGCAATGACGAACCAGCGAGACTCGACCTAGTCTTCACTCTGAACGACTCCGACATAAGAGAAATCGGTTTTGAGGACCCAGTAGGAATGAGCGACCACAGTGTACTGGTGTTTGAGTACTTGATTGAAGAAGGGTTATTGAACTCGAGGAGGGATACCGAAACCAAAAGGTTAGCATACCGAAAGGGAAACTATGAGGGGATAAGAAAATTCCTAACAGATATAGCATGGGAAACAGAGCTCAGGGGAAAGACGGCCCAAGATATGATGGATTACATCACGCAGAAGTGCAAGGACGCAGCAAACAAGTTTGTCCCAGTCCAAAAGGAAAACAGAGAAATGAAGATGAGAAACCCATGGTTTAATCAGAGATGTAGGCTAGCTAAGCAGCAAAGTAAAAGGGCATGGAGAAACTATAGGAATAACAGGACACTGGAGAGCAGAGAAAGATACCAGAATGCCAGGAATGAATATGTCAGGATGAGAAGAGAGGCAGAAAGACAATACGAAAATGACATCGCAAGCAAGGCAAAGACTCAGCCTAAATTGTTGCATAGCCACATTAGGAGAAAAACAACAGTAAAGGAACAGGTTATGAGATTAAGGATAGGGGCGGAAGGATTCACTACAAATGACAAGGAAGTGTGTGAGGAATTGAATAAGAAATTCCAGGAGGTCTTCACCTTAGAGCAAGGAGAAATTCCAGAGGTAAGTGAGGGAATAGCTAACCAGGAACCACTGGAAGAGTTTGAGATTACCAGTGGGGAAGTAAGGAAGTGTTTACTAGAGTTGGACGTGACGAAGGCTATAGGCCCAGATGGAATCTCCCCTTGGGTTCTAAAGGAAGGAGCAAGAGAACTGTGCCTACCACTCTCCATAGTGTATAACAAATCACTGGCAACAGGGGAACTGCCAGATATTTGGAAAGCAGCTAACGTAGTCCCGATATACAAGAAAGGGGATAGACAGGAGGCACTGAACTACAGGCCAGTGTCCCTAACCTGCATACCATGCAAGCTGATGGAGAAGATTGTGCGAAAAAAACTAGTGGAGCATCTGGAGCGAAGGAACTTTGTAACACAGCATCAACATGGGTTCAGGGATGGCAGGTCCTGCCTCACAGGGTTACTTGAATTCTACGACCAGGCAACAAAAATAAGGCAAGAAAGAGAAGGGTGGGCAGACTGCATATTTTTGGATTGTCAGAAAGCCTTTGATACAGTGCCACACAAGAGGCTAGTGCGAAAGTTGGAGATGCAGGCTGGAGTGAGAGGGAAGGTACTCCGGTGGATAGAGGAGTACCTAAGCAACAGGAGACAACGAGTCTGTGTGAGGGGTGAGGTCTCAGATTGGCGAGACGTCACAAGTGGAGTCCCGCAGGGGTCAGTCCTTGGACCTATACTGTTTCTGGTATATGTAAATGATCTCCCAGAGGGTATAGATTCGTTCCTCTCAATGTTTGCCGACGATGCAAAAATTATGAGGAGGATTGAAACAGAGGATGATAGTAGGAGGCTACAAGATGACCTGGATAGACTGAGTGAATGGTCCAACAAATGGCTGTTGAAGTTCAACCCGAGTAAATGCAAAGTAATGAAACTAGGCAGTGGAAACAGGAGGCCAGGCACAGGATACAGAATAGGAGATGAAGTACTTAATGAAACAGACAGAGAGAAAGATCTAGGAGTTGATATCACACCAAACCTGTCTCCTGAAGCCCACATAAAGAGAATAACGTCTGCGGCATATGCGAGGCTGGCTAACATCAGAACGGCGTTCAGGAACCTGTGTAAGGAATCATTCAGAATCTTGTACACCACATATGTAAGACCAATCCTGGAGTATGCGGCCCCAGCATGGAGCCCGTACCTTGTCAAGCACAAGACGAAGCTGGAAAAAGTCCAAAGGTATGCTACTAGACTAGTCCCAGAACTAAGAGGCATGAGTTATGAGGAAAGGCTGCGGGAAATGCACCTTACGACACTGGAAGACAGAAGAGTAAGGGGGGACATGATCACAACCTACAAAATCCTCAGGGGAATCGACCGGGTAAACAAGGATGAACTATTCAACACTGGTGGGACGCGAACAAGGGGACACAGGTGGAAGCTGAGTACCCAAATGAGCCACAGAGACGTTAGAAAGAACTTTTTCAGTGTCAGAGTAGTTAGTAAATGGAATGCATTAGGAAGTGATGTGGTGGAGGCTGACTCCATACACAGTTTCAAATGTAGATATGATAGAGCCCAATAGGCTCAGGAATCTGTACACCAGTTGATTGACGGTTGAGAGGCGGGACCAAAGAGCCAGAGCTCAACCCCCGCAAGCACAATTAGGTGAGTACACAGGTGAGTACACACACACACACACACACACACACACACACACACACACACACACACACACACACACACACCACACACACACACACACACACACACACACACACACACACACCACACACACACACACACACACACACACTCGACACCACACACACACACACACACACCACACCACACACACACACACCTCGAGGCCACACACACACACCACTCGAGGCCACACACACACACACTCGAGGCACACACACACACACACACTCGAGGCCACACACACACACACACACACCGACACACACACACACTCGAGGCCACACACACACACACACTCGAGGCCACACACACACACACTCGAGGAGGCCCACACACACACACACACACACACACACTCGAGGCCACACACACACACACACACACACACACACACAGGCCACACACACACACACTCGAGGCCACACACACACACACACACACACACACACACACACACACACTCGAGGCCACACACACACACACACACTCGAGGCCACACACACACACACACTCGAGGCCACACACACACACACACACTCGAGGCCACACACACACCACTCGAGGCCACACACACACACACACTCGAGGCCACACACACACACACACTCGAGGCCACACACACACACTCGAGGCCACACACACACACACTCGAGGCCACACACACACTCGAGGCCACCACACACACACACACTCGAGGCCACACACACACACACACTCGAGGCCACACACACACGCACTCGAGGCCACACACACACACACTCGAGGCCACACACACACACACACACACACACTCGAGGCCACACACACACACACACACACCACTCGAGGTCACACACACACACACACACACGCACTCGAGGCCACACACACACACACTCGAGGCCACACACACACACACACACACACACACACACACTCGAAGCCACACACACACACACACACACACACACACTCGAGGCCACACACACACACACTCGAGGCCACACACACACACACACACTCGAGGCCACACACACACACACACACACACGCGAGGCCCACACGAGGCCACACACACACACACACACACTCGAGGCCACACACACACACACACACACACACTCGAGGCCACACACACACACACACACTCGAGGCCACACACACACACACACACTCGAGGCCACACACACACACACACACACACACACACACAACACACACTCGAGGCCACACACACACACACTCGAGGCCACACACACACACACTCGAGGCCACACACACACACACACACACTCGAGGCCACACACACACACACACACACTCGAGGCCACACACACACACACACACACTCGAGGCCACACACACACACACACACTCGAGGCCACACACACACACACACACTCGAGGCCACACACACACACACACACACACACACACACACACACACACACACACACACACACACACACACACACACACACACACACACACACACACACACACACACACACACACACACACACACACACACTCGAGGCCACACACACACACACACACACTCGAGGCCACACACACACACACACACACACTCGAGGCCACACACACACACACTCGAGGCCACACACACACACACTCGAGGCCTCACAGCACACAAAAGCACATCTCTCAAACATAAAACAAAGTTTAATATGACTCAAGCTGGAACAAAAATAATATATCCAAAAACTTGATGACTGTAGGAGATTATTAGGCAGATTATTGTATGCTCGAGTCCTTTCCATCATACATTTTTTAAATAAACTTGTATACGTATTTTTCTCTCCTGTCTTTTGATCAGTCCTTTTGAAGAATGAGTAAAAGGTGTCAGATGACGCAGGAGAAGCGCCCCTCTGAAGATGGCTGAAAGCTGGATTATATTGGATATCGAACAGTATTGGGTGTTCGCATCCGGATGGAATGTCCTTCGCTTCTGTGATCTTCTTACTGGGGGGGGGGGGAAGGAGGTGTTGGACTCTGGGAAGAATGGGAGAAGGTGGAGTTAGAAGGAATGATAAGAGAAGTGGAGAATGTGTCTGTAAACAGGGAAAGATGATTGAAACAAATGTGGGAAGATTATAAACTACTGAAGTGGATAGTTGTGCATTTAAATGTATTCTTGACAGTTTTTGCAATTATTTGTTTAATCATTGCTATATCTTATCATTCTTACTTTAGAATGAGAGAAGAAGTCATGAATCGTTTGTCATTAATTCTGCAACATGAACTGCTCATTGTCGATGGCACTTGCTCCCCCAAGAAGATATGGCACTTGGTCCCCCAAGAAGATATGGCACTTGCTCCCCCAAGAAGATATGGCACTTGGTCCCCCAAGAAGGTATGGCACTTGGTCCCCCAAGAAGATATAGCACTTGGTCCCCCAAGAAAAGATGGCACTTGGTCCCCCAAGAAGATATGGCACTTGGTCCCCCAAGAAGGTATGGCACTTGGTCCCCCCAAGAAGATATGGCACTTGGTCCCCCAAGAAGATATGGCACTTGGTCCCCCAAGAAGATATGGCACTTGGTCCCCCAAGAAGATATGGCACTTGCTCCCCAAGAAGATATAGCACTTGGTCCCCCAAGAAGATATAGCACTTGCTCCCCCAAGAAGATATAGCACTTGCTCCCCCAAGAAGATATAGCACTTGGTCCCCCAAGAAGATATGGCACTTGGTCCCCCAAGAAGATATAGCACTTGGTCCCCCAAGAAGATATGGCACTTGGTCCCCCAAGACTTTATGGCACATCTTGACTATCGAACTGTGTGGGCAGCTCCCTATCCAACACAGAAGGTCTTGAGTCCCAACACCAGTATTCCCACACACTGAGTCTGCATCACTAGTGAGTACCAGACCCTCGATGAATAACGTCATCGTCAATGTTCCTGATGCGTCTTTGTCTCAGGAAAATGCAGACAATAGAGTTATCACGACAGAAACCCTCTTCAAAAAGCGGTCTATACCATTGATCCAACTTATTCATCAGACATTACACTACGTAAAGACTTTCCTCCTAATGAGGTGTTGCTTGGCACCAAGATCTTTTAAGATTCCCTGGACTAGTCTGGGTCTTATTATACATGTGAACATGAACCAATGTGTGTCTTACATGTGAACATGAACCAATGTGTGTCTTACATGTGAAGCTCTGGCTCTCTTCTGATAGACTCTTCCACTTGATCTTACATGGATTAATTAAATTTAATTTTAATAAGCAACTGCCCACATCTGATTGGCAAAGATAGTCATACGAAGGTATCGCTTTCTTCCTCGCTCCCTCCCTCTGACTCTATCACTACGTCCCCTCCCATTTCAGTGGTCGGGTCCCCTGTCCCACATGGAGGTTTCTTTCGCCCCCGATTCCCTCTCGGTTGCTGCCCTTGCTGAGGTGCACTCCCTGATTTCTGCCCCCCTACACTAGCTGTGGAGGGGGGGCAGAAATCTGCCTCTGCCGAATCTGACTGCCCCTCTTTGACTGCCTCTCTCTGACTGAGAGAGGCAGTCTGATCTGACTGCCGCTTTCGGTTATCTCCTCCTCCGGACCCCGTCAGTCCGCCTCTGGTCTGTCCTCCCGCTCCCTTCCCTCCATCCATACTAAGTTTACCCATGCCCCCTAACTCTGATTTTGCTAATCCTGAGATTCTTTAATAAACTGTGTTCTTCTTTACCTTTGTTTCTTTATTGTTCTCTGTTACTGTCCTTTCTCTTTGATAATGTCTGTTCCTCAGTGGAATATTCGTGGATTTTATGCCAACTTCCATGAACTCCAACTTCTAATTACACAATTTTCACCACTTTGTTTGTCTCCAGGAAACAATGCTTGGTGCTCGTCCTGATCACTTTCGTGGTTATTCCTTTCGTTTTTCCCCCCCTCCCAGCTCTTGCTGGGGCATTCCCTACGTCCCCCTACTTCTTCCGTCACCTATCCATTGTTCTACTGCCCATGTTTTTGTGGGTAAATGGTATACAGTCTGCTCCATTTATTTCTCCCCAAATGTCTCACTTTCCCTTCCTGATCTTAAGCACCTCCTGGACTCCTTGCCAGAGCCGGTGCTCCTTTTGGGTGATTTCAACTGTCGACATACCCTCTGAGTTGATGTTCTGACAAACACCCGAGGCTGCCTTCTCGAACCATATGTCCTCGCTTCTTCTCTATCTCTTCTGAATTCCGGTGAGCCCACTCATGTGGACTCTCGAACTCGGACCCTTTCCTGTCTTGATCTTTCTCTCTGCTTGTCGTCCCTTTACTTAGATTTCACGTGGCGGATTCTTGATGACCTCCATAAGTGATCATTTCCCCATTCTCATTTCCTTTTCTCTTTCGACCATGCCCTCTCCTTCCCTAGGTGGCAGTTTACCAAGGCTGACTGGAACCTATTCACCCTCCGTGCTACTCTCTCTGACCTCTCCTCTCTGCCTCTTCCTCGCGCCCTCCTCCTTTTTTATGACACTGTCTTCAACGCTGCCCTCCGCTCTATTCCTCGCTCTTCCTCCTGGGGCACACGAAAGTGCGTTCCCTGGTGGAATGTGGACTGTGCTCGGGCTGTCCGCTGTAAGCGTGCAGCCTGGAAGAAACACCGCCGCCGGCAGACGGCTGATTCTTTTATTTTGTTTCGGAAGGCAAGTGTGGTGGTCCGTAGGACCATCCGTACCGCTGAACGTGAGAGTTGGACATCTTATGTTTCCACCATTACGTCCGATACTGCTCTACCGCAGATCTGGAAGAATATCCGCAAGATTGTGGGCAAGTTCGTTTTAGATGTCTCGCAGGTTCTCCACCTCCATGGTACTCTTGTGGCAGACCCAGTGACGGTCGCGACCGAACTGGGTTCCCACTTTTCTACTGTTAGCTCTGATTCTCATCTTCCTCAATCCTTCCTTCTTCGTAAGCCTGTTCTTGAATCTTATCCTTTCTTATCTTATCTTATCGAAATCTTATCGATTTCCACACTCGTCTCTGCTTTTCCTATAACAATCCTTTCTCTCTTTTTGAACTTCAGTCTGCCCTGGCCCTCTGCGGATCTACGGCAGCGGGCTAGGATGACGTTCATTATGAGATGCTTCGCCATCTCCCTCTGTGCATGTCTCAGTATTTACTGAGTCTGTATAACCAGGTCTGGGAGTCATCATCCGTCCCTGAGGACTGGCTCGATGCCGTTGTACTCCCTATTCGGAAACCAGGGTCACCAGGGTCTCTTGGTACATTCCCTAAGGACTTCCACCCTATTGCTCTCACGAGTTGGGTCTGCAAGCTTTTTGAGCATATGGTAAATGTCCGTCTGATGTGGTTCTTGGAAGACCATCACCACCTCTCTCCTTCTCAATTTGGTTTCGCAAGTGCCGCAGCACGACTGATGTCGTGGTGAACTTGGAGGTCTATATTCGTACTGCTTTTGCTGCGAAGACCTCCATTGTTGCTGTCCTTTTTGACCTGGAAAAGGCTTATGATACAACCTGAAGATACCATATTCTGTCCCAACTTCGTTCTTTTTTCCTTCGTGGTAATCTCCCTCTCTTCCTTCAAAGCTTCCTCTCTCATCGTACCTTTCGAGTCAGGCTTAGTGCCACTCTCTCTGCCTCTTTTCGGCAGTATGAAGGTGTGCCCCAAGGTAGTGTTCTGAGCACTACTCTTTTTTTTGGTTGCCCTCAATAGTCTTCTTTCCTCCCTTCCTTCTGGCATCTTCTCTGCTCTTTATGTTGACGATCTTACTCTTTGTTGTCGAGGTGATGATTCACCTCTCCTTCAATGGCGGCTTCAACTTGCGATTGATGCCGTGTCATCTTGGGCCACCGATCATGGCTTCAAGTTCTCTACTACTAAGACTTGTGCCATGACTTTCACTCGGAAACGGGTCGTTCTTTGTCCCTCTTTGTCACTTTATGGTCATCCCCTTGAGTACAAAGATTCCGCAAAGCTTTTGGGGTTATTCTTTGACACTCGTTTGTCTTGGTTGCCCCATATCTCTTACCTCCGTATTGAATGCTCTAAGGCCCTTAACCTACTTAAGGTTTTGTTCTATACTTCTTGGGGAGCGGATAGGCACATGCTCCTCTATATGCATTCCTCTCTCGTCCTGTCTAAACTCGATTATGGTTGCCCTGCTTACTCTTTTACTTCTCCTTCTACTCTTTGCCGTCTTGATCCTTTGCCCCCATACTGGGTTGCGTCTCAGCTCTGGTGCTTTTTGTTCAACTCCCGCCCTCAGCTTGTATGCTGACACTGGCTTCCAGTCTCTCCAGGACCGCCGTGATCGCTACAGTCTTCGCTATCTTGCGCGATCCTTACAGCATCCTCACTCTCACCTCTATCGTGCTTTGACTTTTACCCCTCCTGTAGTTCCTGTTCCTCTTCACCACCTTCCTCTTTCTGTCCGTTTGTCTCGCTTACAAGATTCTTTTTCGGTTCGTATTACCAATGTTTCTCCTCGTATTGTTCCATCCTTGCCCCCGTGGAGGGTCCCCCTTCCCAAATTTTGTACTTCTCTGACCCACATCACTAAAGCTTTTATCCCTCCTACAGTTCTGAAATGCCTCTTTCCTGAGCACTTTTCTTCTCACTCCCACTCCGTTCCCATCTTCACCGATGGGTCTAAGTCTGCTGACGGTGTGGGCTACTATGTTGTTTTTCCTGACCATACTTATATGTGTCGCCTTCCTCCGGAGGCTGGCATCTTCACAGCAGAACTTTATGCTATTCTCTATGCTCTTCGTCTCCTGCTTTCCCGGAGTCAATACTCCTTTGTGGTGGTAGTTGACTCTCGCAGTGCCCTCATTGCTTTAGGGTCCTTTAATCCGGTCCACCCGGTGGTCATCGAGATTCAACATTGGCTGTTTCTTATCTTCAGTAAATTTAAGTCAGCTGAGTTTTGCTGGGTTCCCAGCCATGTTGGTCTCTTTAAATGAGCGTGCGGATGCTGCCGCTAAGGACGCTATCCGCACTTGTCCCATCACCCGTAAAGGTATTCCTTATTCCGACTTTTACCCAGTTATTCATGCCTCCATCCTTGCCCGCTGGCAAAGTTGTTGGTCTTCTGTTCTTGGTAACAAATTGCGTACTCTTAAGAGTCGTGTGTCCGAGTGGCTTTCCTCCTACCACTGTAACCGGCGATGGGAAACGGCTCTGGCTAGGTTGCCTATTGGCCATACCCGTTTAACTCACGGTCACTTAATGGAGCGCCCCCCTGCTCCTTATTGTCCAAATTGCATTGTCCCTCTTACGGTCGTGCATATCCTTGTTGAATGTCCTTACTGCCAGGACGAGCGTGTGTCTTGTTTTCCGACTGTCCCTTGTGGTCACTTGTCCCTTGATAGAATTCTTGGCGACTCGGATACTTTTGATATCGTTCTGTCGTTCGCCTTATGCGTTTCTGTTCTCGTATTGGCGTCCTTGGTGATATTTAGCGCCCTCTGATTATCCCGCACATTTGATGGTGCTACATAGCCTTCCTGGATTGGTGCCTTCTTTTGATAATTACTTACTAAATAAAGCAGGAGTCATTACCATAACTATAGGGATTTTATATGCTAGCACAGACAGCATGCTCCCAAACGCAATTATCACATTTGCATATAACATGTACAAGTTATATTGCATTTAGCATCTAATGTTGTCCCTGAAGCCTGTTTGCCGCATCAGCGAGCATCACTACTCCTGTCCCGTCTGAGTGTGGTAGGGAGAATGCCGGAAAGTTGGTATAAATGAGTGAGGAAGATGCAGGAGAGCGAGGATGAAAATGCTGGATGAGGGAGGGAGGAGGATGTCTCTAGGTGGTGTACTAGTACGACGGCAGCGAGGGGTACCAGCCAGGAACACTGAGGGAGTTTTGAAGTCAAAGGACGTTTCTCTGGGCGTCATGGTGTAGGGAAGAGCAGCAGGTGGAGAGGCAAGTATTGGAAGCATCGAGACCGCTTTATCCTCAAGAGAAAGTGTCCAGGTGGCAAGTGATGGGATTATGGATATGGCTCAGTTGTGTGGGGGTCTGGACGTGGTGCCGGCGGTCTCCTTCAACACTATTGGTCTGGCAGTGATGCATATGGTACTGGTATATGACCATTATTCCTACCATTAGTCCCTCTGTCGTGACTGCTACTGCTGCCGCCACCACCACCACCCCAACGACTGCTACAGCTGCCACCACCACCCCTACGACTGCTACCACCACCACCACCCCTACGACTGCTACAGCTGCCACCACCACCCCTACGACTGCTACAGCACCACCACCACCCCTACGACTGCTACAGCACCACCACCACCCCTACGACTGCTACCTGCCACCACCACCCCTACGACTGCTACCACTGCACCACCACCCCTACGACTGCTACGACCACCACCCCCGACTGCTACCACCACCACCACCACCCCTACGACTGCTACCACCACCACCACCACCCCTACGACTGCTACAGCTGCCACCACCACCCCTACGACTGCTACAGCTGCCACCACCACCACCCCTACGACTGCTACCACCACCACCACCACCACCCCCCTACGACTGCTACCAGCTGCCACACCACCACCCCTACGACTGCTACCAGCTGCCACCACCAGCCCCTACGACTGCTACAGCTGCCACCACCACCCCTACGACTGCTACAGCTGCCACCACCACCCCTACGACTGCTACAGCTGCCACCACCACCCCTACGACTGCTACCACCACCACCACCACCCCTACGACTGCTACCACCACCACCACCACCCCCCTACGACTGCTACCACCACCACCACCACCCCTACGACTGCTACAGCTGCCACCACCAGCCCCTACGACTGCTACAGCTGCCACCACCACCCCTACGACTGCTACCACCACCACCACCACCCCCCTACGACTGCTACCACCACCACCACCACCCCTACGACTGCTACCACCACCACCACCACCCCTACGACTGCTACCACCACCACCACCACCCCTACGACTGCTACCACCACCACCACCACCACCACCACCCCTACGACTGCTACAGCTGCCACCACCACCCCTACGACTGCTACAGCTGCCACCACCACCCCTACGACTGCTACTGCTACCACCACCACCACCCCTACGACAGCTACCACCACCACCACCACCCCTACGACTGCTATCACCACCACCACCACCCCTACGACTGCTATCACCACCACCACCCCTACGACTGCTACCACCCCCCTACGACTGCTACCACCACCCCTACGACTGCTACCACCACCCCTACGACTGCTCCCACCCCCCCTACGACTGCTACCACCACCCCTACGACTGCTACCACCACCCCTACGACTGCTACCACCACCACCACCCCTACGACTGTTACTACCACCACCACCACCACCCCTACGACTGCTACCAACACCACCCCTACGACTGCTACTACCACCACCACCACCACCCCTACGACTGCTACCACCACCACCCCTACGACTGCTACTACCACCACCACCACCCCTACGACTGCTACTACCACCACCACCCCTACGACTGCTACCACCACCACCCCTACGACTGCTACTACCACCACCACCACCACCACCCCTACGACTGCTACCACCACCACCACCACCTCTACGACTGCTACCACCACCACCCCTACGACTGCTCCCACCACCACCACCACCACTTCTACGACTGCTACCACCACCACCCCTACGACTGCTACCACCACCACCACCACCACTTCTGCGACTGCTACCACCACCACCACCCCTACGACTGCTACCACCACCACCACCCCTACGACTGCTACCACCACCACCACCACCACCCCTACGACTGCTACCACCACCACCACCACCCCTACGACTGCTGCTACCACCACCACCACCCCTACGACTGCTACTACCACCACCACCACCACCCCTACGACTGCTACCACCACCACCACCCCTACGACTGCTACCACCACCACCACCCCTACGACTGCTACGACTGCTACCACCACCACTGCTACCACCACCACCACCCCTACGACTGCTACTACCACCACCACCACCCCTACGACTGCTACCACCACCACCACCACCTCTACGACTGCTACTACCACCACCACCACCCCTACGACTGCTACTACCACCACCACCACCACCCCTACGACTGCTACTACCACCACCACCACCACCCCTACGACTGCTACCACCACCACCACCACCACCCCTACGACTGCTACCACCACCACCACCCCTACGACTGCTACCACCACCACCACCACCACCACCCCTACGACTGCTACCACCACCACCACCCCCCTACTACGACTGCTACCACCACCACCACCACCCCTACGACTGCTACCACCACCACACCACCCCTACGACTGCTACCTACGACTGCTACTACCACCACCACCACCCCTACGACTGCTACTACCACCACCACCCCTACGACTGCTACCACCACCACCACCACCCCTACGACTGCTACTACCACCACCACCACCACCCCTACGACTGCTACCACCACCACCACCACCACCCCTACGACTGCTACCACCACCACCACCACCACCACCCCTACGACTGCTACTACCACCACCACCACCACCCCTACGACTGCTACCACCACCACCACCACCACCTACGACTGCTACCACCACCACCACCACCACCCCTACGACTGCTACTACCACCACCACCACCCCCCTACGACTGCTACTACCACCACCACCACCCCCCTACGACTGCTACTACCACCACCACCACCCCCACCCCTACGACTGCTACCCACCACCACCACCACCACCCCTACGACTGCTACCACCACCACCACCCCTACGACTGCTACCACCACCACCACCCCTACGACTGCTACTACCACCACCACCACCCCTACGACTGCTACTACCACCACCACCACCCCTACGACTGCTACCACCACCACCACCACCCCTACGACTGGTACCACCACCACCCCTACGACGTCGTAGTTTGGTCGTGTAAGTGGTGGAGACGTGTCTAAGGTGTTCAGCCTCACTCATGGTGACCCACCAGTGAACAGTTGAGAGGCGGGACCAAAGAGCCAGAGCTCAACCCCCGCAAGCACAACTAGACGAGTACCTAGTCTCCTCTCCATACACCTGATGATATATTTCACACACGATTGATATTCTTTATTACCTTTAGGGAATCAGCCAATCAGCTACCAAACTACCAAGCTATTTTATCATGCCTTCGCTTGCCATTATCTAGAGATGTTTTCGGGGCATAGCGTCCCCGCGGCCCGGTCCTCGACCAGGCCTCTTTTTTGTTACACATCCCCAGGAAGCAGCCCGTAGCAGCTGTCTTAACTACCAGGTACTTATTTACTGCTAGGTGAACAGAAGCATCAGGGGTGAAAGAAACTTTTTGCCCATTTGTTTTCCGCCTCCACAGGGGATCGAACCCGGAAATTTGGGACTACGAATCCCGAGCGCTGTCCACTCAGCTGTTAGGACCTTAGTGACATGAGTGATACATATATGAGAAGTAGCAAGTCTGCTCGATAGAATAACACGTGTATCCTTCAGAGAGAAGGGAGGGAACTATCAGGAGAAAGCGCCAAGCCATTACGACTATATAGCACTGGGAAGGGGTCAGGATAAGGATTTGGGATAGGACGGAGGGAAGGAATGGTACGAGAGAACAGGGACTCTCCGGCTCCACACTTGGACATTTTAAGAAATTAGTGTCACAAGGAAGGAGCCGGGAGCCGGTCGGCCGAGCGGACAGCACGCTGGACTTGTGATCCTGTGGTCCTGGGTTCGATCCCAGGCGCCGGCGAGAAACATTGGGCAGAGTTTCTTTCACCCTATGCCCCTGTTACCTAGCAGTAAAATAGGTACCTGGGTGTTAGTCAGCTGTCACGGGCTGCTTCCTGGGGGTGGAGGCCTGGTCGAGGACCGGGCCGCGGGGACACTAAAGCCCCGAAATCATCTCAAGATAACCTCAAGAAGGAGATGGAGTGTTGACAAACATTTTCAATCCCGCTGAAATCAGGTTTATGTTACATAAGCTGTGTGTTCTGAGTGAGGGCCATTCAGACTGTCCCCTCAGACTGCTTTTGTAAAAATTGCTGACAATGCAAATTTCTTGAACTTCATCGTATAATTATTTATCATTCACATTATATGTATTATATTGATTTTGTGATTCAGCTATATGTTATGCCTCGTATCTTTAATAATATATAGATTAATCTCTGTAAATAGTAAACAAATATCTTTCAATTAGTCCACCTACTCAGCTATGTTTGATTATAAATTGATATCATATTAAATTCCCCATGTTAACTGCAGCTATTGTCGTTAGAACTGCATAGTTTTACACATTCACACACAAGCCTACACACACACACACACACACACACACACACACACACACACACACACACACACACACACACACACACACACACACATGGTAGGGAAATGATAGGGAAATGGGACACACTGTAAACAACCGATAGCTAGAAAGGCGGGATCCAAGAGTCAATGCTCGATCCTGCAAGCACATATAGGTGAGTACATATAGGTGAGTACACACACACACACACACACACACACACACATCCCGGCTGGTGCAGGGCATAGGGGGTGTTCAGAGCCTCCACCAACCAACCTGTCACCCTGCAAAGTTTGGTGAGACTAGCCTCGAGCGTCTGGCTAACAAATTGGGCCAGACTGACGAAAGACAATACGGTAATACATAATAATTTATATTAGAGAAAAATACTATTTTGAATGAAGAACGTCTTAACATTGATGAAAGTGTCTTAGGGGGTCGTCCGCTGGATGGAATGACCATAACCTGAGGACAGGTTATTCAGTGTGTATAACGGGTATACATATTACAGGTGTAATTACACCAGTATGACGACCTGAAGAATTTTAATAAAACTTAGCTCATCTTTTCGTGTTTGACATCGCAAATAAACAAAAAGAAAATCTTGTATTTATACAGGACACGTGCCGATACCAGAGGTTGGTGCACGTGCCGATACCAGAGGTTGGTGCACGTGCCGATACCAGAGGCTGGTGCACGTGCCGATGCCAGAGGCTGGTGCACGTGCCGATACCAGAGGCTGGTGCACGTGCCGATACCAGAGGTTGGTGCACGTGCCGATACCAGAGGTTGGTGCACGTGCCGATACCAGAGGTTGGTGCACGTGCCGATACCAGAGGTTGGTGCACGTGCCGATACCAGAGGTTGGTGCACGTGCCGATACCAGAGGTTGGTGCACGTGCCGATACCAGAGGCTGGTGCACGTGCCGATACCAGAGGTTGGTGCACGTGCCGATACCAGAGGTTGGTGCACGTGCCGATACCAGAGGTTGGTGCACGTGCCGATACCAGAGGTTGGTGCACGTGCCGATACCAGAGGTTGGTGCACGTGCCGATACCAGAGGTGCACGTGCACGTGCCGATACCAGAGGTTGGTGCACGTGCCGATACCAGAGGTTGGTGCACGTGCCGATACCAGAGGTTGGTGCACGGGCCGATACCAGCGGCTGGTGCACGTGCCGATACCAGAGGCTGGTGCACGGGCCTATACCAGAGGCTGGTGCACGTGCCGATACCAGAGGCTGGTGCACGTGCCGATACCAGAGGCTGGTGCACGTGCCGATACCAGAGGCTGGTGCACGTGCCGATACCAGAGGCTGGTGCACGTGCCGATACCAGAGGCTGGTGCACGTGCCGATACCAGAGGCTGGTGCACGTGCCGATACCAGAGGCTGGTGCACGTGCCGATACCAGAGGCTGGTGCACGTGCCGATACCAGAGGCTGGTGCACGTGCCGATACCAGAGGCTGGTGCACGTGCCGATACCAGAGGCTGGTGCACGTGCCGATACCAGAGGCTGGTGCACGTGCCGATACCAGAGGCTGGTGCACGTGCCGATACCAGAGGCTGGTGCACGTGCCGATACCAGAGGCTGGTGCACGTGCCGATACCAGAGGCTGGTGCACGTGCCGATACCAGAGGCTGGTGCACGTGCCGATACCAGAGGCTGGTGCACGTGCCGATACCAGAGGCCGGTGCACGTGCCGATACCAGAGGCCGGTGCACGGGCCGGTACCAGAGGCCGGTGCACGGGCCGGTACCAGAGGCCGGTGCACGGGCCGGTACCAGAGGCCGGTGCACGGGCCGGTACCAGAGGCCGGTGCACGGGCCGGTACCAGAGGCCGGTGCACGGGCCGGTACCAGAGGCCGGTGCACGGGCCGGTACCAGAGGCCGGTGCACGGGCCGGTACCAGAGGCCGGTGCACGGGCCGGTACCAGAGGCCGGTGCACGTGCCGGTACCAGAGGCCGGTGCACGTGCCGGTACCAGAGGCCGGTGCACGTGGCCGGTACCCGAGGCCGGTGCACGGGCCGGTACCAGAGACCGGTGCACGGGCCGGTACCAGAGACCGGTGCACGGGCCGGTACCAAAGACTGGTGCACGTGCCTGTACCAAAGACTGGTGCACGGGCCGATACCAGAGGCCGGTGCACGTGCCGGTACCAGAGGCCGGTGCACGGGCCGGTACCAGAGGCCGGTGCACGGGCCGGTACCAAAAACTGGTGCACGTGCCGGTACCAGAGGCCGGTGCACGGGCCGGTACCAAAGACTGGTGCACGTGCCGGTACCAGAGGCCGGTACCAAAGACTGGTGCACGTGCCGGTACCAGAGGCCGGTGCACGGGCCGGTACCAAAGACTGGTGCACGTGCCGGTACCAGAGGCCGGTGCACGGGCCGGTACCAAAGACTGGTGCACGTGCCGGTACCAGAGGCCGGTGCACGGGCCGGTACCAGAGACCAGTGCACGGGCCGGTACCAGAGGCCGGTGCACGGGCCGGTACCAGAGACCGGTGCATGGGCCGGTACCAAAGACCGGTGCACGTGCCGGTACCAAAGACTGGTGCACGGGCCGATACCAAAGACTGGTGCACGTGCCTGTACCAGAGGCCGGTGCACGGGCCGGTACCAGAGGCCGGTGCACGGGCCGATACCAGAGACCGGTGCACGGGCCGATACCAAAGACTGGTGCACGTGCCGGTACCAGAGGCCGGTGCACGTGCCGGTACCAGAGGCCGGTGCACGGGCAGGTACCAGAGGCCAGTGCACGTGCCGGTACCAGAGGCCGGTACCAGAGGCCGGTGCACGGGCCGGTACCAGAGACCGGTGCACGGGCCGGTACCAGAGGCCGGTGCACGTGCCGGTACCAGAGACCGGTGCACGTGCCGGTACCAGAGGCCGGTGCACGGGCCGGTACCAGAGACCGGTGCACGGGCCGGTACCAAAGACTGGTGCACGTGCCTGTACCAGAGGCCGGTGCACGGGCCGGTACCAGAGACCGGTGCACGGGCCGGTACCAAAGACTGGTGCACGGGCCGATACCAAAGACTGGTGCACGTGCCGGTACCAGAGGCCGGTGCACGGGCCGGTACCAGAGGCCGGTGCACGGGCCGGTACCAGAGGCCGGTGCACGTGCCGGTACCAGAGGCCGGTGCACGTGCCGGTACCAGAGGCCGGTGCACGTGCCGGTACCAGAGGCCGGTGCACGTGCCGGTACCAGAGGCCGGTGCACGTGCCGGTACCAGAGGCCGGTGCACGTGCCGGTACCAGAGGCCGGTGCACGTGCCGGTACCAGAGGCCGGTGCACGTGCCGGTACCAGAGGCCGGTGCACGGGCCGGTACCCGAGGCCGGTGCACGGGCCGGTACCAGAGACCGGTGCACGGGCCGGTACCAGAGACTGGTGCACGGGCCGGTACCAAAGACTGGTGCACGTGCCTGTACCAAAGACTGGTGCACGGGCCGATACCAGAGGCCGGTGCACGTGCCGGTACCAGAGGCCGGTGCACGGGCCGGTACCAGAGGCCGGTGCACGGGCCGGTACCAAAAACTGGTGCACGTGCCGGTACCAGAGGCCGGTGCACGGGCCGGTACCAAAGACTGGTGCACGTGCCGGTACCAGAGGCCGGTACCAAAGACTGGTGCACGTGCCGGTACCAGAGGCCGGTGCACGGGCCGGTACCAAAGACTGGTGCACGTGCCGGTACCAGAGGCCGGTGCACGGGCCGGTACCAAAGACTGGTGCACGTGCCGGTACCAGAGGCCGGTGCACGGGCCGGTACCAGAGACCAGTGCACGGGCCGGTACCAGAGGCCGGTGCACGGGCCGGTACCAGAGACCGGTGCACGGGCCGGTACCAAAGACCGGTGCACGTGCCGGTACCAAAGACTGGTGCACGGGCCGATACCAAAGACTGGTGCACGTGCCTGTACCAGAGGCCGGTGCACGGGCCGGTACCAGAGACCGGTGCACGGGCCGATACCAAAGACTGGTGCACGTGCCGGTACCAGAGGCCGGTGCACGTGCCGGTACCAGAGGCCGGTGCACGGGCAGGTACCAGAGGCCAGTGCACGTGCCGGTACCAGAGGCCGGTACCAGAGGCCGGTGCACGGGCCGGTACCAGAGACCGGTGCACGGGCCGGTACCAGAGGCCGGTGCACGTGCCGGTACCAGAGACCGGTGCACGTGCCGGTACCAGAGGCCGGTGCACGGGCCGGTACCAGAGACCGGTGCACGGGCCGGTACCAAAGACTGGTGCACGTGCCTGTACCAGAGGCCGGTGCACGGGCCGGTACCAGAGACCGGTGCACGGGCCGGTACCAAAGACTGGTGCACGGGCCGATACCAAAGACTGGTGCACGTGCCGGTACCAGAGGCCGGTGCACGTGCCGGTACCAGAGGCCGGTGCACGGGCCGGTACCAGAGACCGGTGCACGGGCCGGTACCAAAGACTGGTGCACGTGCCTGTACCAGAGGCCGGTGCACGGGCCGGTACCAGAGACCGGTGCACGGGCCGGTACCAAAGACTGGTGCACGGGCCGATACCAAAGACTGGTGCACGTGCCGGTACCAGAGGCCGGTGCACGTGCCGGTACCAGAGGCCGGTGCACGTGCCGGTACCAGAGGCCGGTGCACGTGCCGGTACCAGAGGCCGGTGCACGGGCCGGTACCAGAGACCGGTGCACGTGCCGGTACCAGAGGCCGGTGCACGGGCCGGTACCAGAGACTGGTGCACGGGCCGGTACCAGAGGCCGGTGCACGGGCCGGTACCAGAGACCGGTGCACGGGCCTGTACCAAAGACCGGTGCACGTGCCTGTACCAAAGACCGGTGCACGTGCCTGTACCAAAGACTGGTGCACGTGCCTGTACCAAAGACTGGTGCACGTGCCTGTACCAAAGACCGGTACACGTGCCTGTACCAAAGACCGGTGCACGTGCCTGTACCAAAGACCGGTGCACGTGCCTGTACCAAAGACTGGTGCACGTGCCTGTACCAAAGACTGGTGCACGTGCCTGTACCAAAGACTGGTGCACGGGCCGATACCAGAGACTGGTGCACGGGCCGATACCAGAGACTGGTGCACGGGCCGATACCAGAGGCTTCAACACTCACTGGGAGCGTGATTACACTCTTGGATCCAAAACCTTTTAGCTAACTGGTGCGGAGTGCCCCCCCCCCCTCCCCCCTTCAACTTGATCGTCCAGGGGTGGGGGGGGGGGAGGGAGGGTAGGGTGGGGAGGGGAGGGAGGGAAGGGTGGGGGGGGGAGGGAAGGGTGGGGGGGGGAGAAGGTTTCCGGTGACTAGCTCAGCAATACAGCCTCAATGAGCCTAGGGGCTCACGTCCTTTGCACTTGGATTGCTGGCTACGTGACCGGAGCCGCTTTGGCACTTGCCTACCGTCGGGTGTAGCGAGGGTGGGAGGCCTGAGCACACTATTCACGGGCAGCTGGTGACGCTGGCCTCCGCGGGTTCGAGACCCTGGCTCCCTCCACTGCTCCCGCTCCTTCATAGTGTGCCTCCACCCCTGCTGAATGGTATTTTATTCGTTGAGTGAACATTCATGTATTCATCACGGCCTGTATTCATCACGGCCTGTATTCATCACGCCCTGTATTCATCACGCCCTGTATTCATCACGCCCTGTATTCATCACGCCCTGTATTCATCACGCCCTGTATTCATCATGTATTCATACCCCAGTCACCACAGTCCAAAAAAGAAAGTAAGGTTGATTCGAGGTTATCTTGACGATTTCGGGGCTTAGCGTCCCTGTGGCCCGGTCCTCGACGAGGCCTCCTTTTTTGTTACACATCCCCAGGAAGCAGCCCGTAGCAGCTGTCTAACTCCCAGGTACCTATTTACTGCTAGGTGAACAGGTGCATCAGAGTGAAAGAAATATTGCCCATTTGTTTCCGCCTCCGCCGGGGATCGAACTGGGAACCTTAGGACTACGAATCCCGACCGCTGTCCACTCAGCCGTCACTCCCCGCATTGATTCAACTATAATACAACGTTAAAGAGACGGTACTCTTGGATATTGTCACTACTGAGGATCTGAAACATAATACAGGGTACAAAACACAATCGAGTCTTCCCATAGTAGAAAAACAGCATGTCAAGGATTTGGGAATAATGATGTCCGACGATCTAACATTTAGGGAGCATAACCAAGCAAATATTGCGTCAACCAGAAACATGAAAGGAAGGATTACGAGAACTTTTAAATCCAGGGATCCCATCACAATGGTTGTACTCTTCAAGTCACTTGTGTTGTCCCGTCTTGAGTACTGCTCAGTACTCACTTCCCCCTTCAGAGCAGGAGAGATTGCTGAAATAGAGGGAATACAGAGAACATATACGGCACGCATAGACGAGATAAAGCACCTAAATTATTGGGATCATCTCAAAGCTCTCCAAATGTACTCACTAGAAAGGAGACGAGAGAGATATCAAACAATATACACATGGAAAATACTGGAGGGACAGGTCCCAAATCTACACAGTAAAATAACAACGTACTGGAGTGAACGATATGGAAGAAAATGCAAGATTGAACCAGTGAAGAGCAGAGGTGCCATAGGCACAATCAGAGAACACTGTATAAACATCAGAGGTCCGCGGTTGTTCAACGTCCTCCCAGCGACTATAAGAAATATTGCCGGAACAACCGTGGACATCTTCAAGAGAAAACTGGACGGTTTTCTAAGAGAAGTTCCGGATCAGGCGGGTTGTGGTGGGTATGTGGGCCTGCTGCGGGCCGCTCCAAGCAACAGCCTGGTGGACCAAACTCTCACAAGTCGAACCTGGCCTCGGGCCGGGCTTGGGGAGTAGAACTACTCCCAGAACCCCATCAAACAGGTATCAAGCAGGGGTCTTGGCCCCCACTAGGAGGCCTGGTCGACGACCGGGCCGCGGGGTCGTTGAGCCCCGGAATCACCTCAAGGTAACCACCTGAATCCCACAGTTGCGAAACATATTCACAAGGTGTCGGAAGGCCCCGCCACACGCCTCGAGGCCGACCAATCATAACGCTCTAAAAGTAGAGAACATGTTTGTGAGTGGACGCTGCCTTTTAACGATCGAGACCTGATAACTAAAACAAAAGCAAACAAAATCGCGAACTTAGGGCCAGATTCACGAAGCAGTTACGCAAGCACTTACGAACGTGTACATCTTTCCTCAATCTTTGACGGCTTTGGTTACATTTATTAAACAGTTTACAAGCATGAAAACTGGCCAATCAACTGTTGCTATTGTTATAAACAGCCTCCTGGTGCTTCGGAGCTCATTAACTGTTTAATAATTGTAAACAAAGACGCTAAAGATTGAGAAAAGATGTACAGGTTCGTAAGTACTTGCGTAACTTTGGACCAGAGAGCCAGAGCTCAACTCCCCCACAAGCCCAACTGAGTACAGGACAGCAACACTGTTGTTCTGTGGACACTTGTACACAGGACACCAACACTGCTGGTGTACTGTGGACACTTGTACACAGGGCACCAACACTGCTGGTGTTCTGTGGACACGTGTACACAGGGCACCAACACTGCTGGTGTACTGTGGACACTTGTACACAGGGCACCAACACTGCTGGTGTTCTGTGGACACTTGTACACAGGGCACCAACACGGCTGGTGTTCTGTGGACACGTGTACACAGGACACCAACACTGCTGGTGTACTGTGGACACGTGTACACAGGACACCAACACTGCTGGTGTACTTTGGACACTTGTACACAGGGCACCAACACTGCTGGTGTTCTGTGGACACTTGTACACAGGACACCAACACTGCTGGTGTACTGTGGACACTTGTACACAGGGCACCAACACTGCTGGTGTTCTGTGGACACTTGTACACAGGGCACCAACACTGCTGGTGTTCTGTGGACACTTGTACACAGGGCACCAACACTGCTGGTGTTCTGTGGACACTTGTACACAGGGCACCAACACTGCTGGTGTTCTGTGGACACTTGTACACAGGGCACCAACACTGCTGGTGTTCTGTGGACACTTGTACACAGTGGTCCACCAACACTGCTGGTGTTCTGTGGACACTTGTACACAGGGCACCAACACTGCTGGTGTACTGTGGACACGTGTACACAGGGCACCAACACTGCTGGTGTTCTGTGGACACTTGTACACAGGGCACCAACACTGCTGGTGTACTGTGGACACGTGTACACAGGGCACCAACACTGCTGGTGTACTGTGGACACTTGTACACAGGGCACCAACACTGCTGGTGTACTGTGGACACGTGTACACAGTGGTCCACCAACACTGCTGGTGTTCTGTGGACACTTGTACACAGTGGTCCACCAACACTGCTGGTGTTCTGTGGACACTTGTACACAGTGGTCCACCAACACTGCTGGTGTTCTGTGGACACTTGTACACAGGGCACCAACACTGCTGGTGTACTGTGGACACTTGTACACAGGGCACCAACACTGCTGGTGTTCTGTGGACACTTGTACACAGTGGTCCACCAACACTGCTGGTGTACTGTGGACACTTGTTCACAGGACACCAACACTGCTGGTGTACTGTGGACACTTGTACACAGTGGTCCACCAACACTGCTGGTGTACTGTGGACACTTGTACACAGGGCACCAACACTGCTGGTGTACTGTGGACACTTGTACACAGGACACCAACACTGCTGGTGTTCTGTGTACACTTGTACACAGGGCACCAACACTGCTGGTGTACTGTGGACACTTGTACACAGGGCACCAACACTGCTGGTGTACTGTGGACACTTGTACACAGGGCACCAACACTGCTGGTGTACTGTGGACACGTGTACACAGTGGTCCACCAACACTGCTGGTGTACTGTGGACACTTGTACACAGGGCACCAACACTGCTGGTGTACTGTGGACACGTGTACACAGTGGTCCACCAACACTGCTGGTGTTCTGTGGACACTTGTACACAGGGCACCAACACTGCTGGTGTTCTGTGGACACTTGTACACAGGACCCCAACACTGCTGGTGTTCTGTGGACACTTGTACACAGTGGTCCACCAACACTGCTGGTGTACTGTGGACACTTGTTCACAGGACACCAACACTGCTGGTGTACTGTGGACACTTGTACACAGTGGTCCACCAACACTGCTGGTGTTCTGTGGACACTTGTACACAGGGCACCAACACTGCTGGTGTACTGTGGACACTTGTACACAGGGCACCAACACTGCTGGTGTTCTGTGGACACTTGTACACAGGACACCAACACTGCTGGCGTTCTGTGGACACTTGTACACAGGGCACCAACACTGCTGGTGTTCTGTGGACACGTGTACACAGGACACCAACACTGCTGGTGTACTGTGGACACGTGTACACAGGACACCAACACTGCTGGTGTACTGTGGACACGTGTACACAGGACACCAACACTGCTGGTGTACTGTGGACACGTGTACACAGGACACCAACACTGCTGGTGTACTGTGGACACGTGTACACAGGACACCAACACTGCTGGTGTACTGTGGACACGTGTACACAGGACACCAACACTGCTGGTGTACTGTGGACACGTGTACACAGGACACCAACACTGCTGGTGTACTTTGGACACGTGTACACAGGACACCAACACTGCTGGTGTACTGTGGACACGTGTACACAGGACACCAACACTGCTGGTGTACTGTGGACACTTGTACACAGGACACCAACACTGCTGGTGTACTGTGGACACGTGTACACAGGGCACCAACACTGCTGGTGTACTGTGGACACTTGTACACAGGGCACCAACACTGCTGGTGTACTGTGGACACGTGTACACAGGGCACCAACACTGCTGGTGTACTGTGGACACTTGTACACAGGACACCAACACTGCTGGTGTACTGTGGACACTTGTACACAGTGGTCCACCAACACTGCTGGTGTACTGTGGACACTTGTACACAGGACACCAACACTGCTGGTGTACTGTGGACACTTGTACACAGGGCACCAACACTGCTGGTGTACTGTGGACACTTGTACACAGGGCACCAACACTGCTGGTGTACTGTGGACACTTGTACACAGTGGTCCACCAACACTGCTGGTGTACTGTGGACACTTGTACACAGGGCACCAACACTGCTGGTGTTCTGTGGACACTTGTACACAGTGGTCCACCAACACTGCTGGTGTTCTGTGGACACTTGTACACAGGGCACCAACACTGCTGGTGTACTGTGGACACGTGTACACAGGGCACCAACACTGCTGGTGTTCTGTGGACACTTGTACACAGGACACCAACACTGCTGGCGTTCTGTGGACACTTGTACACAGGGCACCAACACTGCTGGTGTTCTGTGGACACGTGTACACAGGACACCAACACTGCTGGTGTACTGTGGACACGTGTACACAGGACACCAACACTGCTGGTGTACTGTGGACACGTGTACACAGGACACCAACACTGCTGGTGTACTGTGGACACGTGTACACAGGACACCAACACTGCTGGTGTACTGTGGACACGTGTACACAGGACACCAACACTGCTGGTGTACTGTGGACACGTGTACACAGGACACCAACACTGCTGGTGTACTTTGGACACGTGTACACAGGACACCAACACTGCTGGTGTACTGTGGACACGTGTACACAGGACACCAACACTGCTGGTGTACTGTGGACACTTGTACACAGGACACCAACACTGCTGGTGTACTGTGGACACGTGTACACAGGGCACCAACACTGCTGGTGTACTGTGGACACTTGTACACAGGACACCAACACTGCTGGTGTACTGTGGACACGTGTACACAGGGCACCAACACTGCTGGTGTACTGTGGACACTTGTACACAGGACACCAACACTGCTGGTGTACTGTGGACACTTGTACACAGTGGTCCACCAACACTGCTGGTGTACTGTGGACACTTGTACACAGGACACCAACACTGCTGGTGTACTGTGGACACTTGTACACAGGGCACCAACACTGCTGGTGTACTGTGGACACTTGTACACAGGGCACCAACACTGCTGGTGTACTGTGGACACTTGTACACAGTGGTCCACCAACACTGCTGGTGTTCTGTGGACACTTGTACACAGGGCACCAACACTGCTGGTGTTCTGTGGACACTTGTACACAGTGGTCCACCAACACTGCTGGTGTTCTGTGGACACTTGTACACAGTGGTCCACCAACACTGCTGGTGTTCTGTGGACACTTGTACACAGGGCACCAACACTGCTGGTGTACTGTGGACACTTGTACACAGGGCACCAACACTGCTGGTGTTCTGTGGACACTTGTACACAGTGGTCCACCAACACTGCTGGTGTTCTGTGGACACTTGTACACAGGGCACCAACACTGCTGGTGTTCTGTGGACACTTGTACACAGTGGTCCACCAACACTGCTGGTGTTCTGTGGACACTTGTACACAGTGGTCCACCAACACTGCTGGTGTTCTGTGGACACTTGTACACAGTGGTCCACCAACACTGCTGGTGTTCTGTGGACACTTGTACACAGGACACCAACACTGCTGGCGTTCTGTGGACACTTGTACACAGGGCACCAACACTGCTGGTGTTCTGTGGACACGTGTACACAGGACACCAACACTGATGGTGTACTGTGGACACGTGTACACAGGACACCAACACTGCTGGTGTACTGTGGACACGTGTACACAGGACACCAACACTGCTGGTGTACTGTGGACACGTGTACACAGGACACCAACACTGCTGGTGTACTGTGGACACGTGTACACAGGACACCAACACTGCTGGTGTACTGTGGACACGTGTACACAGGACACCAACACTGCTGGTGTACTGTGGACACGTGTACACAGGACACCAACACTGCTGGTGTACTGTGGACACTTGTACACAGTGGTCCACCAACACTGCTGGTGTACTGTGGACACTTGTACACAGGACACCAACACTGCTGGTGTACTGTGGACACTTGTACACAGTGGTCCACCAACACTGCTGGTGTACTGTGGACACTTGTACACAGGACACCAACACTGCTGGTGTACTGTGGACACTTGTACACAGGGCACCAACACTGCTGGTGTACTGTGGACACTTGTACACAGGACACCAACACTGCTGGTGTACTGTGGACACTTGTACACAGGGCACCAACACTGCTGGTGTACTGTGGACACTTGTACACAGGGCACCAACACTGCTGGTGTACTGTGGACACTTGTACACAGGGCACCAACACTGCTGGTGTACTGTGGACACTTGTACACAGGGCACCAACACTGCTGGTGTACTGTGGACACTTGTACACAGGGCACCAACACTGCTGGTGTTCTGTGGACACTTGTACACAGGACACCAACACGGTATAATCCTGCAAACTGTAAAATCTTTCGCCATGTATATAATGTACAGCAACCTCCTGAAGGACTTTATCAAACCCTCACTTGAATCTGTTTTGAACACTTCTAGGTGACTAGTCTAGGTGACTAAACTAGGTGACTAGGTGACTAGTCTAGGTGACTAGTCGACTAGTCTAGACTACTAGTCTAGGTGACTAGTCTAGGTGACTAGTCTAGGTGACTAGTCTAGGTGACTAGTCTAGGTGAGTAGTCTTGGTGACTAAACTAGGTGACTAGTCTAGGTGACTAGTCGACTAGTCTAGGTGACTAGTCTAGGTGACTAGTCTAGGTGACTAGTCTAGGTGACTAAACTAGGTGACTAGTCTAGGTGACTAGTCGACTAGTCTAGACTACTAGTCGACTAGTCTAGACTACTAGTCTAGGTGACTAGTGTAGGTGACTAGTCTAGGTGACTAGTCTAGGCGACTAATCGACTAGTCTAGACTACTAGTCTAGGTGACTAGTCTAGGTGACTAGTGTAGGTGACTAGTCTAGGCGACTAATCTAGGTGACTAGTCGACTAGTCTAGACTACTAGTCTAGGTGACTAGTCTAGGTGACTACTCTAGGCGACTAGTCTAGGTGACTAGTCTAGGTGGCTAGTCTAGGCGACTAGTCTAGGTGACTAGTCTAGGTGACTAGTCAAGGTGACTAGTCTAGGTGACTAGTCTAGGTGACTAGGTGACTAGTCTAGGTGACTAGGTGACTAGTCTAGGTGACTAGTCTAGGTGACTAGTCTAGGTGACTAGTCTAGGTGACTAGTCTAGGTGACTAGTCTAGGTGACTAGTCTAGGCGACTAGTCTAGGTGACTAGTCTAGGCGACTACTCTAGGCGACTAGTCTAGGTGACTAGTCTAGGTAACTAGTCTAGGCGACTAGTCTAGGTGACTAGGTGACTACTCTAGGCGACTAGTCTAGGCGGCTTGTCTAGGTGACTAGGTGACTACTCTAGGCGACTACTCTAGGCGACTAGTCTAGGTGACTAGTCTAGGCGACTAGTCTAGGCGGCTAGTCTAGGTGACTAGGTGACTGCTCTAGGCGACTACTCTAGGTGACTAGTCTAGGCGACTAGTCTAGGCGACTAGTCTAGGCGACTAGTCTAGGCGACTAGTCTAGGTGACTAGTCTAGGCGACTAGTCTAGGTGACTAGTCTAGGTGACTAGTCTAGGCGACTAGTCTAGGCGACTAGTCTAGGCGACTAGTCTAGGTGACTAGGTGACTACTCTAGGCGACTACTCTAGGTGACTAGTCTAGGTGACTAGTCTAGGCGACTAGTCTAGGTGACTAGTCTAGGTGACTAGTCTAGGCGACTAGTCTAGGCGACTAGTCTAGGTGACTAGGTGACTACTCTAGGCGACTACTCTAGGTGACTAGTCTAGGTGACTAGTCTAGGCGACTAGTCTAGGCGACTAGTCTAGGTGACTAGTCTAGGCGACTAGTCTAGGCGACTAGTCTAGGCGACTAGTCTAGGTGACTAGTCTAGGTGACTAGTCTAGGTGACTAGTCTAGGTGACTAGTCTAGGTGACTAGTCTAGGCGACTAGTCTAGGCGACTAGTCTAGGCGACTAGTCTAGGTGACTAGTCTAGGTGACTAGTCTAGGCGACTAGTCTAGGTGACTAGTCTAGGTGACTAGTCTAGGTGACTAGTGTAGACGACTACTCTAGGCGACTAGTCTAGGCGACTAGTCTCAAACATAGTTATATTCTGGGCTTGATAGCCATCATCCTATTAACCACCATCCACTATATTTTACTATTATTTGTCTATACCATAAAGCTTGGCACTATTTTCGTATATAAGGACCCGCGTAAAACAGCCAGTTTTCACCATATAACGAGCGTTAAATATGAAGTGGTTTCATCCAGCCATAAGCGTACCAACATCTTCTTGAGGTTATCTTGAGATGATTTCGGGGCTTAGTGTCCCCTCGGCCCGGTCCTCGACCAGGCCTCCACCCCCAGGAAACAGCCCGTGACAGCTGACTATCAGTGTGCATCGGTGGCACTTCAAACATCGAGACCCGTGTTCATTAATGCCTACATATTGAGTCGTTTCAATTTTAATAAAGCACCTTAATTTAGACGTTGGTGTCAGTAGCGCCAAAATGGTGTAATAAGTGTGTAGCCACTTTGAACTTCTGTATGCCGGAGGCCGTAATGCTGCAGTCGCTGTAACGGAGCTCACAGATGCAGGGGAACCGTTGTAACGGGGCTCACAGATGCAGGGGAACCGTTATATCGGGGCTCACAGATGCAGGGAAACCGTTATAACGGGGCTCACAAATGCAAGGGAACCGTTGTAATGGGGCTCACAGATGCAGGGGAACCGCTGTAACGGGGCTCCCGGATGTAGGGGAACCGTTATAACGGGGCTCACGGATGCAGGGGAACCGTTATAACGGGGCTCACAGATGCAGGGGGAACCGTTATAACGGGGCTCACAGATGCAGGGGAACCGTTATAACGGGGCTCACAGATGCAGGGGAACCGTTATAACGGGGCTCCCAGATGTAGGGGAACCGCTGTAACGGGGCTCCCAAATGTAGGGGAACCGTTATAACGGGGCTCACAGATGTAGGGGAACCGTTATAACGGGGCTCACAGATGTAGGGGAACCGTTATAACGGGGCTCACAGGTTGTGAATCAGATAAGGGAACATTTCTGGGTGGTGTTCTGTGACTGAGGGAGCCACACACAGGTGACTGGGTGGTGTTCTGTGACTGAGGGAGCCACACACAGGTGACTGGGTGGTGTTCTGTGACTGAGGGAGCCACACACAGGTGACTGAGTGGTGTTCTGTGACTGAGGGAGCCACACACAGGTGACTGGGTGGTGTTCTGTGACTGAGGGAGCCACACACAGGTGACTGAGTGGTGTTCTGTGACTGAGGGAGTCACACACAGGTGACTGAGTGGTGTTCTGTGACTGAGGGAGCCACACACAGGTGACTGGGTGGTGTTCTGTGACTGAGGGAGCCACACACAGGTGACTGAGTGGTGTTCTGTGACTGAGGGAGCCACACACAGGTGACTGAGTGGTGTTCTGTGACTGAGGGAGCCACACACAGGTGACTGGGTGGTGTTCTGTGACTGAGGGAGCCACACACAGGTGACTGAGTGGTGTTCTGTGACTGAGGGAGCCACACACAGGTGACTGGGTGGTGTTCTGTGACTGAGGGAGCCACACACAGGTGACTGAGTGGTGTTCTGTGACTGAGGGAGCCACACACAGGTGACTGAGTGGTGTTCTGTGACTGAGGGAGCCACACACAGGTGACTGAGTGGTGTTCTGTGACTGAGGGAGCCACACACAGGTGACTGAGTGGTGTTCTGTGACTGAGGGAGCCACACACAGGTGACTGAGTGGTGTTCTGTGACTGAGGGAGCCACACACAGGTGACTGAGTGGTGTTCTGTGACTGAGGGAGCCACACACAGGTGACTGGGTGGTGTTCTGTGACTGAGGGAGCCACACACAGGTGACTGGGTGGTGTTCTGTGACTGAGGGAGCCACACACAGGTGACTGGGAGGTGTTCTGTGACTGAGGGAGCCACACACAGGTGACTGGGTGGTGTTCTGTGACTGAGGGAGCCACACACAGGTGACTGGGTGGTGTTCTGTGACTGAGGGAGCCACACACAGGTGACTGGGTGGTGTTCTGTGACTGAGGGAGCCACACACAGGTGACTGAGTGGTGTTCTGTGACTGAGGGAGCCACACACAGGTGACTGAGTGGTGTTCTGTGACTGAGGGAGCCACACACAGGTGACTGATCAACCCGTCCTCTTAAAAATAACGTCACTTTTGGCTCGTATGCGCGATATGGCTAAATTTGGCCGTAATTTGAAATGAAATCGACTCACAAAAGTGACGTACTGTTCCGTTTTCTATTTGAGTCGTCCGGCGTACGCGCAGAGGTTAGAAGAGGACACTTTAAATTAACGTTTTTCATAACGTTTTGAAACTTTATGAGAATTTCCTGCCCACCTAACCTATCAGAGGACCCTTAACTTACTGTTGTTGAAAAAAAAAAATCCCAAATTTATTTTCATTTTTTTTTTATTTTCAAATTACGTCCAAATTCGGCCATACGGGCAAACGGCCAAAAGCGACGTTCTTTTTAAGAGGACAGGTTGGACGGTGTTCTGTGACTGAGGGAGGCAAAATATTGAGTAATGGACAGGTGATTTTCACACAATAAGTGATAGGACGTTGATTGTGACGGATAGATGCGTGGATAACAATATATACTGTATTGGAGTACAATTGATTTGATGCTTGGAGAATTTGCTTGCAAAATGTTAAGCTACTTCTACGGAGAGACATTTCCTGACCCCTGAAAGTGGCGACGTCAACCACTGGTGTCAACGACTGATGTCAACGGCTGATGTCAACGGCTGATGTCAACGGCTGGTGTCAACGGCTGGTGTCAACGACTGGTGTCAACCACTGGTGTCAACGACTGGTGTCAACGGCTGGTGTCAACGACTGGTGTCAACGGCTGGTGTCAACGGCTGATGTCAACGACTGGTGTCAACGACTGGTGTCAACCACTGGTGTCAACGGCTGGTGTCAACGACTGGTGTCAACCACTGGTGTCAACGACTGGTGTCAACGGCTGGTGTCAACGACTGGTGTCAATGACTGGTGTCACCCTTGCACTACTGATGCTTCAGGGGAAAAAGTACCCGACCCATTTTCTGTGTCCCAATATTGAAAAACTGTTACATTCATGAATATGGAGCTTTTAATTGTAACTGTTACATGTTGCAATAATTTAAAACGCTGAGCAATATGGCTATTGCAGCGCTTGATCAATATTGGGTATTACTCGAGTATTGATCCTTATTGGCTGCTATTAATCACTTGTATAGATGATGTGCTCGGTGCTGCTCAGGTCAATCCCACTTAAGTGGTTCTAGAGTTAAGTGTCAGAGGAAAGCGCCAAGACATTAGGACTATATACCACTGGGAAGGGGTCAGGCTAAGGATTTGGGATGGACGGAGGGAAGGAATGGTGCCCAACCACATGGACTATCGGGGATTGAACGCTGACCTGCATGACGGGGGACCGTCGCTCTACCATCCAAGAGGTTTGAAGTGTCAAGAGTAGACTCGAGCTTGGGCGAGGGTCGAACCCTACCAACATATTTATTTATTTATTTATTTATTTATTTATTTATTTATGCATATACAAGAATGTACATAAGGAATGTGAGGATACAAATATGGTAATTACAATCTTGTAAAGCCACTAGCACGCGCAGCGTTTCGGGCATATGACTGTTCTCCCGTGCTTAGTGTTGCTTACAGGAAGTTAAGGAACACTACGAAGGCAAGCTGCCTCTTGGAGATGTATTAACAGTCTCGAGATGGTATGGTGCTTCCCACACTACAGTCTACACTATGGGAACCCTCATAGAAACACACCTTAATGCTAGTACATTGTCACTTGTTTAGCTAAACGAACTCTGGGGTTCAGTTCCTGAACCCATTTTGTGCCTCTGTAACCCTCTTTCCCCCCACCCCCACGGGATGGGTATGGGGGGCATAATAATGAAATTGAATTACAAATTAATGGTAGTAGTTAGTACCCTGACTGGTACTAGCGGAGTGGTATCGACGCCTGTCACAACCTGCTCTCTCACAGCTCCAGTTGGAAGCAGGATGACAAGCAACTCAGTAGAGGTAAACGGGTCTTGGGTAATAATGGATATATCGAAGATACCTAAAGGGAGGCGTAGAGCTTCACTTCCTCTGAAACAGCCAACTTTTCTGTACCATTGACCCAGCAGTGAATGGGTACCTGGTTGTTAAACGACTTAGCGGGGTCGTATTCCGGGGAACAATTAGGATTAAGGACCTGCCCGCAACGCTATGCGTGCTAGTGGCTGTACAAGAGTGTAAGAACTCTTGTATATATAAATAAAATATAAATATATTCAATTAGACATCATGCTTTACACTACACATTTCACTACAGAAATCACACTAACGTGATGCATCAAATGAACAAATCCACAATGGCCGTGACGAGGATTCGAACCTGCGTCCGGGAGCATCTCAGACACTGCCTTAATCCCTTAACACCGATTAAGGTATTGTCTGGGATGCTCCCGGACGCAGGTTCGAATCCTCGTCACGGCCCTTGGATTTGTACATCATGCTTCCTTTCCAGGTGGGTGAAAACCACCAGGATTCATCAACAAATATATAATTGCGATACACACTCAGATCGGCAGACATCTTGATTAATAACAAGGAAATAATCGCTAGATACAACGACTATAGCACATTAGACATTGGCGAAGGAAGACAAATCCAACAATCTTAACCAACTGAGAAAATAAGTTGGAGAAATGCGGTTATTTGAACCAGCATTTTAGTGGATACAAGACGCTTGCCCTAGCCCACTCAGCCACAACACGACAAAACGTAATCAACCAGAATTTTAATGAGTACACTAAGGGAGTCTGGAGGTCCCAGTTGGTGCCACAACCAGGTTTTACGAATACCCCGCCTGCACCCTGGCGTGTGGGTAATGGAGTCTTTGTAATCTTACCCCATTATTAACAGTAGTCTGACACTCGGGTGGGTTATACCAGCGTCTAGACCAAACCACAATATTAAACATAGGCCCAGACGACACCTTATTTCATTTCATTCTTCATTATATATCCAGTTAACTTCACCTCTGTCTCTGAATATGTTGGCAGGGTCGACGAAACGCATCTCTCAGCGTCTGGCTCCTTGTCATCCTTGACTGCCCTCAGCTCCCAAGGTTATCTTGAGATGAATTCGGGGCTTTAGTGTCCCCGCGGCCCGGTCCTCGACCAGGCCTCCACCCCCCAGGAAGCAGCCCGTGACAGCTGACTAACACCCAGGTACCTATTTTACTGCTAGGTAACAGGGGCATAGGGTGAAAGAAACTCTACTCATTGTTTCTCGCCTGCGCCCGGGATCGAACCCGGGACCACAGGATCACAAGTCCAGTGTGCTGTCCGCTCGGCCGACCGGCTCCCCAAGGCACAACTGTGACGTGCCTGTGTCTGAAGCTAGACACGGATATAATTATTATTATTAGCATCTTTATTAACAAAAGTTTATTTTTATTTAGCATCTTTATTTACAATTTTGCCTAATCCGGGGAATTCAATCAGGTCTTATGAAATAATCAATGATGGAGTCAGAGTTTGTCTCCTGTGGATTCCTTCCCATATTGGTCTCCGAATGCATGATAGAACTGATGAGTTGGCCAAAACTTTTGCTCATAAAGAGGGAATTGATTACCATCTTGGACTGCCTTTGAGCAGCCTGAGGGCAGTAATATTCCCGGAACGTCAACACAATCTCGTAGACTTGAGGCAAAGTGAAATTCACACCAGTTGCTCCATCTATCATCATTCTATTATGCAGGAAGAACCGCACGTCTATGGGTCATCCACAAGAGGTTAGCAGACTTCTAGATGTTACCACTGCTAGGCTTAGGCTCGGCTACAAGTACCTCTGGCAGTTTGTAACATCTGCTGATGTAGACTTGACTAAATGTAAACTCTGTCAGCAGAACTATTATCATACTTTGCGTCATTATATAATGGAATGTGAAAAAATCGCTGAATTCAGAGATAACACCATCAATAGTGTCCAAGAAAAGTGTAAGTACTTCATTCATAATGATGTGCTGCCGGGAATCTTAGCGAAGTATCCAAAATTTACTTACTGAAGGTAATGCATGCATGACTGTAAAGCTGGGCGGCAGCTTTACATTATTAAGATTTCTCTGGTGATGGTCTGGGTGTGAGAAGAGATTATATGTTCCTTGATGGTTCCCTGATGGTTCCTTGATTATGTGTTCCATCAGTGAACATATAATCTCTTCTCACAACCAGACTATCATCAGAGAAATCTCAACAAACAACACAAAAATCATCGATAGGTACAGCGATAGCAGGCGGCTCGACATCAGCGAGGCACTACACATCAAAAAGTCAACACCAGTAATCAACAGTCAATTAATGTACAACTATATTCTACCCACTTCAAGACCCCAAACCAATATATATATATATATATATATATATATATATATATATATATATACTATACCAGGACTATATGCGACTATATATATATATATATATATATATATATATATATATATATATATATATATATATATATATATATATATATAATGTGCGAACAAGCCTGAATGGTCCCCAGGACTATATGCGACTGAAAACTCACACCCCTGAAGTGACTCGAACCCATACTCCCAGGAGCAACGCAACTGGTAACTACAGGACGCCTTAATCCGCTTGACCATCACGACCGGACAAAAGGAAGTGATAGCCGAAGCTATTTGAACCATTTCCCCGCCGGCACTCGGATGGTAATCTTGGGTATATGCTCCTGGGAGTATGGGTTCGAGTCACTTCTGGGGTGTGAGTTTTCAGTCGCATATAGTCCTGGGGACCATTCAGGCTTGTTCGCATTTGTGTTCCTCACGTGTGCCCCAAAGAATGAGGTGATCTGATAAAATGCTATGCCCAAGATTACCATCCGAGTGCCGGCGGGGAAGTGGTTCAAATAGCTTCGGCTATCACTTCCTTTTGTCCGGTCGTGATGGTCAAGCGGATTAAGGCGTCCTGTAGTTACCAGTTGCGTTGCTCCTGGGAGTAAGAGTTCGAGTCACTTCTGGGGTGTGAGTTTCCAGTCATATATATAATGTGTGTGTGTATGCAACATTAACAATTGTGTAACTACCTTCAAAAGATTGTCATTTCCTTAACTAAACGAACTCTGAGGTTCAGTTCCTGAACCCATTATGTGCCCCTGTAACCCTTTCCACCACCCCCACCGACTTGGGTATGGGGTGCATAATAAAGAAACAACGTCAAGCGATATGAAACTATAAAATGAACTTTGGAGGCTTCATTGTTTAACTTCCTTCACAAGCGAAGAACACTGAGATAATGAGGAGTCGTGCTAGAAACACTTTATTCATGTAGACAGAAAGATACAAATATTATATATATATATATATATATATATATATATATATATATATATAATAGGATGGGTAACCGGCGTTGCCCGGGTGCCCTCCCCCCATTTTCCCTCCCTATCCCTTCCTTTCATGAAATATAAGATCAAGGAGCAATGAAACTACTATAAGGTTCACGAGGAATAATATTTTATCAAACACTCTTTCTCCATCTCTTTCCTACGATGCTCAACCACTTAGGGTGGACGGTAGAGCGACGGTCTCGCTTCATGCAGGTCGGCGTTCAATCCCCAACCGTCCACAAGTGGTTGGGCACCATTCCTTCCCCTCCGTCCCATCCCTAAACCTTATCCTGACCCCTTCCCAATGCTATATAGTCTATAATGGCTTGGTGCTTTTCCCTGATAGTTCCCTCCCTCTCTTTCCCTGCCTCCCTCCCTCCCTGCCTGCCTCCCTCCCAGGAACACATTGCTCCATCACACAGGACCTTCCCACGCTGGTCCAGTGGGTGAAAAAAGTATTTGCATAGTTCTTTTGAGTGACAGGACGCATTAGTGGGCGGCACGGCGTCTTCAGCCCCCTTGTTTGTGGCTGGAGTTGCCGGCCACGACTGTGGTGCTTTATGGCAAGTGTGGTGCTTGATGGCAAGTGTGGTGCTTTATGGCAAGTGTGGTGCTTGATGGCAAGTGTGGTGCTTGATGGCAAGTGTGGTGCTTGATGGCAAGTGTGGTGCTTGATGGCAAGTGTGGTGCTTGATGGCAAGTGTGGTGCTTGATGGCAAGTGTGGTGCTTGATGGCAAGTGTGGTGCTTTGTGGCAAGTGTGGTGCTTGATGGCAAGTGTGGTGCTTGATGGCAAGTGTGGTGCTTGATGGCAAGTGTGGTGCTTGATGGCAAGTGTGGTGCTTGATGGCAAGTGTGGTGCTTGATGGCAAGTGTGGTGCTTGATGGCAAGTGTGGTGCTTGATGGCAAGTGTGGTGCTTGATGGCAAGTGTGGTGCTTGATGGCAAGTGTGTGGCGCTTGATGGCAAGTGTGTGGCGCTTGATGGCAAGTGTGTGGTGCTTGATGGCAAGTGTGGTGCTTGATGGCAAGTGTGGTGCTTGATGGCAAGTGTGGTGCTTGATGGCAAGTGTGGTGCTTGATGGCAAGTGTGTGGCGCTTGATGGCAAGTGTGTGGCGCTTAATGGCAAGTGTGTGGTGCTTGATGGCAAGTGTGGTGCTTGATGGCAAGTGTGGTGCTTGATGGCAAGTGTGGTGCTTGATGGCAAGTGTGGTGCTTGATGGCAAGTGTGGTGCTTGATGGCAAGTGTGGTGCTTGATGGCAAGTGTGTGGCGCTTGATGGCAAGTGTGGCGCTTGATGGCAAGTGTGGCGCTTGATGGCAAGTGTGGTGCTTGATGGCAAGTGTGGCGCTTGATGGCAAGTGTGTGGCGCTTGATGGCAAGTGTGTGGTGCTTGATGGCAAGTGTGGTGCTTGATGGCAAGTGTGGCGCTTGATGGCAAGTGTGGTGCTTGATGGCAAGTGTGGTGCTTTGTGGCAAGTGTGGCGCTTTATGGCAAGTGTGGTGCTTTATGGCAAGTGTGGCGCTTTATGGCAAGTGTGGTGCTTGATGGCAAGTGTGGTGCTTTGTGGCAAGTGTGGCGCTTTGTGGCAAGTGTGTGGTGCTTGATGGCAAGTGTGTGGTGCTTGATGGCAAGTGTGGCGCTTGATGGCAAGTGTGGCGCTTTATGGCAAGTGTGTGGTGCTTGATGGCAAGTGTGGCGCTTGATGGCAAGTGTGGCGCTTTATGGCAAGTGTGTGGTGCTTGATGGCAAGTGTGTGGCGCTTGATGGCAAGTGTGGCGCTTTATGGCAAGTGTGTGGTGCTTTATGGCAAGTGTGTGGTGCTTGATGGCAAGTGTGGCGCTTGATGGCAAGTGTGGCGCTTTATGGCAAGTGTGTGGTGCTTGATGGCCAGTTGTGGCGCGTGATGGCAAATGTGGCGCTTTATGGCAAGTGTGGCGCTTTATGGCAAGTGTGGTGCTTGATATCAAGTGTGTGGTGCTTTATGGCAAGTGTGGTGCTTTATGGCAAGTGTGGCGCTTTATGGCAAGTGGGGCGCTTGACGGCACGTGTGTGGTGCTTTATGGCAAGTGTGGTGCTTTATGGCAAGTGTGGCGCTTTATGGCAAGTGGGGCGCTTGACGGCACGTGTGTGGTGCTTTATGACAAGTGTGGTGCTTTATGGCAAGTGTGGCGCTTGACGGCAAGTGTGGTGTTTTATGGCAAGTGTGGCGCTTGACGGCAAGTGTGTGGTGCCTGATGGCAAGTGTGTGGTGCCTGATGGCAAGTGTGTGGTGCCTGATGGCAAGTGTGTGGTGCCTGATGGCAAGTGTGTGGTGCCTGATGGCAAGTGTGTGGTGCCTGATGGCAAGTGTGTGGCGCTTTATGGCAAGTGTGGTGCTTTATGGCAAGTGTGGCGCTTGACGGCAAGTGTGGTGCCTGATGGCAAGTGTGTGGTGCCTGATGGCAAGTGTGTGGTGCCTGATGGCAAGTGTGTGGCGCTTTATGGCAAGTGTGGTGCTTTATGGCAAGTGTGGCGCTTGACGGCAAGTGTGGCGCTTGACGGCAAGTGTGTCATCAAGTGACAAGTGTGTCACTTGTGCGCAAAAAAAAATCGAAAAAATGCATAATTGGTATTGAGATCTGGCGCTAAGTCTCGCTGACATAATTACCGGAGCGGGTAATTGGTCAGTGGAGCGCGTCACGGGAGAGCGTCGCGGCAATATGGTGTTGAAAATGTCTTCATTCTCACCTTTCCATTGTCGTGAGGAGTTGTGTGTTCCTTAACAGTAGTGAATGTTCCTCAACGCTCTCAGGAATGACCAGCACAACGCTTCAACGCTTCTTGGTGTTACTGGATCTGAGTATGTTGGGTGCTTGGAGGGGTGTTGTGGCGTGGAGGGGTGGCGTGGAGGGGTGGCGCGGTGGGGTGGGGTGGCATGGAGGGATGAGGTGGAGGGGTGGCGTGGTGGGGTGGCATGGAGGGGTGAGGTGGAGGGGTGGCGTGGTGGGGTGGCGTGGTGGGGTGGCATGGAGGGGTGAGGTGGAGGGGTGGCGTGATGGGGTGGCGTGGGGAAGTAGCGTGGCGTGGAGGGGTGAGGTGGTGGGGTAGCGTGGAGGGGTTAAGATCCCTCACGGGTGATCGCCAGGTAGGGCGGGTGAACCGTATGAAGAGTGAGAGAGGAGCGGCTCTCACCTCTGTAGCGTGGACAATTAATATTCCCGAGCACATTACCCTCTCCCACAGCCTGTGTTGCGGCGCCTCAACGCTCTCGGCGCGTTAGTGGTGTTTCACCATAGTGATTTAAATTGTTTTAGCGTTCATTATCCGGTAAGTGAACACCGCAGCAACACCTGGCTGATGGTCTTCACTCACTACAACAGGTGACGGAGCAGGCACCTGTGTAGAGAGAAGTATTGCCACAGAGAAATATTGCCACAGAGAAATATTGTCATAGAGAAATATTGTCATAGAGAAATATTGCCACAGAGAAATATTGCCACAGAGAAATATTGCCATAGAGAAATATTGCCACAGAGAAATATTGCCACAGAGAAATATTGCCATAGAGAAATATTGCCATAGAGAAATATTGCCATAGAGAAATATTGCCACAGAGAAATATTGCCACAGAGAAATATTGCCACAGAGAAATATTGCCATAGAGAAATATTGCCATAGAGAAATATTGCCATAGAGAAATATTGCTTTGCTTTACACAGTAGTGTACAGGGACAGGCGAGATCAGGCTCCTCTTACCAGGCTAAGACCTTTCCTCTTCCCATAGTTCATCACCACGTCATTACCACACCTCATCACCACGTCATTACCACACCTCATCACCACTTCATTACCACACCATCATCACCCCGTCATTACCACACCATCATCACCCCGTCATTACCACACCATCATCACCCCGTCATTACCACACCATCATCACCCCGTCATTACCACACCATCATCACCCCGTCATTACCACACCATCATCACCCCGTCATTACCACACCATCATCACCCCGTCATTACCACACCATCATCACCCCGTCATTACCACACCATCATCACCCCGTCATTACCACACCATCATCACCCCGTCATTACCACACCATCATCACCACGTCATTACCACACCATCATCACCCCGTCATTACCACACCATCATCACCCCGTCATTACCACACCATCATCACCCCGTCATTACCACACCATCATCACCCCGTCATTACCACACCATCATCCCGTCATTACCACACCATCATCACCCCGTCATTACCACACCATCACCCCGTCATTACCACACCATCATCACCCCGTCATTACCACACCATCACCCCGTCATTACCACACCTCATCACCACGTCATTACCACACCATCATCACCCCGTCATTACCACACCATCACCCCGTCATTACCACACCATCATCACCCCGTCATTACCACACCATCACCACGTCATTACCACACCATCATCACCACGTCATTACCACACCATCACGTCATTACCACACCATCATCACCACGTCATTACCACACCATCATCACCCCGTCATTACCACACCATCATCACCCCGTCATTACCACACCATCATCACCCCGTCATTACCACACCATCATCACCCCGTCATTACCACACCATCATTACCCACCATCATTACCACACCATCATCACCCCGTCATTACCACACCATCATCACCCCGTCATTACCACACCATCATCACCCCGTCATTACCACACCATCATCACCCCGTCATTACCACACCATCACCCCGTCATTACCACACCATCATCACCTCATTAATCCAAACTTGACCTGAGGAACCCTACCACTCGTCACTGTAGCGAGGTCGAGGCCATCTCACTCCAGGTAACAATTACCTTTAATTAACATGTTAATCTGTCGAGCCAGCGTGAGTGTGAGGGTCTGAGTGTGAGACTGTCTAGTCTTGCACGCTGCTGCCAGCGTGAGTGTGAGGGTCTGAGTGTGAGACTGTCTTAGTCCTGCACGCTGCTGCCAGCGTGAGTGTGAGGGTCTGAGTGTGAGACTGTCTAGTCCTGCACGCTGCTGCCAGCGTGAGTGTGAGGGTCAGCGTGAGTGTAAGGGTCTGAGTGTGAGACTGTCTAGTCCTGCACGCTGCTGCCAGGGTGAGTGTGAGGGTCTGAGTGTGAGACTGTCTAGTCCTGCACGCTGCTGCCAGGGTGAGTGTGAGGGTGTGAGTGTGAGGGTCTGAGTGTGAGACTGTCTTAGTCCTGCACGCTGCTGCCAGCGTGAGTGTGAGGGTCTGAGTGTGAGACTGTCTAGTCCTGCACGCTGCTGCCAGGGTGAGTGTGAGGGTCTGAGTGTGAGACTGTCTAGTCCTGCACGCTGCTGCCAGCGTCTTCTCTAGACCTTCCTTGAGTTCCACTTGCTGCATTTAACTCGTGTTCGGTAAGTCCGACCACTTGGGCTGGACGGTAGAGCGACGGTCTCGCTTCATGCAGGTCGGCGTTCAATCCCCGACCGTTCAAGTAGTTGGGCACCATTCCTTCCCTTCGTCCTATCCCCCAGTCCTTATCCTGACCCCTTCCAAAGTGCTATATAGTCGTAATGACTTGGCGCTTTCCCCCTGATAATTCCCTTCCGTTCGTGTTTGGTAAAACATTTGTAAACTTTAAGTGTTTACATTCGTGATCGAAACACTACCATCATCAGGGCAAGTGTGGAGGGACCTCTGACAAGCCGCCGGCTTCCTATCCTGGTCGAGGTGTTAGTGGCACGCGGGTTAATTCGGGGAGTACGGGGGGGGGGGAGGTTTCGTTCCTACATAGCACTGTAACAAAAAATTTAAATTTTTACACCAAACTTTCTGGTGTACCAGGTGGTGGTTTGGAGAGTCGCATTTGAAAGTTTACACACAAAGTCTTTCTTAGCTAGAACCACCTTTAAGGAATGTTGGAAATTTTTCATTTTCACATTATAAGGAGGAGCTTCATGTTCTGTGATGGACCTTGAGGTTTCTCCTCCCACAGCTCATCGTGTAAAGCTCATCAGCTTGTAAAAGCACCTTCATCACCTTCAGTGATTAAGTGCTTAATTGCACACTAGTTTCTTTATCAGCTACCTCACCCTGTCAGAGTAAATGAGACAAATGTATGGGAATGCATGTGTGTGTATATATGTATGTATATGTGTGTGTGTGTATGTATATGTATGGGTATAAAATATATATGGAAGCTGATCAGAATTACATTTCACGTTTGTAAATGCACATTAATGACACATCGAACACTTTATGTAGGGCATACGTAAATCAGTGTATCTATGTATTTACGTATGTAGGTTAGCTTAGCATTTTAAAAGCACCGAATCACCTTCTGTGGTTGAGTGTTCAATAAACCCTTGAACTATATGTTTAACACATCTCTAACCCTGTCCATGGAGGACAGAAGAAAATGTATATATGCTGGTTAGCATTGTTAATGTGTGGCCACGTCTGTGGTAGAAAATAATAATAATAAAAAAAAACAGCTCATCGTAAGCCTTACTGTACGAGTTTACTCTGGAATGCCAATCACCAGTTCACTTACAAACAGCTGCGTCCCCAATTACTGCTGGGAAAACAGGTGCGAACAGTGAAGGATCTGTGCAGACTTCAATCCTCCCGCTCCAGGGCTCGAACTTGGCTCAGATCGGTCACGAGGCGTGGGACGAGGGTGCTACCACGACTCCACACGGCTCTTCTGCAAACGAGAAATAAACAGTTGCTGTGTTGACTCTAGTAGTTTCTTCAATTGCATAATAATGTGTGTGTTGCATACCCATGTATGTTGTATTCCTATGTATGGTTCATACTGTTATGAACCCCAGGTAGCCTAGTGAGGTAGGTACTTTGTGAGAGTTATTCTACCCACCTGACTCGAGGTAGAAGTCAGGGCAAGGAAGATAATTAAGCAGACGTCAGTGAATTATGGCTAGATAGGGACAACCATCTTGGAGAAGCAAGTTGGAATGAAATGTTCACATTTTTATTTATGTCGTGACGCAGTGGACCCGTTTCCCCTAAGTAGAGGTGATGTTGAAAATCTCTCCCAGTATACAACGATTTCAGGATGATCTTCCAATATGCATCCCTGTGTCAATAACTGATTGACGACAGCAGTGTAGTTGCAGTGGCTGATGTTATTTTATCAGGGAAGTTGATGCTTATGTATGTTGCCAAACCATGCATGTTGCTTACCCCCATGTATATTTTATGGAAATTTCAGTAAAAAGCTGGTTCTCTGGCATTTGGTTTTAGTATTAACTTCTGTAACTTTGTGGTTACGTGTGTATAAGGCGCCGCCCTTAACACTCTCCTCAACCCGTGTCCTCCCTCACACCTCAATGCATAGTGAGGCAACTGTAGTAAGACGGGTAGATCATGGTCTGTATGAGGGGTGACGAGACCGTAGTCTGTATGAGACAGACCAGCAGGTAGCAGGCAGGCTGACAAGGAAACAGGCAGGCAGGCAGGCAAGCAGGCAGGCAAGCAGGCAGGCAGGCAGGCAGGCAGGCTGACAAGGAAGCAGGCAGGCAGGCAAGCAGGCAGGCAGTATGGCAGGCAGGCAGGATGGCAGGCAGGCAGGCAGGCGGGCGGGCTTGGACAGGCAGGCAGGCAGGCGGGCGGGCTTGGACAGGCAGGCAGGCAGGCAGGCGGGCGGGCGGGCTTGGACAGGCAGGCAGGTAGGCGGGCAGGCGGGCTTGGACAGGCAGGCAGGCAGGCGGGCGGGCGGGCTTGGACAGGCAGGCGGGCTTGGACAGGCAGGCAGGCAGGCGGGCAGGCGGGCTTGGACAGGCAGGCAGGCGGGCGGGCGGGCTTGGACAGGTAGGCAGGCAGGCGGGCGGGCTTGGACAGGCAGGCAGGCAGGCGGGCGGGCTTAGGCAGGCAGGCAGGCAGGCGGGCAGGCAGGCGGGCAGGCAGGCGGGCGGGCGGGCGGGCTTGGACAGGCAGGCAGGCAGGCAGGCGGGCTTGGACAGGCAGGCTTGCAGGCAGGCGGGCGGGCGGGCTTGGACAGGCAGGCAGGCGGGCGGGCTTGGACAGGCAGGCAGGCAGGCGGGCGGGCTTGGACAGGCAGGCAGGCAGACGGGCGGGCTTGGACAGGCAGGCAGGCAGGCGGGCGGGCTTGGACAGGCAGGCAGGCAGGCGGGCGGGCTTGGACAGGCAGGCAGGCGGGCGGGCGGGCTTGGACAGGCAGGCAGGCAGGCGGGCTTGGACAGGCAGGCAGGCGGGCGGGCGGGCTTGGACAGGCAGGCAGGCAGGCAGGCGGGCTTGGACAGGCAGGCAGGCAGGCGGGCGGGCGGGCTTGGGCAGGCAGGCAGGCAGGCGGGCGGGCTTGGACAGGCAGGCAGGCAGGCGGGCGGCGGGCTTGGACAGGCAGGCAGGCAGGCGGGCGGGCGGGCTTGGACAGGCAGGCAGGCAGGCAGGCGGGCGGGCTTGGACAGGCAGGCAGGCAGGCAGGCAGGCGAGCGGGCGGGCTTGGACAGGCAGGCAGGCAGGCAGGCAGGCAGGCAGGCGAGCGGGCGGGCTTGGACATGCAGGCAGGCAGGCAGGCGGGCGGGCTTGGACAGGCAGGCAGGCGGGCTTGGACAGGCAGGCAGGCGGGCGGGCTTGGCCAGGCAGGCAGGCAGGCAGGCAGGCAGGCGGGCGGGCGGGCTTGGACAGGCAGGCAGGCAGGCGGGCGGGCGGGCTTGGACAGGCAGGCAGGCAGGCAGGCAGGCAGGCAGGCGGGCGGGCGGGCTTGGACAGGCAGGCAGGCAGGCAGGCGGGCGGGCTTGGACAGGCAGGCAGGCAGGCAGGCGGGCGGGCGGGCGGGCTTGGACAGACAGGCAGGCAGGCAGGCGGGCGGGCGGGCTTGGTCAGGCAGGCAGGCAGGCAGGCAGGCGGGCGGGCTTGGACAGGCAGGCAGGCAGGCGGGCGAGCGGGCTTGGACAGGCAGGCAGGCAGGCAGGCGGGCGGGCTTGGACAGGCAGGCAGGCAGGCGGGCGGGCGGGCTTGGACAGGCAGGCAGGCAGGCAGGCGGACTGGCGGGCGGGCTTGGACAGGCAGGCAGGCAGGCAGGCAGGCGGGCGGGCTTGGACAGGCAGGCAGGCAGGCAGGCAGGCAGGCGGGCGAGCGGGCTTGGACAGGCAGGCAGGCAGGCGGGCAGGCAGGCAGGCGGGCGGGCTTAGACAGGCAGGCGGGCAGGCAGGCAGGCGGGCGGGCTTGGACAGGCAGGCAGGCAGGCAGCGGGCGGGCGGGCTTGGACAGGCAGGCAGGCAGGCAGGCGGGCGGGCGGGCGGGCGGGCGGGCGGGCGGGCTTAGGCAGGCAGGCAGGCAGGCAGGCAGGCAGGCAGGCAGGCGGGCGGGCTTGGACAGGCAGGCAGGCAGGCAGGCGGGCGGGCTTGGACAGGCAGGCAGGCAGGCGGGTGGGCTTGGACAGGCAGGCAGGCAGGCGGGCGGGCTTGGACAGGCAGGCGGGCTTGGACAGGCAGGCAGGCGGGCGGGCGGGCTTGGACAGGCAGGCAGGCGGGCGGGCGGGCTTGGACAGGCAGGCAGGCAGGCAGGCGGGCGGGCGGGCTTGGACAGGCAGGCAGGCAGGCGGGACAGGCAGGCAGGCAGGCAGGCGGGCGGGCGGGCGGGCTTGGACAGGCAGGCAGGCAGGCGGGCGGGCGGGCTTGGACAGGCAGGCAGGCAGGCAGGCGGCGCGGGCGGGCTTGGACAGGCAGGCAGGCAGGCAGGCAGGCAGGCGGGCGGGGGCGGGCGGGCGGGCGGGCGGGCGGGGCTTGGATAGGCAGGCAGGCAGGCAGGGCAGGCAGGCAGGCGGGCGGGCTTGGCTTGGACAGGCAGGCAGGCGGGCGGCAGCGGGCTTGGACAGGCAGGCAGGCAAGCGGGCGGGCGGGCTTGGACAGGCAGGCAGGCGGGCGGGCGGGCGGGCTTGGACAGGCAGGCAGGCAGGCGGGCGGGCGGGATTGGACAGGCAGGCAGGCGGGCGGGCGGGCTTGGACAGGCAGGCAGGCAGGCAGGCGGGCGGGCGGGCTTGGACAGGCAGGCAGGCAGGCAGGCAGGCAGGCGGGCGGGCTGGCTTGGGCAGGCAGGCTTCGGGCGGGCTGGCTTGGGCAGGCAGGCAGGCGGGCGGGCTGGCTTGGGGCAGGCAGGCTTCGGGCGGGCTGGCTTGGACAGGCAGGCTTCGGGCGGGCTGGCTTGGGCAGGCAGGCTTCGGGCGGGCTGGCTTGGGCAGGCAGGCTTCGGGCGGGCTGGCTTGGGCAGGCAGGCTTCGGGCGGGCTGGCTTGGGCAGGCAGGCTTCGGGCGGGCTGGCTTGGGCAGGCAGGCTTCGGGCGGGCTGGCTTGGGCAGGCAGGCTTCGGGCGGGCTGGCTTGGGCAGGCAGGCTTCGGGCGGGCTGGCTTGGGCAGGCAGGCTTCGGGCGGGCTGGCTTGGGCAGGCAGGCTTCGGGCGGGCTGGCTTGGGCAGGCAGGCTTCGGGCGGGCTGGCTTGGGCAGGCAGGCTTCGGGCGGGCTGGCTTGGGCAGGCAGGCAGGCTTCGGGCGGGCTGGCTTGGGCAGGCAGGCAGGCTTCGGGCGGGCTGGCTTGGGCAGGCAGGCTTCGGGCGGGCTGGCTTGGGCAGGCAGGCTTCGGGCAGGCTTGGGCGGGCAGGCTTCGGGCGGGCTGGCTTGGGGCAGGCAGGCAGGCTTCGGGCGGGCTGGCTTGGGCGGCAGGCTTCGGCGGGCTGGCTTGGGCAGGCAGGCTTCGGGCGGGCTGGCTTGGGCATGCAGGCTTCGGGCGGGCTGGCTTGGGCATGCAGGCTTCGGGCGGGCTGGCTTGGGCAGGCAGGCAGGCAGGCGGGCAGACAGGCAGACAGGCGGGCGGGCAGGCAGGCAGGCAGGCAGGCGGGCAGACAGGCAGACAGGCAGGCAGACAGGCGGGCGGGCAGGCAGGCAGGCGGGCAGACGGTGGTCAGACGAGCAGGCAGGCAGGCAGACAGGCAGACACACACAGACAGGCAGACACACACAGACTGACAGGCGGGCAGGCAGACACACACAGACTGACAGGCGGGCAGGCAAGCAGGCAGACAGACAGACAGACAGACAGACAGACAGACAGACAGACAGACAGACAGACAGACAGGCAGGCAGACAGGCAGACACACACAGACAGACAGACAGACATGGACTAACGTTAGGGCCAAGGCAGCCACCCACTGCCACACTGTCTGTACATAAATAAGTTTCACTCTTAATAATACTAACAGACTTTAGAAACAAAGAATAACAGCTAACGAAATTAGTTTTCGTTATATATAATATCTAACGTTGTCCCTGCACAGTTGGGTTGGCAATGCTGCAAATTTCACCTGCCAAAAAACAATTAGTTGTGTCCACGTTGAAAATTTGTCATGGCAACAGTGTTACGATTATTTTATTTGGAAATATATTCTAAAACGAATACTAAAAGTATTGACAGGTTATAATTGGCAACAGTGTTAGCTCCACCCCCTTCATGTGCTCATCGTGAGGTGAGCAACACACTGTGTATCTTGGGTCACCTGTGTGTATCTTGGGTCACCTGTGTGTATCTTGGGTCACTGTGTGTGTATCTTGGGTCACTGTGTATCTTGGGTCACTGTATCTTGGGTCACTGTATCTTGGGTCACTGTGTGTGTATCTTGGGTCACTGTGTGTGTATCTTGGGTCACTGTGTGTGTATCTTGGGTCACTGTGTGTGTATCTTGGGTCACTGTGTGTGTATCTTGGGTCACTGTGTGTGTATCTTGGGTCACTGTGTGTGTATCTTGGGTCACTGTGTGTGTATCTTGGGTCACTGTATCTTGGGTCACTGTGTGTATATCTTGGGTATCTTGGGTCACTGTGTGTGTATCTTGGGTCACTGTGTGTGTACTGTATGTATCTTGGGTCACTGTGTGTGTATCTTGGGTCACTGTGTGTGTATCTTGGGTCACTGTGTGTGTATCTTGGGTGTGTGTATCTTGGGTCACTGTGTGTGTATCTTGGGTCACTGTGTGTGTATCTTGGGTCACTGTGTGTGTATCTTGGGTCACTGTGTGTGTATCTTGGGTCACTGTGTGTGTATCTTGGGTCACTGTGTGTGTATCTTGGGTCACTGTGTGTGTATCTTGGGTCACTGTGTGTGTATCTTGGGTCACTGTGTGTGTATCTTGGGTCACTGTGTGTATCTTGGGTCACTGTGTGTATCTTGGGTCACTGTGTGTATCTTGGGTCACTGTGTGTGTATCTTGGCTGTGTGTGTATCTTGGCTGTGTGTGTATCTTGGCTGTGTGTGTATCTTGGCTGTGTGTGTATCTTGGCTGTGTGTGTATCTTGGCTGTGTGTGTATCTTGGGTCACTGTGTGTGTATCTTGGGTCACTGTGTGTGTATCTTGGGTCACTGTGTGTGTATCTTGGGTCACTGTGTGTGTATCTTGGGTCACTGTGTGTGTATCTTGGGTCACTGTGTGTGTACTCTTGGGTCACTGTGTGTGTATCTTGGGTCACTGTGTCACTGTGTGTGTATCTTGGGTCACTGTGTGTGTATCTTGGGTCACTGTGTGTGGGTCACTGTGTGTGTATCTTGGGTCACTGTGTGTGTATCTTGGGTCACTGTGTGTGTATCTTGGGTCACTGTGTGTGTATCTTGGGTCACTGTGTGTGTATCTTGGGTCACTGTGTGTGTATCTTGGGTCACTGTGTGTGTATCTTGGGTCACTGTGTATCTTGGGTCACTGTGTGTGTATCTTGGGTCACTGTGTGTGTATCTTGGGTCACTGTGTGTGTATCTTGGGTCACTGTGTGTGTATCTTGGGTCACTGTGTGTGTATCTTGGGTCACTGTGTGTGTATCTTGGGTCACTGTGTGTGTATCTTGGGTCACTGTGTGTGTATCTTGGGTCACTGTGTGTGTATCTTGGGTCACTGTGTGTGTATCTTGGGTCACTGTGTGTGTATCTTGGGTCACTGTGTGGGTCACTGTGTGTGTATCTTGGGTCACTGTGTGTGTATCTTGGGTCACTGTGTGTGTATCTTGGGTCACTGTGTGTGTATCTTGGGTCACTGTGTGTGTATCTTGGGTCACTGTGTGTGTATCTTGGGTCACTGTGTGTGTATCTTGGGTCACTGTGTGTGTATCTTGGGTCACTGTGTGTGTATCTTGGGTCACTGTGTGTGTATCTTGGGTCATCTTGGGTCACTGTGTGTGTATCTTGGGTCACTGTGTGTGTTGGGTCACTGTGTGTGTATCTTGGGTCACTGTGTGTATCTTGGGTCACTGTGTGTGTATCTTGAGTACAGTGTGTGTGTATCTTGGGTACACTGTGTGTATCTTGAGTACACTGTGTGTGTATCTTGAGTACACTGTGTGTGTATCTTGAGTACACTGTGTGTGTATCTTGAGTACAGTGTGTGTGTATCTTGAGTACACTGTATGTGTATCTTGAGTACAGTGTGTGTGTATCTTGGGTCACTGTGTGTGTATCTTGTGGTATCTTGGGTCACTGTGTGTGTATCTGGGTCACTGTGTGTGTATCTTGGCTGTGTGTGTGTATCTTGGCTGTGTGTGTGTATCTTGGCTGTGTGTGTGTATCTTGGCTGTGTGTGTGTATCTTGGCTGTGTGTGTATCTTGGCTGTGTGTGTGTATCTTGGCTGTGTGTGTATCTTGGGTCACTGTATCTTGGGTCACTGTGTGTGTATCTTGGGTCACTGTGTGTGTATCTTGGGTCACTGTGTGTGTATCTTGGGTGTATCTTGGGTCACTGTGTGTGTATCTTGGGTCACTGTGTGTGTATCTTGGGTCACTGTGTGTGTATCTTGGGTCACTGTGTGTGTATCTTGGGTCACTGTGAGTGTATCTTGGGTCACTGTGTGTGTATCTTGGGTCACTGTGTGTGTATCTTGGGTCACTGTGTGTATATCTTGGGTCACTGTGTGTATCTTGGGTCACTGTGTGTGTATCTTGGGTCACTGTGTGTGTATCTTGGGTCACTGTGTGTGTATCTTGGGTCACTGTGTGTGTATCTTGGGTCACTGTGTGTGTATCTTGGGTCACTGTGTGTGTATCTTGGCTGTGTGTGTATCTTGGGTCACTGTGTGTGTATCTTGGGTCACTGTGTGTGTATCTTGGGTCACTGTGTGGGTCACTGTGTATCTTGGGTCACTGTGTGTGTGTATCACTTGTATCTTGGGTCACTGTGTGTGTATCTTGGGTCACTGTGTGGGTCACTGTGTATCTTGGGTCTTGGGTCACTGTGTGTGTATCTTGGGTCACTGTGTGTGTATCTTGGGTGTATCTTGGGTCACTGTGTGTGTATCTTGGGTCACTGTGTCTTGGGTCACTGTGTGGGTCACTGTGTGTGTATCTTGGGTCTTGGGTCACTGTGTGTGTATCTTGGGTCACTGTGTGTATCTTGGGTCACTGTGTGTGTATCTTGGGTGTGTCTTGGGTCACTGTGTGGGTCACTGTGTATCTTGGGTCACTGTGTGTGTATCTTGGGTCTTGGGTCACTGTGTGTACCTTGGGTCACTGTGGGTCACTGTGTGGGTCACTGTGTATCTTGGGTCACTGTGTGTGTATCTTGGGTCACTGTGTGTGTATCTTGGGTCACTGTGTATCTTGTCACTTGGTGTACTTGGGTCACTGTGTACCTTGGGTCACGGTGTACCTTGGGTCACTGTGTGTGTATCTTGGGTCACTGTGGGTCACTGTGTATCTTGGGTCACTGTGTGTGTACCTTGGGTCACGGTGTACCTTGGGTACCTTGGGTCACGGTGTACCTTGGGTCACGGTGTACCTTGGGTCACGGTGGGGTGTACCTTGGGTCACGGTGTACCTTGGGTCACGGTGTTGGGTCACGGTGTATCTTGGGTCACGGTGTACCTTGGGTCACGGTGTACCTTGGGTCACGGTGTATCTTGGGTCACGGTGTACCTTGGGTCACGGTGTACCTTGGGTCACGGTGTATCTTGGGTCACGGTGTATCTTGGGTCACGGTGTACCTTGGGTCACGGTGTACCTTGGGTCACGGTGTACCTTGGGTCACTGTGTGTGTATCTTGGGTCACTGTGTGTGTATCTTGGGTCACTGTGTGTGTATCTTGGGTCACTGTGTGTGTACCTTGGGTCACTGTGTGTGTACCTTGGGTCACGGTGTACCTTGGGTCACGGTGTATCTTGGGTCACGGTGTACCTTGGGTCACGGTGTACCTTGGGTCACGGTGTACCTTGGGTCACGGTGTACCTTGGGTCACGGTGTACCTTGGGTCACGGTGTATCTTGGGTCACGGTGTACCTTGGGTCACGGTGTATCTTGGGTCACGGTGTACCTTGGGTCACGGTGTACCTTGGGTCACGGTGTACCTTGGGTCACGGTGTACCTTGGGTCACGGTGTACCTTGGGTCACGGTGTACCTTGGGTCACGGTGTACCTTGGGTCACGGTGTACCTTGGGTCACGGTGTACCTTGGGTCACGGTGTACCTTGGGTCACGGTGTACCTTGGGTCACGGTGTATCTTGGGTCACGGTGTACCTTGGGTCACGGTGTACCTTGGGTCACGGTGTACCTTGGGTCACGGTGTATCTTGGGTCACGGTGTACCTTGGGTCACGGTGTACCTTGGGTCACGGTGTATCTTGGGTCACGGTGTATCTTGGGTCACGGTGTACCTTGGGTCACGGTGTACCTTGGGTCACGGTGTACCTTGGGTCACGTGTGTATCTTGGGTCACTGTGTGTGTACCTTGGGTCACTGTGTGTGTATCTTGGGTCACTGTGTGTGTACCTTGGGTCACTGTGTGTGTACCTTGGGTCACGGTGTACCTTGGGTCACGGTGTATCTTGTGGTGTACCTTGGGTCACGGTGTACCTTGGGTCACGTGTACCTTGGGTCACGGTGTACCTTGGGTCACGGTGTACCTTGGGTCACGGTGTATCTTGGGTCACGGTGTACCTTGGGTCACGGTGTATCTTGGGTCACGGTGTACCTTGGGTCACGGTGTACCTTGGGTCACGGTGTACCTTGGGTCACGGTGTACCTTGGGTCACGGTGTACCTTGGGTCACGGTGTACCTTGGGTCACGGTGTACCTTGGGTCACGGTGTACCTTGGGTCACGGTGTACCTTGGGTCACGGTGTATCTTGGGTCACGGTGTACCACGGTGTGGGTCACGGTGTACCTTGGGTCACGGTGTACCTTGGGTCACGGTGTACCTTGGGTCACGGTGTATCTTGGGTCACGGTGTACCTTGGGTCACGGTGTACCTTGGGTCAAGGTGTATCTTGGGTCACGGTGTATCTTGGGTCACGGTGTACCTTGGGTCACGGTGTACCTTGGGTCACTGTGTGTGTATCTTGGGTCACTGTGTGTGTATCTTGGGTCACTGTGTGTGTATCTTGGGTCACTGTGTGTGTTGGGTCACTGTGTGCATCTTGGGTCACGGTGTATCTTGGGTCACTGTGTGCATCTTGGGTCACCATTGTTACGTGGACCGCCTAAATACACTCCTGAGTCAACTAGAAATGTTCATACTCCCCGATTTAAATAATCAAAAAGTCACCTACTTACGTTGAATAATGTTTAGAGGGAGTCAAGAAGCCCAATATTTTAATTATTTTAAGTTTTAATTTCGTTGGGAAGATGAGCTGAGAGTGAGCACTGCAGCAAATATGGCGGCCCTGCTCAGGAGGAAGCTACAAGTTCCCGCCACACATACTCCAGAGGCAGTGACGTGATGTCTCCAGGTTTTGAGCAATGTGATTGGTCGGATGCGGTGGTGTGTCTAGTTTAACCAATCAGAGAGGGCGTGACGAAGGCGCCAGAGCTGGTTGGCGGGAACGCCGCCCGCCGTCACTAGCCACCTAGGGGAGTGGGAGACAGGTCGTGTCACACGTCGCTCCCACATGGGTGAGGTTTAAGCCACCTGAATGAACATTACGTTAATCAGTACTGGAGAGGCAATGTAGAGGAGCTACTGGACAATTTCTAGAGGAAGATTTAGTGAGGTGGAACGTGACAGGAGGTCGCAATAAGTTTCGTCACTTGGGTACTCCTGTGTCTCAAGAGGCGGTGCTGGGGGATCGAGGATGGATCCGCGGACCATTACCATGTGGGAACTGCTAGGAGCGGAAGATGGCAGGTCCTGGTCCCTGTGTGTCAGCAGCTGCTGAACTACAGCACTTTTATAGAGGAGAAGAGGACTGCAGCCTCTATTCTTCAATAGTAAGGTAGATTACATTTCCCATCCCATTTTCCCATTATTAAAGACAGTTTCAAAATAGGTCTTAGTTAATAATATTTCTTGGTTGGGAAACGTTTAGTAAATCAAAGCCTAATTAGTTCCGTACCACTAATATGGCAATTGTGAGTGTTGCCATATTGGCGCTAAATTTCACCGCGGGAGTGTTGTCATATGGCAGTTGAGATATTTTCGAACTTATGCAAATGAACCTTTATTTCCAGTAAATCGTTTATTATCTTATACTGTTTAGTTTCACTCCTTTCTTCACCACCCAACCACTTGGGCTGGACGGTAGAGCGACGGTCTCGCTTCATACAGGTCGGCGTTCAATCCCCGACCGTCCAAGTGGTTGATTCCTTCCCTCCGTCCCATCCCAAATCCTTATCCTGACCCCTTCCAAGTGCTATATAGTGGTAATCACTTGGCGCTTTCTCTCGTTAATTCCCGTCCCTTTCTTTTCCTTTCTTCCACCTCTATATTGTTGGCCGGGTCAGGTCAGGTTTGGGTGAACACGGAACACAAGAAGGCAATAGGCTGGGACAGAATGTTGCCAGAGTTCATAAAATAGGAATTACCTGGCAATGAATGAAACATTAGCCAGATTGGCGACCTGGTCTAACAGTGCAACTGTGACAGGGATTACGTAACTGTGCAAATATAACAGTGATTACCTAACAGTGCAAGTGTAACGGTGCTTACCTAACAGTGCAAGTGTAGCAGTGACTACCTAACAGTGCAAGTGTGACAGTGATTACCTGACAGTGCAAGTGTAGCAGTGACTACCTGACAGTGCAAGTGTGACAGTGATTACCTGACAGTGCAAGTGTGACAGTGATTACCTGACAGTGCAAGTGTAGCAGTGACTACCTAACAGTGCAAGTGTGACAGTGATTACCTGACAGTGCAAGTGTAGCAGTGACTACCTGACAGTGCAAGTGTGACAGTGATTACCTAACAGTACAAGTGTGACAGTGATTACCTAACAGTGCAAGTGTAACAGTGATTACGTAACTGGGCAAGTGTAGCAGTGATTACCTAACAGTGCAAGTTTGACAGTACCTGAAAATGCAAATGTGACTGTGCTTACCTAACAGTGCAAGTGTAACGGTGCTTACCTAACAGTGCAAGTGTAACGGTGCTTACCTAACAGTGCAAGTGTAACGGTGCTTACCTAACAGTGCAAGTGTAACGGTGCTTACCTAACAGTGCAAGTGTAACGGTGCTTACCTAACAGTGCAAGAGTAACGGTGCTTACCTAACAGTGCAAGTGTAACGGTGCTTACCTAACAGTGCAAGTGTAACGGTGCTTACCTAACAGTGCAAGTGTAACGGTGCTTACCTAACAGTGCAAGTGTAACGGTGCTTACCTAACAGTGCAAGTGTAACGGTGCTTACCTAACAGTGCAAGTGTAACGGTGCTTACCTAAGAGTGCAAGTGTAACGGTGCTTACCTAACAGTGCAAGTGTAACGGTGCTTACCTAACAGTGCAAGTGTAACGGTGCTTACCTAACAGTGCAAGTGTAACGGTGCTTACCTAACAGTGCAAGTGTAACGGTGCTTACCTAACAGTGCAAGTGTAACGGTGCTTACCTAACAGTGCAAGTGTAACGGTGCTTACCTAACAGTGCAAGTGTAACGGTGCTTACCTAACAGTGCAAGTGTAACGGTGCTTACCTAACAGTGCAAGTGTAACGGTGCTTACCTAACAGTGAAAGTGTAACGGTGCTTACCTAACAGTGCATGTGTAACGGTGCTTACCTAACAGTGCAAGTGTAACGGTGCTTACCTAACAGTGCAAGTGTAACGGTGCTTACCTAACAGTGCAAGTGTAACGGTGCTTACCTAACAGTGCGAGTGTAACGGTGCTTACCTAACAGTGCAAGTGTAACGGTGCTTACCTAACAGTGCAAGTGTAACGGTGCTTACCTAACAGTGCAAGTGTAACGGTGCTTACCTAACAGTGCAAGTGTAACGGTGCTTACCTAACAGTGCAAGTGTAACGGTGCTTACCTAACAGTGCAAGTGTAACGGTGCTTACCTAACAGTGCAAGTGTAACGGTGCTTACCTAACAGTGCAAGTGTAACGGTGCTTACCTAACAGTGCAAGTGTAACGGTGCTTACCTAACAGTGCAAGTGTAACGGTGCTTACCTAACAGTGCAAGTGTAACGGTGCTTACCTAACAGTGCAAGTGTAACGGTGCTTACCTAACAGTGCAAGTGTAACGGTGCTTACCTAACAGTGCAAGTGTAACGGTGCTTACCTAACAGTGCAAGTGTAACAGTGGCTACCTAACGGGGCAAGTGTGACAGTGATTACTTACCAGTGCATGTGTAACAGTGATTACCTAAAGTGCAAGTGTAACAGTGACTACCTAACAGTGCAAATGTAACAGTGACTACCAAACTGCAAATGTAACAGTGATTACCTAAAGTGCAACTGTAACAGTGACTACCTAACAGTACAAATATGATAGTGATTACCTGACAGTGCAAATCTGACAGTGATTACCTAACAGTGCAAGTGTAACAGTGATTACCTAACAGTACAAGTGTAACAGTGATTATCTAACATTGCAAGTGTAACAGTGATTAACGGTGCAAATGTAACAGTGGCTACCTAACAGTGCAAGTGTAACAGTGACTACTTAACAGTTCAAATGTAACAGTGATTGTCTAACAGTACAAGTGTAACAGTGATTATCTAAGAGTGCAAGTGTAACAGTGATTAACGGTGCAAGTGTAACAGTGCAAGTGTAACAGTGACTACCTAACAGTGCAAGTGTAACAGTGACTACCTAACAGTGCAAGTGTTACAGTGATTACCTGACAGTGCAAGTGTTACAGTGATTACCTGACAGTGCAAGTGTTACAGTGATTACCTGACAGTGCAAGTGTTACAGTGATTACCTGACAGTGCAAGTGTTACAGTGATTACCTGACAGTTCAAATGTAACAGTGATTACCTGACAGTTCAAATGTAACAGTGATTGTCTAACAGTGCAAGTGCAACAGTGGGTACCTAACAGTGCAAGTGTAACAGTGACTACCTAACAGTGCAATTGTAACAGTGACTACGTAACAGTGCAAGTGTAACAGTGACTACCTAACAGTGCAAGTGTAACAGTGACTATCTAACAGTGCAAGTGTAACAGTGATTACCTGACAGTGCAAGTGATTATCTAACAGTGCAAGTGTAACAGTGATTACGTAACAGTGCAAGTGTAACAGTGATTACCTAACAGTGCAAGTGTAACAGTGATTACCTAACAGTGCAAGTGTAACAGTGACTACCTAACAGTGCAAGTGTGACAGTGACTACCTAACAGTGCAAGTGTAACAGTGACTACCTAACAGTGCAAGTGTGACAGTGATTACCTAACTGTGCAAGTGTAACAGTGATTACCTGACAGTGCAATTGTGACAGGGATTACCTAACAGTGCAAGTGTAACAGTGGCTACCTAACAGTGCAAGTGCAACAGTGGCTACCTAACAGTGCAAGTGCAACAGTGGCTACCTAACAGTGCAAGTGCAACAGTGGCTACCTAACAGTGCAAGTGCAACAGTGGCTACCTAACAGTGCAAGTGTAACAGTGACTACCTAACAGTGCAAGTGTAACAGTGACTGCCTAACGGTGCAAGTGTAACAGTGACTGCCTAACGGTGCAAGTGTAACAGTGACTACCTAACGGTGCAAGTGTAACAGTGATTACCTGACAGTGCAAGTGTGACAGGGATTACCTGACAGTGCAAGTGTGACAGGGATTACCTGACAGTGCAAGTGTAACAGTGATAACCTAACAGTGCAAGTGTAACAGTGATAACCTAACAGTGCAAGTGTAACAGTGATAACCTAACAGTGCAAGTGTAACAGTGACTACCTAACAGTGAAGTGTAACAGTGACTACCTAACAGTGAAGTGTAACAGTGACTACTGGGGAGTGAGGTGTAGCTCCTGGGCCCCGCCTGCTGGCCTTGTTGACCTGTTGTGTTATAAAAACCTTACTGACGGGTGTGAGGCTCGTGTCATTGTACATAGTACACTGTACAGCAACAGTGGCGCGTGCACTGTAGGGCAGCGGCGGCGCCTGCACTGTAGGGCAGCGGCGGCGCCTGCACTGTAGGGCAGCGGCGGCGCCTGCACTGTAGGGCAGCGGCGGCGCCTGCACTGTAGGGCAGCGGCGGCGCCTGCACTGTAGGGCAGCGGCGGCGCGTGCACTGTAGGGCAGCGGCGGCGCGTGCACTGTAGGGCAGCGGCGGTCAGGAAACTGGCTGCTGTTGGGTATTAGGTTTGCCTGAGGCGTTCTTCGCCCACCTCTTTCACGTAATTAAGTGCACATTTACCCTTGACACTCTGGGTCTCGGAGTCTACTGGCACGGACCTGTAATAATGCTTCAAGTCCTTGTGCTATATAGTTGTCTGGTGACCCAGAATGTTTCAGCCCCCACCAGCACCAAGGAAGAATTGAAACTGGAAATTGTACTTAAGGAAATTCCTGTTTCAATTCTTCCTGCGTGGTCTGACATTATCATATATATATATATATATATATATATATATATATATATATATATATATATATATATATATATATATATATATATATATATATATAATATAATATTTGGTAGCAGTCTTTGTTGTAAACATATACTGTTGAATTTGACTGAAAGGGTAAGATTAATAATTCTAACACGAATCTTCTCAATATTTCTTACGTTCTTCTTCACTGTTGAGGGTAATTGATAAATTAACTCTCCAAAATTCATTCTTTATTTCTGGTCTGACGCCTGAACGTGTTTCGTAATGCTTATTACATTTTCAAAGACTTAGTTTACACATAAAATATATCATACTTATACTCGTTTTGGGTGAGGTGATATGGTACAAAAGTTTTGGGTGAGGTGACAGAACATATGACAGAACACCAAACAATGGGTATAAATTGGGTATGAAAACATAAGAATGGAACCACTTACGAGCTATTCATGCCCGTGCCACCTCTTGGGTGGCTTAATCTTGTAACACGGGTTGGGGTCCTCTCTCTTTACTTCCTTCTTTCTACTCCCTCTACCCGTATTCTTACTTATTATTCTCTACCAAGGGACTCCAAAACTTTTACCAAAGCCAACTCCACGCCACGTGGTCCTAAGACGATTGACCGACTTAGGATTCTACACCCAGTATGACGTGACCTAAGCTCTGAGCAAAACCCTAGAGTCGCCTCTATGCTGCCACCACCAGACCAGCTCTACAGAGCAATGATCGAGGTCTGAATCGATCACGCTAATTAATCAACCTTGGGGCTTGATCCCCACTAGTAGTTTATAACCTCGGAAACTTGAGTGTGGAGTTAATTAGATGGGGATGATGAATTCCGATCCGATGTTAGAATCGGCGCCCAATGCAACTCTGCCTCGTGTGGACCACGTGACCAGGACAAGTTTACACATAACCAAATGGAAACAATAAAATGCAAATTAATAACAAATTTAATTTATTAAGAGAAAACTAAAACAAAATCTAAATGTGTTCACTCCCTATCACTTTAACACTCCCTACTTGACCTGAATGGCAAATGAGAAGACTATCCCTATAATTTACAATAGCAACTATACCTTGGGCGACCAGCTCTGGGTGTTGTGCTGGTCTTGGGGAGAGGTAAGATGTTGACCTCTTATCCCAGCTGCTTCCGTGACCACACTGATTTCTCTCTTGTCTGGTCTACCCCAGACAGAACATTGTATCCTTCCACCTAGTCAAAGTTTTACCAAGTTACTAGCCAGGTTTAAGTTATAACAATTAACCTCTGTTGTACTTAATTGATCCAGACTGGTTGAATTATTTTACTGAATTAAATTACACAAGCCTCTAACGGCAGAGCTGTTCCCGATCACAAAGATGGTTATTAAAACTTTGAGAAATAGTAGACCTGTCAACCCCTGATGACCTATGACCGCCGGTCACTCCGCTTTAAAAGTTAGATCTGATTCGTGACGTCACTGATGGTGACTTAAACTCAATAATTAGAATACTCTTGATATTGTATCCAGTACTATTATACAATACAATTTTAATGCAAAATGAATAAAGGCTAATTTTCTCTAAATTACTGAATACTATAGGATGATTCATTATACGCAGCTATGAACAAAGCGTCGGTTATTTCCACCGCGAATTCCCCTGGGGGTCAGGTCACCATGCGGCTCAGCTTCCCATTCTCTTTTGTCGATAAACCACTCTGGATAATTCTTACAACAGCCTAGTTTGTTACAACCCCCCCCCCCCCCCCCCGCACAAGCACTTAGTAAACCTTGTTAATTTGTTAAAATTCACGAGGTTTAGTATCCAAACCCACAATTCAACTCATGCCACAAACAAAAGCTAACCTAACTAATAAAATTTGACAAATAATAGTCCAACATCATAATAAATATGTTCATATTTCATAAATTTCTCAGCTGTCAAATGACAGCAATCCTCCAATATCAGGAAACATACATCCTATCCTTACTGACATAGCTAAATAACATGTCCCTACTCTACCATCAAAAACTAGCTATTAAACTCTCTTGGCTCTTCACTAGCCAAGTCCATGTGTCCTCTAGAGCCGGCCACTCCGTGCTCAAACAAACATTAAAGTTATATCATCAGACTGAACTTTCAGTCATCCGGGAGCGTACTACGGAACTATCAGGTACACATCCGTGTACTAACCACTCCCCATCAAGGAACACACCTAACGTTTATTACATGTATCTAAAAATAAAAATTCCTATACTATATCACAGGTTACGGCTGACTGTACAGCCAAGTGTTCTCACTCACTAGAAGTGTCAATGTTTATATTGGTCCGCCTCTCCTGTGTTCAAACATTCTGAAAAAAAAATAGCACAACATAATTTTCCATAACCGTTTGTTCTGGGCTGAGACAATTACACAGGGGCTTCGATTTTGATTACTGACCAATTTATAGTTAAATTTTCATATATTATACCAGAATTATTTTAAATCTGTTTTTCAACATTTATAAAGAATTGATTCTAACTCTGTTTTTCAACATTTAAACAAAAGTGTCCAGATGTTCTTTACACAGATGTTCAGAGCCACTTTGTTGTTTTGTATCAATTGTTCATATTGAGTAATCGAAAAAAAAAAATCGATGCTGCTGGATGCTGAATGTAGTCGCTGACGATGACGGTGTCGATCTTGCTTCTCCCCATGTGTAGACATCAATACCTGGTCCTCTTGTACTCCCATCCGGTACTCCTGAATGACGACAGAGTGTAGTAGAGCGGAGTGCCAAGTGACAGCTGTAGAATACTGTTACTTCGGCCATTAATCTTGCTCTCGACAGTCCACACGCCTTCGTATCAATCACAGTTCACACGGTAGTCTTGATGTTAAACTTGTCGCAGATGACCACAGCAGAGCAGGACTGGATGTACCAACGGTGTCTCTTAGCAGGAGTGGTGTCAGAAGGTCGTAGAGGCGGGTTGCTTGTTTGCAGAACAGGTGAATCTCGTCTTCCATCATTGCTCACGTCATCTCAGGCGTTTCTTGATGTCACCAGGTTACTAGGCCGTAAACACTAACTGTGTATACCCTCGTACCGCCGACTTTAGGCCAAAGGAGACAATTTTGCGACCTTCTATTGGCGAGTCCCGGTACTCTGTAGGGAAACCGTGCCTTCCACCTGTGACCGCCTTAGTTCTGCTTTCTTGTTACTTCAGATGACGTAATCATTAATCTTCCGGCGAAATTCTTGAGTACTGCTACGTGCTTTCCATTTCTTGACCTCTCCTCCAACACTGCTGGAATGGCTGCAGTCTTGATGACGCAGCAGGTGGGTAGTGGTGATCTCGAGACAGCTACCCCGGCGTTGTATGGCACCTCCGGTGACTGCTATAATGTGGACAGCTCGCTGGCCCTGACAACCTCGTTAGTGACGTGAGGCGTCGGCCGGGTGACTCTTGGACAGTCACTCATCCCCAAAGTAACTGATGTATGGGTTACTGGGTCTGGTGGGGGGAGGGCTTTGTGTAACGTGCCTCCCCCCTCGGTCTTTACAGACAAGGGTTCACGTGTGGCTGGAACAACTGGGTCGGTGTACCAATCAGACCTGGGAACAGACAGACACAACCCAGCGGAAGCATAGATATACTCTGGGTTTGGTGGAGGTGGAACCCCAGAGCACGGTAAAAGTTGCTACCTGAGTTAAGTATAGACATAGTACATCTCATTGCCTTTACAGGAAAATCTAATGAATACTAAATTATACTAACCAAGGAAGTTACTTTACTGTACAGCGCGAGATCTCGTCACCATAGGGTGGCGAGACTGCACCTGACTACTGATGAGCGATGACAGAGGGTCATCCTCATCTTCTGACTCGTCGGTGAAGCCATGAGTCAGCACTGCTGAGTCAGGAACTAGACCCGCTGAAGGCAGTTCTAATTCCTCTCTAGCATGATAATGTTTCAATTTATTCACGTGAATTGTCCTTTCCACCTGGTCCTCGAACACTCCTTTTATAACAAGATTAACCGGCCCCGCCCTTTTAATTACTCTATATGGTCCTCGCCACCTCGGAGCTAGTTTCCTGCTCTGATTGGCGGGCGCAGCCTCATTCACTCTCAATACGAGGCTTCCTTCCTTCAACTCAAGAGGGCGCACTTTCTTGTCATAAAAATGAGCATACCGAGTCCGTGCCTTCTTGGACGCTTCAGCTGCAATATTCCATGCATTTCTCATTTTACCCAGGACCTCTGAAGGATAGTCCTCCCCGTATGCAACATTATGTCTGTTAAGCAGACCTGACGGGAAATTGCATGAATTACCAGTAAACAAATGAAGTGGTTGGGTGTTAATTGATTGGTGGATGGCAGTATTCAAGGCGAACTGAACATAGGGTAGGTGTTCATCCCAGGTGTTTGCATCATGTTCAGCAAGGATTGCAAGCATATCCTTGACTGAACGATTAGTCCGTTCCGTCATTCCGTTTGCTTGTGGGTGGTAGGCCGTTGTAAAAGCCGAAGTTGTCTCTAAAATCTTACAAACTTCTCTAAATATATTCCCATTGAATTCTTGACCCCGGTCAGAGACTAAAACTTTAGGAGGTCCGAATACAGTAACGAACCTACGCAAGAACGCATCTGCAACCGTACGAGAATCCTTCTGAGGTAATGCAACTAGTGTAGTGTATCTAGACAGATGGTCAACTAGCACCAACACGTATCTGTTACCCGCATGACTGTGGTGTAAATCAATCAGATCGGCCCCCACACGATCTAACGGTTCACGAATTTCAGGAAATTCCTGAAGTGGGGCTTGTACCTTAAGGGTACCTTTCCTCCTCTGGCAACGAGGGCACGACTTCACGAAATTGATTACCTCAGAAAGTAATCCTGGAAAATAAAATAGAGACTTTGTTTTTAAGTGCGTTTTAAAGATCCCCGGATGCCCTGCAATTTTTGAAGCATGCGCAAGCTTTAATGCGGATGACCGCAACGCGTCCGGAATAACTAGCTGAAATACTGCCCTATCATTCTGGCTATTAACATAATACAGGACGCCCTGTTTCATCTCAAAATCATGTATAGGTAAATTCTTTTTCTTTTTGGGGTATTTTCCTCCCTCTAAATACTCAATAATCTCTTTCCATCTAGGCTCGCTCATCTGGTATTCTCTCATTTTATCTGATGGAATGGTTTCAATGTTTTCATTAATTTGAACTGCCGCTATATTTCTACTTAGCGTATCTGGCACAACATGTGCTGGACCAGGCTTGTACAAGATCTGGAATGAGTGGGCCGAAAGTTCGTGAGACCAGCGTGACATTCGTGGGCATTTCGTTCGCTTTTTAAATATGTGTGTTAATGCTCGATGGTCTGTGTAGATTACAAAATGCCGCTGAAATAGGTAAGGCTCGAAATACCTAACTGATTCTACTACTGCCAGTGCCTCCCGATCCGTAGCTGAATAGCGAACTTCAGGTCCTTTGACCTTCCTACTGAAATAGGCTACTGGATGGGGTAAATTATCTGCGTCTCGCTGAATTAAGCACCCGCCAATAGCAATACCGCTGGCGTCAGTGTGCACTTCCCACTCTTTCTCAAAATCAGGAATAGCCAATACCGGTGTCGTGATTAGTTGGTCTTTCAGTTTGCGATAGGCCTCGTCATGTTCAGATTTCCACACAAACTTCGCATTTTTCTTTGTCAGATCAGTCAGGGGTGCTGAAATGCCAGCGAAACCTTCAATATGACGCCGAAAATATCCGGCCGCCCCAAAAAATCTACGCACGTCCTTTGCTGTCCTTGGAGTAGGCATGTCAGCAATGGCGCGGCAAGAATCTGGGTCAGGTCGGATACCGTCTGGGCACACCTGGAACCCCAGAAATTTGAATTTCTGAGCCGCCAGGGTGCACTTCTGAACATTCAGCCTGAAACCTGCCTGATCTAGCAACTTCAAAGTCTCAGTCAAGTCCTGCAGGTGTTCCTCAAACGTCCTGGAATATATCACAACATCATCCAGGTACGCTAAAGAATGCCTACCCAGTACCGGACTAAGGATAAAGTTGATGGCCCTCTGAAACGACGAGGGCGCTGTCTTCAAACCAAACGGCATCCTACGGAATTGATAAGTGTGCCTACCATCCGAGAATGCTGTTTTTTCCCTATCTTGTTCTGCCACCGGAATCGCCCAATACGCCGATTTTGCGTCAAGAGTTGAGAAATACTTAGCAGCACCAAATTGATCTATTATCTCCTGTATTCGGGGCAACGGATACACATCACCCTTAGTTAGTTCGTTCACCTTCCGGTAGTCAACACAGAAACGATAACTACCGTCCGGTTTCCGAACAAGCACAACAGGAGAGAGCCATGGTGACGTACTAGGCTCTATCACGCCCTGTCTCAACATTTTCTGGCACTCCTCCCTGATAATGTTCTTTGCCTGTTCCGGCAACCTCCACTGTCTTGTGTACACAGGCAAATGGTCACCAGTTGGAATGGTGTGCTCGATCTTATCAAGGAGACCAATCTGGTCATCCTCTGTCGCAAACAGTTTCGGGAATTTTCGTAAAACTCCTCTCAGTGCCTTCCTATCCGCCTGTGCAACATGTTGCAAATCAAGTGCTGAAATTAATTTTTCCACTTCCTCTACATTCTGTGCAACATTTCTCGTCTGGTATTGTACTTTGGATGGTGTTTTAGTGTTCAACATATTTAGTGCACTACATTGTGCAGTGACGGCTGGCGTCTCAGCTGACTCATGGTGAAAGATTTCTGTGTCCTCCACCATGGTTCCCTGAGATACCCTATCACCTGCCCTGAAGCGAAAAGTCTTATGTGAAAGATTGACAACTGGAATGAGTGCACCTTTATCGAGCACTACAACTAAGTGATGAGGAATTAATAAACTATCACATCTCCCAGCCACCTGAAGGGTGGTACCTGGTTGTATGTGACGTCCCACGGCTACTTTAATAAATTTAACAGAATGTGGTGGGCAACTCTGTTTGGTCAATGCATGCAATGCGCATGACCTCTTAACTGTGTCTGGAAGAGACTTAAAAATCAATTTTGGATAGTGCGCATTATATTTCAGCTTCCTCTTAATTGAAGCTACAACTGGGGGATGGTCGATCATCTCCACTGGGTAGGAAGTCTGTCCCAACTGTAACCTGCAGTTCCTAGCCCCTTTTTGAGCAGACAAGGAATAATTAAATCGCGACAGAAAATCAGTTCCCATTAAGATGTGACCAGGAAAATCAAGGTTCTCTACGATCGTACATGTGTGAGGCTGCAATTCCCCATCAATCTCAAAATTAACTGTACCTTGACCTACGATCTCAATCTTTTCCCCATTGACTGCTGTTAATGTCTTTGCGCAACGTTGAAGACGTGCATACTTAAAATTGCTGAAGGCTGACTTTTTAATTACCGTTGCCTGGCTTCCTGTATCAACAAAAGCTGTCAATCTCACACCTTCCACTTTCACCTCAAAAGTAGGCCTACCATCACTAGGAGCCTGCTTTCATGCTTTCGTAGGAGTGACTTCGCAATCCCTCTGTATATGCCCGCGCTTCCAGCAGGAGTAACACCTCCGCGGATCTCTGTTACCCCGCGCAGGGTGGCTCGAACTTGCAGCTGAGGGCTGCTTCCCGCCTGATGAACCCGCGCCACAGTTCCTCGGCTTGGTTCCCTCGCCTTTACTTAACGCCTCTACGTATGGCGACAACTGAGTGCCCGGCGTCTCCGTGCGCATCTGCCTGTCTAAGGCTGTGGCGGCCTGGGGTTGGGGTTGAGGTATGGTGTGGGTGGCCTGGGGTTGGGGTGTGGATGGAGGTTGGGGTTGAGGTATGGTGTGGGTGGCCTCGGGTTGGGGTGTGGATTGAGGTTGGGGTTGAGGTATGGTGTGGGTGACCTCAGGCTGGGGTGTGGATTGAGGTTGGGGTGGGTATGGGGTGGCCTGGGGTTGGAATGGGTATGGGGTGGCCTGGGGTTGGTATGGGTATGGGGTGGCCTGGGGTTGGTATGGGTATGGGGTGGCCTGGGGTTGGAATGGGTATGGAGTGGCCTGGGGTTGGGGGAAGGGTTGGTATGGGAACTGAGGATGGGGTTGGTATGGGAATTGAGGATGGGGTTGGTATGGGAATTGAGGATGGGGTTGGGGTTGTTGTAGTGACGGATGAGGTGTACCTAGGTGGTCCCCAGTAGTGTCGGAAGAGGTGCTGTCCTCTACACTTCCACTTCCACTCCCACTGGTCCCCACTGACTGGTCATTATCTGGGTTAAACATTTTCTGTGATTCCTGGTGTGCCACGTCTCTTCTAAACTACCCTTTAGTACACCCTCGACCCGGACTCACTACAACCGTGATCTTACACAAATAAAAAAAAATCACAACTCTATTCTAAAAGAAAACTACTAAATTCCCAAAATAGGAAATACAACGATTTATCGAGAGAATCGCTGAAGTGAATCCAATGAATGAGTGTCTGCCCCGCACTCGTGTCTGACCGTGAAATATCCCGCAGTTCTATTGCTGAAACCTAAGTCCTTTACGTTAAAAAAAATTGAAGAATCTAATTTATATAAAACAATTTAAATGATAACGCAACTAACGCGCAGCACTCGTGATGGATTAATAAAGAATATTTACTGTACTTGAATACTAAGCGCGCTTGAAGTGAGCAGCGTGGCCACTGATGACTGGTGGAGCGGGACCAGCTGCGCTGAAAAAACTAAGTCCCGCGCTTTTTCGCTTAAACGCTGAAAAATCAAAATTTTTGTTCTGAAGGAAAATAACTAGTTTTACGTTAATAAACCGCTCTAGCGATTAATATAGACACCCAAGACCTATAAATGCTTACTAAAAATTGAATTTTTATCAAAAACTGCGTTTTTACTCCATTGCTGGACTCTGCCAATTTTTCTGACTCCGAGGGAAAAAATTTCTATCACCCCAAATATCACAAAACTCCTTTAATTCACAAAAATTTGGGTTTCTCGTTTCCAGATATAAATACGTTATTATTTACTACTGACGTTGTATGCAGAACAATACTGACACTTCGGGCGGTTTCAACACTCACTAATTCGATTTTTCGTCAAAATCCGAGATTTTCACCTCAAATGGACTCTGACAAAATTACGACACGATTTTCTCGAAAAAATAACTAAATTCGGCAAAAATGTAATTATCACTGTTTAATGCCTACGGACAGAATTACGTCCCTTGCGCGCACTAGAGAGTAATACTGACCCTAGAATATACACGAAACATGAAAATTAGAATTTTCGCCAAAAAGTCAGATTCTAGCCCAAGCTGGACTTAGAAAATTTTTCACCTACGTTTCTACTGAAAACAGAATTCCAAGTCTACAAACACAATTTTACCGTCTTACTGGTAAAAACTAGAAAATATCATCCGCATCGACTGGAGAATCCTAATGACGCCCAGAACATACACGTGACCCACGAACACAAATTAATTACAGTTAGCGACTTTCCGACGTTGACTTAGCCGAAAACTTATCCCAAAATACTTAGAAATATTCCACGGACAAATAACATTTACACGCAACTTACTATCCCTTAAACTCCTTCACTTATCTATCGTGACCGACATATAGCCCTAAGTCCAGAGGATTAACAACTCCTCTGACTTAGACTAATAGAACAGGGAATAGCAAAACTTAATGTACGCACTTAGCCTAATATGCAAGAAAATGCTAAACACTTGGGAAAAATTTTAACCGGGGATTGAATTTAGGGGAAAAAAATTAATCTAGAACAACGCAAATAAACGGAAATTACTTTATAAATTTAAGTATACTTAATTAAAAAAATGCACTCGACTTAATCCTATAATTGTCCTTACCGGCTCGCCGTACCACACCTAGCCTAGAGGCCACACCATCTAGGTTCCAACAGAGCGACACGCAGCTTTCAGCAACAATTATGACTAGGGACGACTCAACCTCCACTAAGTGTGCGATCACTTAGTTGTTGAATCGCTGCTAGGTAGGTTACTAGTCCGTCCCTCGGAGGCCGCAACGCCCTTCACGGATTACGTTTTTCCTAGCGTTTTGGGTCGTCTAATAACGCCCTCGGACTATCTACTGGCGTCCCACAGATATATCCGCCCCCGACAGCCCTCAAGGAACTGCTGTTGAGAGTATGGCGGCTCCCAACACCTCTGAATTAATTGCAATGGGTCGAGTATGGTACCCAGTCCAATCAACTCGGAGCGGTCTCCTTTTCAATAAATCTATTTTAACAGCCTAATCTTACTAACTAAACCTTAATCATATCAGCCCGCATGACCCAAGATTCGCCAATCCCCACTCAAACGCACTGTTGTGGGGCGCACTGCTAATCCTGGCCCGCGGCTGTCTCCTTAGCATCCGCGCACGTGTTCGAACGGCTAGACGCGTGAGCCTTTCAACAATTTCAAACAAAATTGTTGAAACCACCGCTGTGCACCATTGTAACACGGGTTGGGGTCCTCTCTCTTTACTTCCTTCTTTCTACTCCCTCTACCCGTATTCTTACTTATTATTCTCTACCAAGGGACTCCAAAACTTTTACCAAAGCCAACTCCACGCCACGTGGTCCTAAGACGATTGACCGACTTAGGATTCTACACCCAGTATGACGTGACCTAAGCTCTGAGCAAAACCCTAGAGTCGCGTCTATGCTGTCACCACCAGACCAGCTCTACAGAGCAATGATCGAGGTCTGGATCGATCACGCTAATTAATCAACCTTGGGGCTTGATCCCCACTAGTAGTTTATAACCTCGGAAACTTGAGTGTGGAGTTAATTAGATGGGGATGATGAATTCCGATCCGATGTTAGAATCGGCGCCCAATGCAACTCTGCCTCGTGTGGACCACGTGACCAGGACAAGTTTACACATAACCAAATGGAAACAATAAAATGCAAATTAATAACAAATTTAATTTATTAAGAGAAAACTAAAACAAAATCTAAATGTGTTCACTCCCTATCACTTTAACACTCCCTACTTGACCTGAATGGCAAATGAGAAGACTATCCCTATAATTTACAATAGCAACTATACCTTGGGCGACCAGCTCTGGGTGTTGTGCTGGTCTTGGGGAGAGGTAAGATGTTGACCTCTTATCCCAGCTGCTTCCGTGACCACACTGATTTCTCTCTTGTCTGGTCTACCCCAGACAGAACATTGTATCCTTCCGCCTAGTCAAAGTTTTACCAAGTTACTAGCCAGGTTTAAGTTATAACAATTAACCTCTGTTGTACTTAATTGATCCAGACTGGTTGAATTATTTTACTGAATTAAATTACACAAGCCTCTAACGGCAGAGCTGTTCCCGATCACAAAGATGGTTATTAAAACTTTGAGAAATAGTAGACCTGTCAACCCCTGATGACCTATGACCGCCGGTCACTCCGCTTTAAAAGTTAGATCTGATTCGTGACGTCACTGATGGTGACTTAAACTCAATAATTAGAATACTCTTGATATTGTACCCAGTACTATTATACAATACAATTTTAACGCAAAATGAATAAAGGCTAATTTTCTCTAAATTACTGAATACTATAGGATGATTCATTATACGCAGCTATGAACAAAGCGTCGGTTATTTCCACCGCGAATTCCCCTGGGGGTCAGGTCACCATGCGGCTCAGCTTCCCATTCTCTTTTGTCGATAAACCACTCTGGATAATTCTTACAACAGCCTAGTTTGTTGCAATCTTTATCAATCATCAATAAGAATGGAAGTAACTGCAGAAGGCCTATTGGCCCATACTTCCTCTTGCTGCTTCTATGTTGGTTCTGGGTCTTGAAGTAGGTAGAATATAGTTGTGCATTAATTGACTGTTGATTTCTGGTGTTGACTTTTTGATGTGTAGTGCCTCTCTGATGTCGAGTCTCCTGCTATCACTGTATTTATCGATGATTTCTGTGCTTGTTAAGACTTCTCTGGTGATGGTCTGGTTGTGGGAAGAGATTATAAGTTCCTTGATGGAGCCCTGTTGTTTGTGCATGGTTAATCGCCTAGAAAGAGACATTGTTGTCTTGCCTATATACTGAGATCTTTGGGGCATCCTCCACTTGTGACAGTCGTCAATAGTCAGAATTCGTACATACTTTGCTTTTAGATAGTAGTATATTGACTATTAAGGAATTCTTTTAAAATTAATGAAGCTGAAACACAAACTTAAATATTCCTAGGCCTAGTATAGTACACATGTGTACTATATTAGGCCTCGAATATCGTGTATTAGGCCTAGGAAGGTTAGGTTAGGTTGTCAAAGCAACACAAGTAAAAAAGTAGTTGTCCGGTTTGTACAACTCAATAGTTTATATTTCTACTTCATAATATCGTTGTAGGTCGGTATATATACCATGGTGGTGATGGTTACTGTAAGTACTACCACAACAGGTGGCTGGGTTGTGATGTTATATAAAAGCATTTGTGTGTTTGAACTTCTGTGCATGATTATTTCTAACTAGTTTTATAATTACTTTTTTCAGGTAACTGGTCATGCAGATGGTGGGAGCCACTAAGACAACGCTGTCTTCACGAGCACTGAGGTAATGTGCTTGTTGTGTTGAGGCGTCTGAAGGTTGTGTTTACTAGTTGTGTTTTTGCGGGGGTTGAGCTTTGCTCTTTCGGCCCGCCTCTCAACTGTCAATCAACTGTTTACTAACTACTATTTTTTTTTTCCCCCACACCACACACACACCCCCCAGGAAGCAGCCCGTGACAGCTGACTAACTCCCAGGTACCTATTTACTGCTAGGTAACAGGGGCACTTAGGGTGAAAGAAACTTTGCCCATTTGTTTCTGCCTCGTGCGGGAATCGAACCCGCGCCACAGAATTACGAGTCCTGCGCGCTATCCACCAGGCTACCAGGCCCCCATAATAATTGTGTGTGTGTGTGTGTGTGTGTGTGTGTGTGTGTGTGTGTGTGTGTGTTGCCTGTCTATGATGCACATGTAAATATGATTGTTTAGCTGCTGTGCCTCGTGGCTCATCTGGGTGCTTAGTTTTCATCCTTGTCCACTTCCCACTTCTTCTGGTCCGTCTCTTCTCTCTTAATATCGATCTGTTTTGCAAATTACTCCGAATATTTTGTATGTCTTGATCATGTTTCGATGATAATGGCAAGATGAGTGGTCCCCCTGTAGATCTGTTTTCCCAGGCTCGCGCAGACGAAGGCTTTCTGCGCTGAATGGTATCGACCGTTGGAGATTAGTCAGTCGGAACCCGTTTTGCAGGTCCCAGGTTCAGGAGAGACTTGGTATTCATTGCTAGTTGACTAGACACTAAAAAAAACGAGGTACAATACACATATAACATATAATACGCACATCTCCACAAATACACTACATGTTTCTTAATCTCATGTGTATCTACTGGATTTTGAAAGAATATGGATATATTGCAAGGATTTCAGGTATTTTATCCTTAATAATAAAATGTTAGCCATTGCATACAGCGTGAATTGAGCTTTATCTCTAAATGGCTCAGGTTGATCGCAGACCAAGATATAATGCTCAAGTGTGTCTTTGTCCATACAATTTGCACGCTACTTCATCTAGATCCCTATACATGCCGAACTGCCAGAGATACTTGTAGCCAAGTCTTATTCGAGCTGTGACAACATCTGTTAGTCTGCTGATGTTACTTGCCCCATACACATGTTTTACTTCACACATTTCATTGTGAAGAACAATGGACCTGCTAGTTCCAGTTTGCATTCTTCTGCTGTCTTTATATTCATCCAGGAGTTCTCGTCTAATGACACTTTTAAGGGACCTATTTGATAACTCAAAATTCTGTTCAATATTGTCTTTATTTACTGCAACCTTAGCAAGGGTTGCTAAGGTTGGAGGTTAAACAATGGGAGCCGGTCGGCCGAGCGGACAGCACGCTGGACTTGTGATCCTGTGGTCCCGGGTTCGATCCCAGGCGCCGGCGAGAAACAATGGGCAGAGTTTCTTTCACCCTATGCCCCTGTTACCTAGCAGTAAATTGGGTACCTGGATGTTAGTCAGCTGTCACGGGCTGCTTCCTGGGGGTGAAGGCCTGGTCGAGGACTGGGCCGCGGGGACACTAAAGCCCCGAAATCATCTCAAGATAACCTTAGCAAGGGCGTCAACTTTATCATCAGGCCAATGTGAGAGGGAATCCTCAACATTTTGATGTTGCTCAACCACTTGGAGTGCCCAAGTTCAGCATTTGGAGTGATGGGGAAACTCACTGGTTACTTTTGGCTCTTCTAAATGATTCGTTGAAGCGTTGGGGAACATGTAATAATGTAATTAAAATATAATTAGTGTAACTACAAATGTCATTAATGTTCAGTGAAGATGTAGACGGAGTCACTATAACGTGGCTGAAGACATGATGACACAGGGAAAGATTGCCAAACATGAAGCAGTCAATGACATCATCAAGAGAAGTTTGACTTCAGCTGGGTGTCCAGCACAAAGAGAACCCCAGTTGTGCAGACCTGACAAGTCGCAACCACTGCTGAGCTCTACGTAACACAACACTGGTGAGCTCTACGTAACAACACTGGTGTAGCTCTACGTAAGTCACTGGTGAGCTCTACGTAACACCACCACTGGTGAGCTCTATGTAACACAGCCACTGGTGAGCTCTACGTAACACAGCCACTGGTGAGCTCTACGTAACACAGCCACTGGTGAGCTCTACGTAACACCACCACTGGTGAGCTCTACGTAACACAACCACTGGTGAGCTCTACGTAACACCACCACTGGTGAGCTCTACGTAACACAGCCACTGGTGAGCTCTACGTAACACAACACTGGTGAGCTCTACGTAACACAGCCACTGGTGAGCTCTACGTAACACCACCACTGGTGAGCTCTACGCAACACCACCACTGGTGAGCTCTACGTAACACAACCACTGGTGAGCTCTACGTAACACCACCACTGGTGAGCTCTACGTAACACAGCCACTGGTGAGCTCTACGTAACACAACACTGGTGAGCTCTACGTAACAACACTGGTGAGCTCTACGTAAGTCACTGGTGAGCTCTACGTAACACCACCACTGGTGAGCTCTACGTAACACCACCACTGGTGAGCTCTATGTAACACAGCCACTGGTGAGCTCTACGTAACACAGCCACTGGTGAGCTCTACGTAACACAGCCACTGGTGAGCTCTACGTAACACAGCCACTGGTGAGCTCTACGTAACACAGCCACTGGTGAGCTCTACGTAACACAACCACTGGTGAGCTCTACCTAACACAGCCACTGGTGAGCTCTACGTAACACAACACTGGTGAGCTCTACGTAACAACACTGGTGAGCTCTACGTAAGTCACTGGTGAGCTCTATGTAACACCACTGGTGAGCTCTACGTAACACCACCACTGGTGAGCTCTACGTAACACCACCACTGGTGAGCTCTACGTAACACCACCACTGGTGAGCTCTACGTAACACCACCACTGGTGAGCTCTACGTAACACCACCACTGGTGAGCTCTACGTAACACCACCACTGGTGAGCTCTACGTAACACCACCGGTGAGCTCTACGTAACACAACCACCGGTGAGCTCTACGTAACACCACCACCGGTGAGCTCTACGTAACACCACCACTGGTGAGGTCTACGTAACACCACCACTGGTGAGGTCTACGTAACACCACCACTGGTGAGCTCTACGTAACACCACCACCGGTGAGCTCTACGTAACACCACCACTGGTGAGGTCTACGTAACACCACCACTGGTGAGGTCTACGTAACACCACCACTGGTGAGCTCTACGTAACACAACCACTGGTGAGCTCTACGTAACACAACCACTGGTGAGCTCTACGTAACACAACCACTGGTGAGCTCTACGTAACACCACCACTGGTGAGCTCTACGTAACACCACCACTGGTGAGCTCTACGTAACACCACCACTGGTGAGCTCTACGTAACACCACCACTGGTGAGCTCTACGTAACACAACCACTGGTGAGCTCTACGTAACACAACCACTGGTGAGCTCTACGTAACACAACCACTGGTGAGCTCTACGTAACACCACCACTGGTGAGCTCTACGTAACACCACCACTGGTGAGCTCTACGTAACACCACCACTGGTGAGCTCTACGTAACACAGCCACTGGTGAGCTCTACGTAACGCAACCACTGGTAAGCTCTACGTAACACCACCACTGGTGAGCTCTACGTAACACCACCACTGGTGAGCTCTACGTAACACCACCACTGGTGAGCTCTACGTAACACAACCACTGGTGAGCTCTACGTAACACCACCACTGGTGAGCTCTACGCAACACCACCACTGGTGAGCTCTACGCAACACCACCACTGGTGAGCTCTACGCAACACCACCACTGGTGAGCTCTACGCAACACCACCACTGGTGAGCTCTACGCAACACCACCACTGGTGAGCTCTACGCAACACCACCACTGGTGAGCTCTACGCAACACCACCACTGGTGAGCTCTACGTAACACCACCACTGGTGAGCTCTACGCAACACCACCACTGGTGAGCTCTACGCAACACCACCACTGGTGAGCTCTACGTAACACCACCACTGGTGAGCTCTACGTAACACCACCACTGGTGAGCTCTACGCAACACCACCACTGGTGACCTCTACGCAACACCACCACTGGTGAGCTCTACGCAACACCACCACTGGTGAGCTCTACGCCAAGTCGTTGGACAATGAGTCACAATAACGAGGTTGAAGATATGATCACTAAACCATACATAAAAAAAATGAAGAAACGACAATAATTTTTTGTTGTCACTATTTGTCGTGTTTGCTATTGTTTATTTGTCTTAACTGTTTTTTCTGATTTTTCCCTATTTACACATTTTCGTATTTGTCTTCGTTTATCCTTCTTATCTTTTCCTGATTTCTCTTATTCTCTCCCTTTGTCTTATTCTTAATTGTTATCTTTTTATTTTCATCTTATTCCTACTTTATTCTTTATTCTTACATATTACTATATCTTTGTCTTAGTTACCTCCTTCTCAACTTGCATCTCCCTTTCTTCCCTAATTTATTTGTCTTCCTGTTAGGGAATCAATCAATCAATCAATCAATCAATCAATCGGTTGATGATTAAATCATCACTCTGGTCCACATGATAATGGTGCTGGACGGACCGAAACGTCGTGTTTCGTCACTTTCTGATGTGTACGTTATTGATGTTCAAGATTCGCTACTTGGAGTAAAAAGGTCCAAGTAGCACGGGCTATGGTGAGCCCGTAGACGATGTGTAGTTTGGTCATCATGAAGGTGTGGGTGCTTGGGCGTACTGATAGTTTTTTTGGACCCAACTCTTGCCACACACTCGTTCGAGGCTATGTACGGGACTCTAAATTGAGACATTATCCATGTCTTCAAGATGTATTAGGCGATTAAGTCTAGACTAAAAGGGAGCCGGTCGGCCGAGCGGACAGTACGCTGGACTTGTGTTTCTGTGGTCCTGGGTTCGATCCCAGGCGCCGGCGAGAAACACTGGGCAGAGTTTTTTCACCCTATGCCCCTGTTACCTAGCAGTAAATAGGTACCTGGGTGTTAGTCAGCTGTCACGGGCTGCTTCCTGGGGGTGGAGGCCTGGTCGAGGACCGGGCCGCAGGGACACTTAAAAGCCCCGAAATCATCTCAAGATAACCTCAAGATATAACAGATTCAGAACATCAAAGATATATTAAAAACATCAGTGTATGTATGGAAGATTTACTGTGTGTTCTCACCTAGTTACGTTTGGCTAGGGGAGGGGTGTTGACCTTCGGCTCTTTGGTCCCGCCTCTCAACTGATGTACAGGTTCCTGAGCCTACTGGGCTCTATCATATCTGCATTTGAAACTGTGTATGGAGTCAGCCTCCACCACATCACTGCCTTGTGTATTTCCATTTACTAACTACTGACATTGAAAAAGTTCTTTCTAATGTCTCTGTGGCTCATTTTGGAACTCGGCTTCCACCTGTGTCCCCTTGTACGTATATCACCAGTGTTTTTTATAGTCCATTCTTGTCTACCCTGTCAATTCCCCAAAGAATTTTGTTTATGGTGATCATGTCTCCCCGAGCTCTTCTGTCTTCCAGCGACGTGAGGTGCACTTCTCGCAGCATTTCCTCGTAACTCATGCCTCTTAGTTCTGGTACTAGCCCAGTGGCATACTTCTAAACTTTTTCCAGTTTCGTCTTGTGCTTGACAAGGTACAGGCTCCATGCCGGGGCCGCATACAATCCTTACATACCAATATGTAAGGATTGGCCTTAGGTATGCGGTATACAAGATTCTGAAGGATTCCTTACACAGGTTTCTGAAGGCAGTTATAATGTTAGCCAGCCTTGCATACGCCGCAGATGTTATTCATTTGATATGGGCTTCAGGAGACAGGTTTGGTGTGATATCAACTCCTAGATATTTCTCTGTCCGTTTCGTGAAGGACTTTATCTCCCATTCGGTATCCTGTGTCTGGCCTCCTATTTCCTGCTCCTAGTTTCATTACCTTACATTTACTTGGGTTGAACTTTAGTAGCCATTTGTTGGACCATTTCTTCAGTCTGTCTAGGTCATCCTGTAGCCGCCTACTATCTTCTTCTGTATTAATCCTCCTCCTCAATTTTTGCATCATCAGCAAACATTGAGAGGAACGAGTCTATACCCTCTGGGAGATCATTTACATATACAGTATCAGAAACAGTATAGGTCCACGGAATGGAATGGTCCCTGAGGGACTCCGCTGGTGACGCCTCGACACTCTGAGGCCCTCACACTTCACAGTGACTCGGTGTCTTCTGTTATTTAGGTACTCCCTTGAGCAGTAGAGCGAGTACCTTCCCTTTCACTCCTGCCTGCATCTCCAGCTTGTCCACTAGTCTGTTATGTGGTACTGTGTCGAAGGCTTTCTGGCAATCCAAAAATATGCAGTCTGCCCACCCCTCTCTTTCTTGCCTGATTTTTGTTGCCTGGTCGTAGAATTAAATTAATCCTGTGAGGCAGGACTTGCCATCCCTGAACCCATGTTGATGTATTACAAAGTTCTTTCGCTCCAGATGTTCCTCTAACTTTTTTCTCTCAATCTTCTCCATCAGCTTGCATGGTATGCAAGTTAGGGACACTGGCCTGTAGTTCAGTGCCTCCTATCTATCCCCCTTCTTGTATATCGGTACTACATTAGCCAAATTCCAAATTTTTGGCAGTTCCCCTTTTACCAATGATTTGTTATACATCATGGAGAGTGGCAGGCACAGTGCTTCTGCTCCTTCCTTTAGTATCCATGGTGTGATTCCATCTGGGCCTATAGCCTTTGTTCCATCTAACTCCAGTAGATGCTTCCTCACCTCCCCACTGGTAATCACAAACTCCTCTAGTGGTGCCTGGTTAGGTATTTTCACTTGTCTCTGGAACTTCTCCTAGTTCTAATATGAAGATCTGGAATTTCTTATTGACTTCCTCTCACACTTCCTTGTCGTTTGTAGTGAATCCGTCTGCCCCTGTCCTCAATTTCATAAACTGTTCCTTTACTGTTGTTTTTCTCCTGATGTGGCTATGCAGCAATTTAGGTCGAGTCTTTGCCTTGCTTGCGATGTAATTTTCGTATTGCCTTTCTGCCTTTTTTCTCATCCTGACATATTCATTCCTGGCACTCTGGTATCTCTCTCAGCTCTCAAGTGTCCTGTTATTTCTATAGTTTCTCCACTGAGAAATAGGATGGTAGACCATCCTGGTCTACCCTGTCAATTCCCCTGGTAATTTTGTATGTGGTGATCATATCTCCCGGATCTCTACTGTCTTCCATCAACGTGAGGTGCTGTTCACGCAGCCTTTCTTCGTAACTCATGCCTCTTAGTTCTGAGACTAGCCTAGTGGCATACCTCTGAACTTTCTCCAGCTTTATCTTGTGCCTGTGTGTGTGTATACTGCCCTAGTTGTACTCACCTATACCCTCACACACTCCCACACCTGTGTGTGTGTGTGTGTGTGTATACTTCCCTAGTTGTACTCACCTATACCCTCACACACTCCCACACCTGTGTGTGTGTGTGTATACTTCCCTAGTTGTACTCACCTATACCCTCACACACTCCCACACCTGTGTGTGTGTGTGTGTGTATACTTCCCTAGTTGTACTCACCTATACCCTCACACACTCCCACACCTGTGTGTGTGTGTGTATACTTCCCTAGTTGTACTCACCTATACCCTCACACACTCCCACACCTGTGTGTGTGTGTGTGTGTGTGTATACTTCCCTAGTTGTACTCACCTATACCCTCACACACTCCCACACCTGTGTGTGTGTGTGTATACTGCCCTAGTTGTACTCACCTATACCCTCACACACTCCCACACCTGTGTGTGTGTGTGTGTATACTTCCCTAGTTGTACTCACCTATACCCTCACACACTCCCACACCTGTGTGTGTATGTATACTGCCCTAGTTGTACTCACCTATACCCCTCACACACTCCCACACCTGTGTGTGTGTGTGTGTGTGTGTGTGTGTGTGTGTGTGTGTGTGTGTGTGTGTGTGTGTGTGTGTGTGTGTACTGCCCTAGTTGTACTCACCTGTACCCTCACACACTCCCACACCTGTGTGTGTGTGTGTGTGTTTTGGGTAGGGAACGTATAGGTTTGGGGAGATGGTGTGCGGACCAGAAGCAACCAAATACCAATAATCCAAATACCAATAATATATATATATATATATATATATATATATATATATATATATATATATGTGTGTGTGTGTGTATATACCACGAAAATAAACACGTGATTAAAAATGTGACAGTGTCAGACCACGGAGGAAAATTGAAACAGGAATTTCCTTAAGTACTTTCGTATATTAATACATCTAAAGAAGGAGTGATATATATATATATATATATATATATATATATATATATATATATATATATATATATATATATATATATATATATATATATAAATATTAACCTTAAGTTCCTTGGCGTGTTTTACAATCATTTTGCTTTGTTTGTTTTCATTTCCGTGTTGGGTGATGGTTGTGTGACCCTCAAGGAAGCGCCAGGTAAGTGGTGAGGGCAGATGAGCATCAAGAGCTGTCCCCAGGAGGACTCCGAGGGCGCCCCCGCGGCCTCTGGGTACACCATAGTGCCCGCTCCCCCTTCACACAGACGCCCCAGAGTCCCCCCCTTGCAACTCTCTGCTTCACCTTCCTTCCTTGCCTTGTTGATTTTCTTTTGTGACGCTGTGTGATCCGCTCGCCTAGAGGTCAAAGCAGGTCAGGCTCCCAGGGACCAATTAGAAGGGAGGTTCTCGGGCCGCTGGTCGTCAATACCGTGGCTCCGACGAGCTCTTTAGCCTGGCAACTTTTGTGTAAACAACTGTTGTTTTCTGACCTTTTTTTCCTTCCCTGTGTATTTCGGTTGGAGTTTTTGGTCTTGGGGATGAGGCTTTGTTGTGTTGGCAGGGATGGTGTGTGAGGGTTTTGTTGGGGCTCCTGTGAGGAGGGAGGGTGATGGGGGGGTGGGGGAGGGTGAGGGGGTTGGGGAAGGGGTGAGGGTGTTGGGGGAGCGGTGAGGGGGGGTGGGGGGGAGGGTGAGGGGGTTGGGGAGGGTGAGGGGGTTGGGGGAGGGGTGAGGGTGTTGGGCGAGTGTGTTGGGGGAGCGGTGAGGGGGGGGGGGGGAGGGTGAGGGGGTTGGGGGAGGGGTGAGGGGGTTGGGTGAGTGTGTTGGGAGAGCGGTGAGGGGGGGTTGGGGGAGGGTGAGGGGGTTGGGGGAGGGGTGAGGGGGTTGGGGGAGGGGTGAGAGTGTTGGGGGGGTGTGTTGGGGGAGCGGTGAGGGGGGGGGGTGAGGGGGTTGGGGGAGGGGTGAGGGGGTGGGTGAGGGGGTTGGGGAGTGTGTTGGGGGAGGGGTGAGGGGGTTGGGGGGAGGGAGTGAGGGGGTTGGGGGAGGAGGGAGGGTGATGGGGGAGGGGTGAGGGTGTTGGGGGAGGGGGAAGTGTGATGGGGAGGGGTGAGGGTGTTGGGGGAGGGGGAAGTGTGATGGGGAGGGGTGAGAGGGTTGGGGGAGGGGGGAGGGTGTTGGGGAAGAGGGGATGTGTTGGGGGAGGGGGTGTGTTGGGGGACTGGTGTGTTCTGACCAGATATCCTTCCCCCATACATACACCGTCACGAGACGACACACACGATATATGTGTATGTATGACCAACTCAATAAATAATAAAATAAAGAGCCTTAAACAGAATAACATGTGTGGAAGCATCGGAGTGTGTATATATGAATGCTACACAGTGTTCATCTATGGACATCCATATATGGTGAAACACATGTGAAGAACCTCTCACACACTCACAGCTCCCTGACAAGAGGGAGCCAGCTTAGCTTAGCTGCCAACACCCACACATCGTGTCAGCTAGGCGGACAGCCCGCCTGCTTTCATACCTCTCACTGTATTTCCCACTTCTATACTTCCCTTCACCCATGCCTCTCCTTCCTCTTTACTCTCCCCCCTCCCTCCCCCCCTTCCCCCCCCCCACAAAAAACTGGTGTTGGGGAGGGGGAGGGGGGTTGTCTTGGGGAGGAGGGAGGACTGTGTTGGGGGAGGGGGAAGTGTATTGGGGAGGGCTGATTGTGTTGGGGGAGTGTTGGGGGAGGGGTGAGTGGGGCAGTTACCAGTTCTGCGTCACGAGCTGTGGTTGTTTTTGTCTCAATTTCTTAAGTCTTAACTTTAACTTGTTCAGCTTGCGTATTGTAGTTTAATTAGTTAACTACATTTGTGAGCTGTTAGTTCATAATTTTCACAGTGAATTGTGGCAACTGGTAGCTTCCTGTGTCACAGTTGTTAGCTAACTTTACAGAGATGTTAGCTTGCTTTGTCAGTGGCATTCGCCTGGCTGCCTTTGTGTTGCTTGCCTAACAACCCAAGTTTGCAACCTGTGAGGTGCAATGTTAGCACCTGAGATGAAGAATCTCCCTTGGATGCTCACCTTGCGGGCCACTCGAAGATGCTGCACACAAGTTCTTGTGGGTTATGGGTTATTCATGCCCGTGCTATCTCTTGCGAGGCTTTTAATCTTCATCAATCACTTGTGGGACTCTTGACTGTAAAGTACATTTGGACTGGCCTTATTTGGACTGTCAAAGAACGATTGGGTGACGGTATTGGCTCCTAGGAAGTTCTGTATATACAGCTCGCGTGTCGTCATTGAAACAAGACGTAATTTACCTAAATATATGTTGCAATAATATGGCTGAAAATGAGGCTTCTCACCTAATACATTACATTTGTAACGGACTCAACCAATTGCTTAAAAATACGACGTATTAGTAAATAATCAAGCACCATAATATTGTAGTTTTCTCTGTATTTGTTTCGAGGGATTAGGTGGGTTGCTCGGGTTAGTACGTGTTTGGTCCGGCCTAACAGTTGCATTTTTTACGGAGTGTCAAATCCTTAACACGGGCTGCCTGTGAACAGCCAACTAAAAGGGCCGATCAGCCAGACTGTTGGGTTGCATCCAGGAGGAGATGGATCGCGTAGGTTTTAATTACCATTAATTATTAATTTAATTACCATTAAAACAGACGCGATATTCCCCGTTGGTGCACCAGACAAGGCTCCCTGTTCCCCCATTATGTAGGGAAGGCGGGAAATGGGTAAGGATGGGGAGGTTTGAGGATGTTAGCTGGAGAATAGGGAGGGATGAATGGGTCTCATCAGCTCATCTGATGAGACAATACTCACAAGGGACGCTGCTTCTCATTTATTCTCTCCAGTGTGACTCTTCCTCTGTAGGAGTCTGGTAACAACCTCAGCCGAAGGTTACGTGAATATTGTCCATCAGTGGTGCCAATAACCGCCTTGTTACGGCCTGGTTGATACCTGCTTGATACCTGCTTGATGGGGTTCTGGGAGTTCTTCTACTCCCCAAGCCCGGCCTGAGGCCAGGCTTCTCTTGTGAGAGTTTGGTCCACCAGGCTGTTGCTTGAAGCGGCCCGCCGGGCCACGTACCCACCACAGCCCGGTTGGTCCGGAACTTCTCTTAGAAAACCGTCCAGTTTCCTCTTGAAGATGTCCACGGTTGTTCCGGCAATATTTCTTATAGTCGCTGGGAGGACGTTGAACAACCGCGGACCCCTGATGTTTATAGTGTTCTCTGATTGTGCCTATGGCCTCGTAGCCTGGTGGATTGCGCGCAGGACTCGTAATTCTGTGGCGCGGGTTCGATTCCCGCACGAGGCAGAAACAAATGGGCAAAGTTTCTTTCACCCTGAATGCCCCTGTTACCTAGCAGTAAATAGGTACCTGGGTGTTAGTCAGCTGTCACGGGCTGCTTCCAGGGGGTGGAGGCCTGGTCGAGGACCGGGCCACGGGGACACTAAAAAGCCCCGAAATCATCTCAAGATAACCTCAAGATGGCACCTCTGCTCTTCACTGGTTCAATCTTGCATTTTTTTCCATATCGTTCACTCCAGTACGTTGTTATTTTACTGTGTAGATTTGGAACCTGACCCTCCAGTATTTTCCATGTGTATATTATTTGGTATCTCTCTCGTCTCCTTTCTAGAGAATACATTTGGAGAGCTTTGAGACGATCCCAATAATTTAGGTGTTTTATCTCGTCTATGCGTGCCGTATATGTTCTCTGTATTTCCTCTATTTCAGCAATCTCTCCTGCTCTAAAGGGGGAAGTGAGTACTGAGCAGTACTCAAGACGGGACAACACAAGTGACTTGAAGAGTACAACCATTGTGATGGGATCCCTGGATTTGAAAGTTCTCGTAATCCATCCGATCATTTTTCTGGCTGACGCGATATTTGCTTGGTTATGTTCCCTAAACGTTAGATCGTCGGACATCATTATTCCCAAATCCTTGACATGCTGTTTTTCTACTATGGGAAGATTCGATTGTGTTTTGTACCCTGTATTATGTTTCAGATCCTCATTTTTGCCGTACCTGAGTACCTGAAATTTATCACTGTTAAACATCATGTTATTTTCTGTTGCCCAATCGAAAACTTTGTTGACATCTGCTTGTAGTTTTTCAATGTCTTCAGCAGAGGTAATTTTCATGCTGATTTTTGTGTCATCTGCAAAGGACGACACGAAGCTGTGACGTGTATTTTTGTCAATATCAGATATGAGAATAAGGAACAGTAGCGATGCAAGGACTGTACCTTGAGGTACAGAGCTTTTAACATCGCTTGGACTCGATTTTATCTGATTGACTGTTACTCTTTGTGTTCTGTTCGACAGGAAATTGAGTATCCAGCGTCCTACTTTTCCAGTTATTCCCATTGACCTCATTATGTGAGCTATCACCCCATGGTCACATTTGTCGAACGCCTTTGCAAAGTCTGTGTATACAACATCTGCATTTTGCTTTTCTTCTAGGCCTTCTGTGATTTTGTCATAATTGTTGAGTAACTGTGACAGACATGATCTTCCCGCTCTAAATCCATGTTGTCCTGGATTGTGCAATTCATTGTTTTCCATAAAACTAGATATTTGATTCCTAATTACTCTTTCAAACACTTTTATTATGTGTGATGTTAGTGCAACTGGCCTTTAATTTTTTGCCAAGGCTTTACTCCCCCCCTTGTGCAACGGAGCTATATCTGCAGATTTAAGTGCTGCTGGTATCTCCCCTGTATCCAGGCTCTTTCTCCATATTACGCTGAGTGCTCTCGCTACTGGTTTTTCCTTTCTTGCAGTAGTTGTGTCTGTTTAAGCATTTCCGTGATTTTTTCCTTCTCCTGAACAATCGTCTGCATTCTATTTCTAGAGTGGACCTCTCTTTTTTTTTTTTTTTACCCTCCTCACAGGCACATGCTTCAAGCAGACCTTGTATGCTTCAGCTGTCAGTCAAGCTATTCCCAGTGTGCGAGTTTTGTCGCTTAAGACAGTCTCCCAATGAATGTTTGCAAGATCTATATTTTTTCCCAGTCAATCCTATATATTGTTGAAATTGAATTGATTGAAGAGCCCTTCTTGCTTGTTGGTTCTCATGGATCTACTACCATTATTAATGTTAGTTTGCACTTCAATGATCTTATGGTATGATTATGTAGTATGAAATTATAATGCCTCATCATTGTTTGTGAATATCAGGACTAGTGTGTTTTTGTTCCCAATTGGTTCCATAATCTGTTGGTTGAATGAGAATTTGTCACAGAATCTCAACAGTTCTCTGACCTGCAGTTGATTATTTCCAGGTTGGTTTTCTCCTATATTATAGTTTGCCATTCTCCATCTTAAACTGGGTAGATTGAAGTCTCCAAGGAAGATAATATCTGGAACTGGGTTTCTAGATTATCAAGGCTATTCTCTATTTTGTGCATCTGCTCTGTGAATTCCTCAACCGTTGTATCTGGCGGTTTATATATTAGAATAATAATTAGTTTTTTTTTTGTACCTTGATTCCAAGTACAGTATCTCTACCACCTCATTGGTTGAGTTTAGTAACTCTGTGCATACGAGATCCTCTTTAATATACAGGCCTACTCCTCCACTGGACCTAATTTCTCTATCACATTTATATAAATTATAATTTGGAATCCAGATTTCACTATGTTATCTTCCATACGAGATGCCGTGAATGCCCCAAATATTGAATTCCACTACTAGAAAGCCATTTATGAACATAACTTTATTTCTTGATTTTGATTTTAGGCCTAGCATGTTTGCAAATATGAATGATTTTTCATATTGTGTGTCACTGGACTCTCCAAGGACTCCCCAGGGACTCTCCAAGGACTCCCCAGGGACTCCCCAAGGACTCCCCAGGGACTCTCCAAGGACTCCCCAGGGACTCCCCAAGGACTCCCCAGGGACTCTCCAAGGACTCCCCAGGGACTCTCCAAGGACTCCCCAGGGACTCTCCAAGGACTCCCAGGGACTCCCCAAGGACTCCCCAGGGACTCTCCAAGGACTCCCCAGGGACTCTCCAAGGACTCCCCAGGGACTCTCCAAGGACTCCCCAGGGACTCTCCAAGGACTCCCCAGGGACTCTCCAAGGACTCCCCAACTCCCCAGGGACTCTCCAAGGACTCCCCAACTCCCCAGCGACTCTCCTAGGACTCCCCTACTCCCCAGGGACTCTCCAAGGACTCCCCAACTCCCCAGGGACTCTCCAAGGACTCCCCAACTCCCCAGGGACTCTCCAAGGACTCCCCAACTCCCCAGGGACTCTCCAAGGACTCCCCAACTCCCCAGGGACTCTCCAAGGACTCCCCAGGGACTCTCCAAGGACTCTCCAGGGACTCTCCAAGGACTCTTCAAGGACTCCCAGGGACTCTCCAAGGACTCCCCAGGGACTCTCCAAGGACTCCCCAGGGACTCTCCAGGGACTCCCCAGGGACTCTCCAAGGACTCCACAGGGACTCCCCAGGGACTCTCCAAGGACTCCCCAGGGACTCTCCAAGGACTCCCCAGGGACTCTCCAAGGACTCCCCAGGGACTCTCCAAGGACTCCCCAGGGACTCTCCAAGGACTCCCCAGGGACTCTCCAAGGACTCCCCAGGGACTCTCCAAGGACTCCCCAGGGACTCTCCAAGGACTCCCCAGAGACTCTCCAAGGACTCCCCAGGGACTCTCCAAGGACTCCCCAACTCCCCAGGGACTCTCCAAGGACTCCCCAACTCCCCAGGGACTCTCCAAGGACTCCCCAGGGACTCTCCAAGGACTCTCCAGGGACTCTTCGAGGACTCTCCAAGGACTCCCCAGGGACTCCCCAGAAATTCCAAAGGGACTCCCTAGGGACTCCCCCAGGGACTCCCTAGGGACTCCCCCCTGGGACGCCCTAGGGACTCGAGAGATACCACCGTCACTCACTGGTCGGCCATATGCCTTAAGTTAACCCAGGCATCGCTCATCACAAGCTTTAAGGACGCCAGGGATGTAAAGGCTTCGCAAATGCTTAATAAATCCTGCCTGGGAAGAGTGAATAAGAGAACATAGCTGTCTAAACGCCAGCACCTCGATAGCTAACTTTGAGGAGGCTGTGAATAGATGCCCAGGGTGAGATAACCACCCTCTTGTGTACTGGTAACTCACCGGTGGCGTGAGTTACCGCCCTAACTTTGGCAGCTGAGGACAGTGAGGGAGTTGAGTGACCAGATCTGGTACTCCTGTGTGGTACACTTGGGGCAGTTACGGTGTGTACCGGTAAGTGGTGGAACTGGTGGAACTCCTGTACTGGCTCACTCCTGTACTGGGTCACTCCTGTACTGGGTCACTTCTGTACTGGGTCACACCTGTACTGGGTCACTCCTGAACTGGGTCACACTTGTACTGGGTCACACCTGTACTGGGTCACTCCTGTACTGGGTCACTCATGTACTGGGTCACTCATGTACTGGGTCACACCTGTACTGGGTCACACCTGTACTGGGTCACACCTGTACTGGGTCACACCTGTACTGGGTCACACCTGTACTGGGTCACTCCTGTACTGGGTCACACCTGTACTGGGTCACTCCTGTACTGGGTCACACCTGTACTGGGTCACACCTGTACTGGGTCACACTTATACTGGGTCACACCTGTACTGGGTCATTCCTGTACTGGTCACTTCTGTACTGGGTCATTCCTGTACTGGTCACTTCTGTACTGGGTCACTTCTGTACTGGGTCACTCCTGTACTGGGTCACACTTGTACTGGGTCACTCCTGTACTGGGTCGATCACTCCTGTACTGGTCACTCCTGTACTGGGTCACTCCTGTACTGGGTCACTCCTGTACTGGGTCGATCACTCCTGTACTGGTCACTCCTGTACTGGGTCGATCACTCCTGTACTGGGTCACACTTGTACTGGTCACTCGATCCTGTACTGGGTCACTCCTGTACTGGTCACTCCTGTACTGGGTCACTCCTGTACTGGGTCACTCTTGTACTGGGTCACTCCTGCACTGGTCACTCCTGTACTGGGTCACTCCTGTACTGGATCACTCCTGTACTAGGTCACTCCTGTACTGGGTCACACCTGTACTGGGTCACACCTGTACTGGGTCACTCCTGTACTGGGTCACACCTGTACTGGGTCACACCTGTACTGGGTCACACCTGTACTGGGTCTCACCTGTACTGGGTCTCACCTGTACTGGGTCTCACCTGTACTGGGTCACTCCTGTACTGGGTCACACCTGTACTGGGTCACTCCTGTACTGGGTCACTCCTGTACTGGGGTCACTCCTGTACTGGGTCACTCCTGTACTGGGTCACTCCTATACTGGGTCACTCGTGCACTGGGTCACACTTGTACTGGGTCACTCGTGTACTGGTCACTTCTGTACTGGGTCACATTTGTACTGGGTCACACCTGTACTGGGTCACTCCTGTCTTGGGTCACTCCTGTCTTGGGTCACTCCTGTCCTGGGTCACACTTGTACTGGGTCTTCTGGATAAGGGATAGGAGACAGACTAAAACCTAACTATCGTATAGTGATAAATTCCATTTTATGCCTGAGAGCCGTGCACCTCCGGTTTGATTCTTCCTGTTTGAAAGTCAATTGGATATTGTAAAGTACAGAAAACAAAGGTTAGATTAGTAACTTGTCTCTGGAGCCTTTGATCTCATTACTCTGCCAATTAAATTAATTAATAAGTAATTAACAGAGTAGAGTTTACTGATTATTTAATTGGCTGAACATTATGGAGCTTTCTGTTAACTGATATTACAACATATCTGTAATTTTAGGCGAACGTATGCCCAACTTGCCTAATAAGCCGAGTTTTCATGAAGTTATGTCTACATTTTTTTCTTATATGATAAAGCTTTCCTGTACATTAGACATGATTTAATTCTTGTTTAATTTGAGTTCAGACTAACATAAGTTAGGTGTAGTCATCTTTTTATCTTAACCTAAGCTAACATAACGAAAACAGTAATTCATGTTCCTAATTTAATATATTAATATTAATTCAAATGAACCAATTGGAAATTTCTTTTGGGAAATAACGAAAATCAGTCTATTGGGCAAATCGACCCTTGCATACTAGGCCGAGTAGTGCTATCTGCCTATTATATATATATATATATATATATATATATATATATATATATATATATATATATATATATATATATATATGTCGTACCTAATAGCCAGAACGCACTTCTCGGCCTACTATGCAAGGCCTGATTTGCCTAATAAGCCAAGTTTTCCTGAATTAATATATTTTCTCTAACTTTTTTCTTATGAAATGATAAAGCTACCCAATACATTACGAATGAGGTCATTTTTTATTGGAGTTAAAGTTAACGTAGATATATGACCGAACCTAACCAACCCTACCTAACCTAACCTAACCTATCTTTATAGGTTAGGTTAGGTAGTCGAAAAAGTTAGGTTAGGTTAGGTAGTCGAAAAACAATTAATTCATGAAAACTTGGCTTATTAGTCAAATTGGGCCTTGCATAGTAGGCTGATAAGTGAGTTCTGGCTACTAGGTACGACATATATATATATATATATATATATATATATATATATATATATATATATATATATATATATATATATATATATATATATATAATAACAGACACCACCCTGCAGGTAGACTCGAACCCAGAGAGCACAGTTGTACGCGCTAACCGATTACACCAACTCAGACCCTTCGAAAGTACCCTGACCCTTGTGCTGTACACCTCTGGTGCCCTCGGGGAGTGGAAATCTTGGGGAAATACTCCAAAATTTCCATTCCTTTTGAAGGATCTGAGTTGGTGTAATCGGTTAGCGCGTACAACTGTGCTCTCTGGGTTCGAGTCTACCTGCAGGGTGGTGTCTAAGTTGTGTTGTTTGTATATATATAATATCTCAGATATAGGTGGTGAGTGTCGGTGGTAGTGAGCGACAGTGGTACATATATACACCGTGCGTGTGCCATCAGGCAGACCTGTGTACTGTGCAGCACTGCCCCGTGAGGGTGATACAGCCTACTCTGGCCCCACCTGACCTGTGTACTGAGCAGCGAGGTGTTGTACCGTGATCCTTCCCGCCCTCTTGTTACTCTCTCCCCAATACAAGCCACAGTGTGTCTGTCAGTCACACACCCGCCGGGGTTAGGCCCTGGCAAGCAAATTAAGTGAGGCAATATTCTCTCTTCCCTCGCTCTCACGCTCCTATCATTCTTTGACATGAATATGTAGCTGTGGAGGGGAATATGTAGCTGTGGAGGGGAATATGTAGCTGTGGAGGGGAATATGTAGCTGTGGAGGGGAATATGTAGCTGTGGAGGGGAATATGTAGCTGTGTGTGTGAGGGGGGGGGGAGCGTACAGCTTTGTGCGTGTTGGGGGGGGGGGGAGCGTGCAGCTGTGTGCGTGTTGGGGGGGGGGAGCGTGCAGTTGTGTGTGTGTGTGGGAGGGGGCGGGCAACTGTGTGCTACTGGGAGCCTGACAGCTGTGTGGACAGCGTTTCGGATTCGTAGTCCTGAGGTTCCGGATTCGATCCCCGATGGAGGCGGAGACAAATGGGCAAAAAGTTTCTTTCAACCTGATGCCCTGTTCACCTAGCAGTAAATAGGTACCTGGGAGTTTGCTGCTACGGGCTGCTTCCTGGGGGTGTGTAACAGAAAGGAGGCCTAGTCGAGGACCGGGCCGCGGGGACGCTAAGCCCCGAAATCATCTCAAGCTAACCGTGCTGGGAACCACACAACACTATAGCCATATATGTAGTTATATATATTCCTAGGTGAATGGGCATTCAACAGTACTCCAAATGTTCATAATAAACTAGCTGTACCCGGCCACGCGTTGCTGTGGCTCAGCAAGTTTCCCGTCTCCAAGTCCTCCCAACCATTCCCCCCTTCCCCGTCCCCTCGTCTTCCCAACCATTCCCCCCTCCCCCTGTCCCCTTGTCCTCCCCACTCCACCGTCCCCTCGTCCTCTCTTCCATTCTGCATCCCCACTCCCGTCCCCTCGTCTTTCCCACCATTCCCCCACTCCCTTCTCCGATGCATTCCCAAATGATCTGATGTTCCCATTAATAAAAAATAAAAAAAAAAGTAAAAAAAAAAAAAACAGTTGAAAAAAATTTAAAACTAAAAAACTAAACTAAACTGAAGAAATGAATGGTATGGTAAACAACAGAACTCAATTCCAACGCAAAGTCATAGAAAATAATTGAGTCAAAATGAAAATAAATCGAAATCAAAGAAAATTCAATTTATCAATGCAATCGGAAACACTGAAATGGAATCATAACACAAATAATATAGCGTATGTTGCTCTTATGTGCAACAGATGGCGCTGTTTTCCACAAAGCATGTTTTTACCTGTCACAGGTGTGGCATTTCTACTTATGCTCACGAAATGAACAGTATTGTAAACAATAAAGCTCAATTCCAACGCAATGTCACATAAAATAATTCAATCAAAATTAAAATAAATTGAAATCTATGAAAATTCAATTTATCAAAGCAATCAGAAACATTGAAATGGAATTGTAACATATTTAGTAGAGCTTGTGGTGCTCTTACCTGCAACAGATGGCGCTGTTTTAAAAAAAAAAACACGTTTTTACCTGTCACAGGTGTGGCATCTATATAGTAGGTATATAAAAACACGAGCGTATTCGAATGGAACGCTGTAAAATAATTTCAAAGCAATCGGTGAAGAACTTTCGGAGATTACAGCATGTGGTGCTCTTACTTCCAACAGATGGCGCTGTTTTTCGAAAAAGCATGTTTTTTCCTGTCTTAAGTGAGGCATGTATATAGTAGGTATATAAAAACGCGCGCCTATTCGAATGCAGCGTTGTGCCAAAATTTCAAAGCAATCGGTAAAGAGGTTTCGAAGATTTCCCTCACATGAAAAACAGTTAAAAAAAAAATGTTTTTTTTTCGGTCACAGGCGTGACATCTATATAGCATGTGTATAAAAATCAGCTCAGATGCGAATGGAACATTGTGTGAAAATTTCAAAATAATGGGTGTAGAACTTTCGGAGATTAGCGATTTTGAACAAACGAACATTTAATTTTTTATTTATATAGATTGCTATACTACTGTTAGGGCAAATGGGCGAATCTTTGACAAGCCGCCCGCTTCCTGTCCTCGTCGAGGCAATTAGTACTAGTTTCCCTCAAGTAAAAAAAAAATTAAGGTAAATTTAAAAAAATAATTCAATTAATAACAATTGATAAAATACATTGGTAACTTTGTCCTTGCTGCACCTGGATATCACCTTAAATATTGACTCTAAAATTTCGATTTGCTTTTATTGAAAAAAAATTAATAAGTTATAAGCTGATGGCCTATTCATTTCATAAAATATTTACATATAAACACAATCCCGGTATGAAAGTGAGTTATATAGGAGTTATCCCGGAAAAAATACAATTTTCTGTCACAATATTATATGATCGTTTTCTTCTATCGTAATACCGGGGACTATTTCCCGAAGATTTTTATTCGCCGGAATTGTTGATATGGGAGACTAAGGTAATCTATAATTATAATAATAACTCATTGTGTCGGGGGACAGGCAGCCAGAATGTTGTCAAACACGTTAGGCTTATATCGAGGTTCCTCTGTACTACCGGGATCCTATAAATACTAATTTGTAGTCTTCACGCAACTGACGAATTAAACAAAATTCCATTCTATGCCCTGTTCAAAAGTAAATTCAAAAAGTACCTAATTTCATCCTCAGAGTTTCCTGCCTTGTGCTTCAAACTCACACTGTATCTTGTACTCCTTGTATCTTGTACCCCTTGTATCTTGTACTCCTTGTATCTTGTACTCCTTATATCTTGTACCCCTTGTATCTAGTACTCCTTGTATCTTGTACTCCTTGTATCTTGTACCCCTTGTATCTAGTACTCCTTGTATCTTGTACCCCTTGTATCTTGTACTCCTTGTATCTTGTACCCCTTGTATCTAGTACCCCTTGTATCTTGTACCCCTTGTATCTTGTACCCCTTGTATCTTGTACCCCCTTGTATCTTGTACCCCTTGTATCTTGTACCCCTTGTATCTAGTACTCCTTGTATCTTGTACCCCTTGTATCTTGTACTCCTTGTATCTTGTACCCCTTGTATCTAGTACCCCTTGTATCTTGTACCCCTTGTATCTTGTACCCCCTTGTATCTAGTACTCCTTGTATCTAGTACCCCTTGTATCTAGTACCCCTTGTATCTTGTACCCCTTGTATCTTGTACCCCTTGTATCTTGTACCCCCTTGTATCTTGTACCCCTTGTATCTAGTACTCCTTGTATCTTGTACTCCTTGTATCTTGTACTCCTTGTATCTTGTACCCTTTGTATCTTGTACCCCTTGTATCTTGTACCCCTTGTATCTTGTACCCCTTGTATCTAGTACTCCTTGTATCTTGTACCCCCTTGTATCTTGTACTCCTTGTATCTTGTACCCCTTGTATCTAGTACCCCTTGTATCTTGTACTCCTTGTATCTTGTACCCCTTGTATCTTGTACCCCTTGTATCTAGTACCCCTTGTATCTTGTACCCCTTGTATCTTGTACCCCCTTGTATCTAGTACTCCTTGTATCTTGTACCCCTTGTATCTAGTACCCCTTGTATCTTGTACCCCTTGTATCTTGTACCCCTTGTATCTTGTACCCCTTGTATCTTGTACCCCTTGTATCTAGTACTCCTTGTATCTTGTACTCCTTGTATCTTGTACCCTTTGTATCTTGTACCCCTTGTATCTTGTACCCCTTGTATCTTGTACCCCTTGTATCTAGTACTCCTTGTATCTTGTACCCCCTTGTATCTTGTACCCCCTTGTATCTTGTACCCCTTGTATCTTGTATTCCCTTGTATCTTGTACCCCCTTGTATCTTGTACCCCCTTGTATCTTGTACCCCTTGTATCTAGTACTCCTTGTATCTTGTACCCCTTGTATCTTGTACCCCTTGTATCTTGTACCCCTTGTATCTTGTACCCCCTTGTATCTTGTACCCCCTTGTATCCCCCTGTATCTTGTATCTTGTACCCTCTTGTATCTTGTACCCCCTTGTATCTTGTACCCCTTGTATCCCCCTGTATCTTGTACCCCCTTGTATCCCCCTGTATCTTGTACCCCCTTGTATTCCCCTGTATCTTGCACCCCCTTGTATCTTGTACCCCCTTGTATCTTGTACCCCCTTGTATCCCCCTGTATCTTGTACCCCCTTGTATTCCCCTGTATCTTGCACCCCCTTGTATCTTGTACCCCCTTGTATCTTGTACCCCCTTGTATCTTGTACCCCCTTGTATCTTGTACCCCCTTGTATCTTGTACCCCCTTGTATCTAGTACCCCTTGTATCTAGTACCCCTTGTATCTTGTACCCCTTGTATCTTGTACCCCTTGTATCTAGTACCCCTTGTATCTAGTACCCCTTGTATCTAGTACCCCTTGTATCTAGTACCCCTTGTATCTAGTACCCCTTGTATCTTGTACCCCTTGTATCTAGTACCCCTTGTATCTAGTACCCCCTTGTATCTAGTACCCCTTGTATCTTGTACACCTTGTATAACCCCTTGTATCTTGTACCACTTCCCCATTATTAATACCTAAGACACATATCCTTACCAGTGTAATCATCGCTGTCAACTTATGTTGTAGGTACTGTTGATATAAAAACCTTGCTGTCAGTCAGGTGCAGTCACAGTGAGAGGTTGTGTTAGCTGGAGCTCCGATTCTAGTAACATTATATTGCAATAATGGAAGGATTAGTGAAGGATTTGGTGAGTCTGGTTGGAGCTCTGAGAGCAGAGATGGATTCCCTGCGGGAGGAGGTACGATGGCTTAGACTTCGGGAGGAAACGAAGGAGGAGGCCAGTGTTGACGGGACCTCATTAAGAAAGACTGACGGGACCAGTTTTAAGAAGACCTCGTCTTGGCAAGTTGTGAAAGACAGGGGTCTTAAGAAGACCTTGGCAAAACCGACAACTAATAGCCTACACCTAAGGACTTTTAATACATTTGACGTATTAGAGGACGAGTGCTGTGTTGAACCTGTTGTTCAACGAGGTGGCAAAGACAAAGTAACGAGGAGCATTGAAGCGCAGGCCCCTCAAACTGCTCGAAAGGAAAAGGGAGAATCGAAGCGAATTTTGGTTGTGGGAGATTCCCAGGTGAGGTATTTAGACAGAACGTTTTGTGCCAGAGATAGGGGGAACAGATTAAGGGTTTGCTATCCGGGAGCTGGAATTGGTAATATTGTTGGAAACATGAATGATATTATGACGGGAAATGGAAACAAACCCATTATTTGTATTAGTGCAGGGGGTAATGATGTTGGGCGAGTTAGGAGTGAGGAACTAATACAGAGATTCAGGACAGCCATTGAATTAGTTAGGAGCAAGGGAGGAATCCCGATCATATGTGGCATTCTTCCAAGAAAGGGAGTGGGAAATGAATGGATGTCGAGGGCAATTGGTGTCAATTGCCGGCTGGAAAGATATTGCAAATCAAATGCAATATCTTTCATAGACAACTGGGAACACTTCTATGGAAGAAATGAAATGTATGCTCGTGATGGGGTGCATCTATCGAGAGCTGGGGTTGTTGCTGTTGCGAACTCGTTGGAAGAAGTGGTTAGAGGTGTTTGGGTTTAAACTGTTAGTAGATAGAGGTATGGGAATTGATTTGGAAGAAGGAGGTAATAAAAGTATGTGTTTGTGGGAGAAAGGAATTGGCAAAATGATCAGGGAAAGAGAAGGGCCTCAAAATAACAATTCACTTAGAGTATTTTATACTAACAGTAGAAGTCTAAGAAATAAAATTAACGAATTAAATGCTCTTGTCTGCACAGAAAAAATAGATATTATTGCACTCACCGAAACGTGGATGAATGTAGAAAATAGAGAACTATTAGCTGAATATCAAATAAATGGATTTAAACTATTTCACACAGATATATTAGACGAGGAGGTGGAGTAGCCATATATGTTAGGGACAATTTGAAATGTAGTCTCAAAGAGGGAATCAAAATTGAGCCCCACACAGAAACTATTTGGATAGAATTAAACGAAAAAGCTAATAATATTATAATAGGAGTTATATATAGGCCACCAAATTTAGACAGAATGGAAGCAAAGCATCTATGGGATGAAATATCTAGAGCATCTAGATCTAACAGTATTTGTCATGGGTGACTTTAATTTTAGTGGAATAAACTGGTTGAACAAAACAGGGAATAGTGAAGCAGAAGATTTTCTAGAATTAATTGACGATTGCTTTCTTACGCAACACATTAAGGAACCAACACGGGAAAATAATATTTTAGATTTAGTGTTAACTAACAGGGAAACACAAATTAATGACATCGAAATAGGGAGTGAGCTAGGGAACAGTGATCACAAAGAAATCAGATTTAGCATAGAATGGAATAGACCTGTAGGAGAAAATTCTGTTAAAGTGCCAGATTTTCGAAAAACTGATTTTAATAGTCTAAGAAATTTTTTGGGTCAAATTGATTGGAAAGTCTTGGGTATGAGGTGTGTGCCGGTCTTGGAGCGAGACATGAACCCAGCGATAGGTGACTTAAATGGGGATTTCGATGTGGATTCAATATATAACTTATTTAAGAATATTCTAAACAAAGCACAGGAACGTAGTATACCATACAAATTGAATAGATCGAATACTAATGACCCAAAGTGGATAACAATGAATTTGAAGAACCTTATAGGTAAAAAGAGAGCTTGGTACAAAAGAATTAAAGATGGGGAGGTCACTTTAGAACAGGAATTCGTTTGTTACGAACCCGGATCCAGCGTCCGAGCTTGGAGCAGTGACAACCACGCCATCTGTGGGTCAGCTCCCGAAACCCCCGCCAAACGGACGACGACACCTGGTGAGGACAGCGTGTACTGGCCTCGAGGACCAGTTTCCAGTCTGGTTCAGCGCTCAACACCGCCGCTCCTGACCTCTGGTGAGGTGGTGCTCCGACGACAGCGCCATCTATGGACTGGATACGTCAGGTGTTTATGCCCGAGCCCGTAAGTGTGGTGTATTAGTGTCCCGGTTATTGATGACGTGTCTGCTTACAGAGTCGACCTGGGACCACTGTGTTGAAGGTTGGGTCAGTCTACCCGAGGCAGCCAGTCTCCATACTGTGAAGTTTGCTGCAGCTGTTGTGACGTCGTCCCCCCGGAAGAACACTGTGGTGTGTTAGCCTGCCAGTGGAGTGGCAGTGAAAGGATTTACCCGGGACCGACTGTTGGAGACGATCATCCACTGGGGTATTGAGGACAGGAGGGTGATTTGTGATATCACACGAGACTCCTGTCTAGGGCGTACCCCTTATATCGTTCGTGGAGTGGCCGTACCAGCCTTGGTGGCTCAGTACCTGCCAGCAGACCAGCTGGACGTGTGGTTGACGGCCTCCACGACGGTGCCCCCAGTGGACCTGCGTTTTGGCTGACCTGTGGCCCGGGTAGGCTCGGCATTCTCAGAGGACACGTCGTGAGGCCACGAAGAAAGCACCCAGGACTCGGCACCAAGTGGTGTGGCACCAGCGTCTTCAGCAGAAGACCACGATGAAGGATTAATCCCCTTGTATAGTGTTAATACCCCTCCCCCTTGTGCACTCTTTTGATTTTATATATTTAATAGGTGATGGTAATAATTATAATATTAAGTTCTTAGCTTTCTTTCCGTACTCCCTTTAAGTTACTTGCGTCACGGATCTCATCCCTTGATAGCCACTACTGGCTCGGGAACGGATACATATATCTTCCTCTAACAACATCAGAGTAAGGACCCCGTTGCGTCCCGAGAGGGTCGTAACATAATTGGCATCCCCAGCGGGATCCGTCCCCTTGTTAAGTATGTTTGACAGGGGTGGTGAAGTGGCGTAATCCCTGTATATAATTCCCCCTGTGTGTGACGATTGTGACGTTATACGTCCTGTGCGGTGCTCAGAGTGACTAAGTGCGATATTGTGCAGTGCGGTGCTCGCTGTGATTAAGCGATTAAGTGCAATATTGACTAGTGCGGTGCTCAGTGATTCAGTGCAATATTGTAGAGCGAAGCGTTCGCTTGGATTCAGTGCAATATTGGATAGTGCGGTGCCCGAAGTGATTACGTGCAATATTGGCAAGTGCAGTGTTTGGTGCGATAAAGTGCAATATTGGCGTAGAACAGTGCTCGGTGTGTTAAGTGCTAACGTGTAAGCGGTGTGTTAAGTGCTAAGTGTTCCATCTGTGACAATGGCAGACAAAGCTACCATCGATGATCTGGACGATGTTCAGGCTTTTCTGAACAGAGTGGACTGTATTGCCAGATTAAAGTATCTGAGCAAACCAGAGCTTGTACTAGTGAGCGCCTACCTGGAGATCAAGATCCGTGCCAGTGATTCCCGTGTGGAGATCTTGTCCAAGGTTCACCGGCACCTGAAGGCAGAAGAGAAACAGGAAGGCGAGACTCCTAGTACAAGGGAAGGTGAGGAGATAGCTTCCACGGAAAAAGAAGATAAGGGCAGCGACGTTGACAGTGATGCAGGTGAGCTTAATATCAGCTTCCTAACAGTCAAAATGCGTGCCCTAGAGATCAATCGTGAAATAGAATGGAAGAAATTAGAAATGGAACGAGAGAGACAAGATAAAGAAATGGAGATGAAAGAAAAAGAATTGGCGATGAGGCGTTTAGAATTAGAAAGAGAAGAAAGAAGAGAAGAACGAGAAAGAGAGAGAGAAGAACGAGAAAGAGAAGAGAAAAGAGAGAGAGAGAGAACGAGAGAGAGAAGAAGAACGAGAAAGAGAAGAGAAAGAGAGAGAGAAGAACGAGAAAGAGAAGAAAAAGAAAGACAGAGACAACATGAACTAGAAGTATTACGACTAGGCGCTGGACAGGGACAAACTGGAGTAAGCGGTTTCGATCCGGTAAGGAATATCAAAATGGTCCCCAAATTCAACGAGAGAGAAGTTTCGAAGTTCTTCGCAGCCTTCGAGAAAGTCGCTGCCTCTTTGGAGTGGCCAAGGGAGAATTGGGCCATCATGATACAGTCAGTTTTGACTGGGAAGGCCCAAATCGCCTACTCTACGTTATCCCTTGACGACTCCGGCGATTACGATATGGTGAAGAAAGTGGTGCTCATGGCGTACCAATTGGTACCTGAGGCATATAGGCAAAAGTTCAGAAACCTGAAGAAGACCTCAGAGCACACTTTCACCGAATTCGCCACCATCAAGGAGCGACTTTTTCAAGAATGGTGTGCCTCTCGGAAGGTGGAGACCAAGGAAGACCTCGAGCAGCTGATTCTGCTCGAGGACTTCAAGGATTGTTTGTCTGGAGACCTCAAGACGTACTTAGAGGAACAGCAGGTGGAGACCTTGAGTGCAGCAGCCACCATGGCTGAAGAGTACATCCTGACTCATAGGCCGTCTGCTAAGTACGTCCCAAGGAATTACCAGCGCCGGTTTGACAGACCTCAGGACGATGAAGAGACTCCCGTCCCACGAAGTGCTAAGAAGACGCCCCCAAGTAGCCCCCGAAGAACAAGTCCTAGTAGTCCGAAACACCGTAGTCCAAGGAGGAATATGGTGTGCTGGACTTGTGGGCAGAAAGGGCACGTAGCTGCTAGGTGCCGAGGCAGAAGAGGTGGCAGCGCACGAAGGGAGGTGATGTTGATGAGCTGTGGAACATCACCAGCAGGAAGCCAGTCGACGACGTCGCAGGAAGAACCCAGATTGTTTTCCCCTCACACTTCAGGCGGGTATGTATCGAGTGATCATACTGGTAGATCTGTAGTAGTGCTCAGAGATAGTGGAGCAGCCCAGTCCCTGATCATGAAGAGCTCGGTACCCGAGGGAGTAAATGTGGACGGGAGACAAGAGGTTGTCCTGGTTGGGTTTCCAAGGACGCAGTACATCGCCCCCTTAGTGCCAGTACATCTCGACTCGCCTTATTTCAGCGGCACATGTGCGTTGGCAGTAGTCGATACCCTCCCTGTGGCTGGGATTGACGTGGTACTAGCCAACGACTTGGTGACCGATTGGAGCACCAATCATCCCAAGATTGCGGACGAGTCTACCAGAACAGCACGGTCTGAGGTAACAGGCAATGGTAATGTCCAGGTAAAGACAGACCCGGATTTAAACATATTTAATTTGTCCTCTCACCCGCAGATCAACGATATTCTAGCAGTGTCTCCTGATTCTTCTCTCGACAAGGAACATGAGGTTAAGAAGGCAGAGGTACCTGAGCTAGAAGAGAGGCCTTGTGTGCAGACACCCACGGATACCAACGAGTCTGGAACGAAGGCTGAGGTGTGCTTGCGGTATGGCAAGTTACAGCGTGTAGTGGACCAGCCAGAGATTCCCCAGACGTCAGAGGTATGTGAGGTGTGTTCAAAAGGTCTAGTGCCCTCTTTGGTCCAAGCCAGGCTAGTGGATGGTGCCGGCTATGGACATGACAAGCTCAGGAAACTTATCCCTCGACTTACCAAATGTTTCCTATCGGTATTTTGTTTGATTCTCGTATGTGTTCTCGTTTGTGCTCTCAGTGAGGACCGGTGGACGACCCGACGAATGATGGCTCCCATGAACATCGTGAAGAGGTCCCAGGGATTGGAGATTTGTACTGCAGGTGTTGCAGTTGAAGAAGGGACCTGGAAGGTGATAGTTGATACAGGAGGTACGACATGTGATAATATGAGTGACTGTTTCCGACAGGTTGACACCCCCCGCGTGACAGCTGAGCCTCAACACAGCGTTATGCGGAACGTTGGTCGACCTGACGGTGGCAGAGCGAATGCCACCTGCGACGTACGAACAGCCCCGTTGGGACTAGGTGTGGACCTAGTAGAGTATGCTGTAAGTACTGTTTTACCCACTGTCGCTATCACTCTGAATTATCAGACCCCTGTATTCCAGGTTCCTGTCTCCCTGAAGGACCATCGGACCGGCACCAGAAATGCCGTCTGTGGTCAGCCATCATCGGTGCCACGACATAAGGAAGTGTCGAGTCACCCCAGATCGTGTCTACACCAATCCTTACTCGAGAGATGTGAGATGATGCCCCTGTTTGCCATCGCAGAGGAGATGTGGAAGATTATTTCAGGCAGGTCATCGCCTGCCATTTTCAAGTTCCCTTTGTGCCAGGGATTTTCTTTAGTACAATTCTGTGGACGAGACAGCCTCGCCATCCCAGATTATAAAGCATGTGTGTCCATTTGGAGTTGTGTCGCCGTACTAATTTGGTTTGTGTTTCTTTTTATAGAACCCCAAACCAAATTCTTTTTGGTGGGGAGGTGTTACGAACCCGGATCCAGCGTCCGAGCCTGGAGCAGTGACAACCACGCCATCTGTGGGTCAGCTCCCGAAACCCCCGCCAAACGGACGACGACACCTGGTGAGGACAGCGTGTACTGGCCTCGAGGACCAGTTTCCAGTCTGGTTCAGCGCTCAACACCGCCGCTCCTGACCTCTGGTGAGGTGGTGCTCCGACGACAGCGCCATCTATGGACTGGATACGTCAGGTGTTTGTGCCCGAGCCCGTAAGTGAGGTGTATTAGTGTCCCGGTTATTGATGACGTGTCTGCTTACAGAGTCGACCTGGGACCACTGTGTTGAAGGTTGAGTCAGTCTACCCGAGGCAGCCAGTCTCCATACTGTGAAGTTTGCTGCAGCTGTTGTGACGTCGTCCCCCCGGAAGAACACTGTGGTGTGTTAGCCTGCCAGTGGAGTGGCAGTGAAAGGATTTACCCGGGACCGACTGTTGGAGACGATCATCCACTGGGGTACTGAAGACAGGAGGGTGATTTGTGATATCACACGAGACTCCTGTCTAGGGCGTACCCCTTATATCGTTCGTGGAGTGGCCGTACCAGCCTTGGTGGCTCAGTACCTACCAGCTGGACGTGTGGTTGACGGCCTCCACGATGGTGCCCCCAGTGGACCTGCGTTTTGGCTGACCTGTGGCCCGGGTAGGCTCGGCATTCTCAGAGGACACGTCGTGAGGCCACGAAGAAAGCACCAAGAACTCGGCACCAAGTGGTGTGGCACCAGAGTCTTCAGCAGAAGACTAATTTGTGGATTAATCCCCTTGTATAGTGTTAATACCCCTCCCCCTTGTGCACTCTTTATTTTTATATATTTAATAGGTGATGGTAATAATTATAATATTAAGTTCTTAGCTTTCTTTCCCTACTCCCTTTAAGTTACTTGCGTCACGGATCTCATCCCTTGATAGCCACTACTGGCTCGGGAACGGATACATATATCTTCCTCTAACAACATCAGAGTAAGGACCCCGTTGCGTCCCGAGAGGGTCGTAACAAAGCTATATCTTGCTCTAGTTAGGCCCCATTTAGATTATGCAGTTCAGTTTTGGTCGCCATATTATAGAATGGATATAAATTCACTTGAACGTGTCCAGCGTAGGATGACTAAGTTAATTCCCCAAATTAGAAATCTTTCATATGAAGAAAGATTAACAAAGCTTAAGTTGCATTCACTGGAAAGGTGAAGAGTTAGGGGTGACATGATAGAGGTTTACAAGTGGGTGTATGGACATAACAAAGGGGATATTAATAGGGTATTAAAAGTATCAACACAGGACAGAACACGAAACAATGGGTATAAATTGGATAAGTTTAGATTTAGGAAAGACTTGGGTAAATACTGGTTCAGTAACAGGGTTGTTGATTTGTGGAACCAATTACCGCGTAACGTGCTGGAGGTGGGGTCCCTCGATTGTTTCAAGCGCGGGTTGAACAAGTATATGAGTGGGATTGGGTGGTTATAAATAGGAGCTGCCTCGTATGGGCCAATAGGCCTTCTGCAGTTGTCTTTGTTCTTATGTTTGCTACAATGTAACCCTTTTCATCTTACCTCCTGATGATGATGATAGATTAAGGACCCGCCCGAAGCACTGTGCGTGTTAGTGGCTTTGCATGGACTTAAAAATACCAATCTTATGTAATCTCGCCAAACCATTGTATCTTCTTGCAAATAAATTAATATTATTATTATTATTATTATTATGAGAAAATACTTGCTAGTAAAAACGTGATTGCACATAATTTTTTAAAGTCTCCTATTGAAGCAAATAAAACAAATTCCAAATACACGCCCATCAGGGCTTGGAGTGATTTATTTATTTATGTATTTATATATATTCAAGAGTTTCTTGTACAGCCACGAGAACGAATAGCGTCTCTGGCAGGTCCTTAATCGCAAGTTTTCCCTGGAATACGACCCGCCCAATCGTTTAACAACCAGGTACCTATTCACTGCTGAGTGAACAGGGGCGTACAGTTAAGGACTAGCGCCTAGTCAATCCTCCCCGGCCAGGATAATCAATTATAGGAGAAATGTGAATGTTAACAGAACTACAAGATAGATATGACTTAAGTCACAAAAAGTCAACTTTCTGGTGGTCCATCACTACATATTGGTACTTTCTGGCGGTCCATCACTACATATTGGTACTTTCTGGTGGTCCATCACTACATATTGGTACTTTCTGGTGGTCCATCACTACATATTGGTACCTTCTGGTGGTCCATCACTACATATTGGTACCTTCTGGTGGTCCATCACTACATATTGGTACCTTCTGGTGGTCCATCACTACATATTGGTACCTTCTGGTGGTCCATCACTACATATTGGTACTTTCTGGTGGTCCATTACTACATATTGGTACTTTCTGGTGGTCCATTACTACATATTAGTACTTCCTGGTGGTCCATTTCTACATATTAGTACTTTCTGGTGGTCCATTTCTACATATTAGTACTTTCTGGTGGTCCATTTCTACATATTGGTACTTTCTGGTGGTCCATCACTACATATTGGTACTTTCTGGTGGTCCATTACTACATATTGGCACTTTCTGGTGGTCCATTTCTACATATTGGTGCTTTCTGGTGGTCCATTTCTACATATTAGTACTTTCTGGTGGTCCATTTCTACATATTGGTACTTTCTGGTGGTCCATTACTACATATTGGTACTTTCTGGTGGTCCATCACTACATATTAGTACTTTCTGGTGGTCCATCACTACATATTGGTACTTTCTGGTGGTCCATCACTACATATTAGTACTTTCTGGTGGTCCATTTCTACATATTGGTACTTTCTGGTGGTCCATTTCTACATATTAGTACTTTCTGGTGGTCCATCACTACATATTGACATCGTCACCGAGAGTGTCGGTGTTGGTGAGTGTCGGTGTTGGTGGGTGTCGGTGTTGGTGGGTGTCGGTGTTGGTGGGTGTCGGTGTTGGTGAGTGTCGGTGTTGGTGAGTGTCGGTGTTGGTCGGTGTCGGTGTTGGTGAGTGTCGGTGTTGGTGGGTGTCGGTGTTGGTGAGTGTCGGTGTTGGTGGGTGTCGGTGTTGGTGAGTGTCGGTGTTGGTGAGTGTCGGTGTTGGTGGGTGTCGGTGTTGGTGGGTGTCGGTGTTGGTGGGTGTCGGTGTTGGTGGGTGTCGGTGTTGGTGGGTGTCGGTGTTGGTGGGTGTCGGTGTTGGTGGGTGTCGGTGTTGGTGGGTGTCGGTGTTGGTGGGTGTCGGTGTTGGTGGGTGTCGGTGTTGGCGGGTGTCGGGGCTGGCGGGTGTCGGGGCTGGCGGGTGTCGGGGCTGGCGGGTGTCGGGGCTGGCGGGTGTCGGGGCTGGCGGGTGTCGGGGCTGGCGGGTGTCGGGGCTGGCGGGTGTCGGGGCTGGCGGGTGTCGGTGTTGGCGGGTGTCGGTGTTGGTGGGTTGTAACGGGGGGTGGGGGAAATAACTATCTTGTCCATTATTCCACCCCCCCAGTTAACTAACGAGGCCGGGGGAAACAGCTCTCTCTAGTCCGTTATCCCGTCCCCAGTCAGCTAACTATTCTAGAGCACTCCCAGAGATCCTAAGGCAACCTCTCTCATTCAACACCTTGTAACCTAGGTATTTGACTACCTAGGTGCTAAGACTACAAGGCGCCGAGACTTGATCAGTTACCCGAAACTCTAGAGAGAACTCTAGAATACAGAATCATTGCCACAAACGTATAAGAGAAAACGAAAGGAAAGAAATGAATAGTGAAGTAATTAGTGAGGGCTTGGGGTGAGAGGGAGAGAGGTGGGAGGAGCGAGGAGGGTCATTAGTTGAAAGTGAGAGTTCAGAGAGGGGTGGAGGGAGAGGTGTAGATAGGTAGATGTAGATGAGTAGATAGTAGAAGTAGAAGAGTAGATAGTAGAAGACGAAATGCTGCCACCATCCATTCATGATCATTACATACAAGACAAGGAATGGAACTTGCCTGTATCACAAAATTCTCAAAGGATGTTATCATGAGTTCATTATTAGTATGTTCCCTCTGTACCATGTATCAACTCCAAACATGTACTCATTAATATCTTGAATCTAGTAACCACCGAGGCTTTCTCACCTCAACTCAAAGCTCTAGGGAACAAAGACGATTTAAATAATAAGTTCATATATTTCACATACTAAGTATCATAATATAAGCAATCCACTTAAAATGTTAAAGATTAATATTCAAAGTGAGTCATCCTCCAAGAATCTGAGAACACTACAATTGACTGCCCCTGATCTTCACACAACACTTGTAAAACACGACCAAGTCACCTTACTGCTCAACTCACCAAGTGTGTGCCTATAGCTGGATAGAGAGGGGGGGGGTCTGTAGTTGACGGAGACTCCCGCCCTGCCGGCCGACAGCCTCCCTGATAGGGCTGTCTTCTCTGCTCTGCTGGCTCGTCTGCTGTTCTTCTCTTAATGCTTCCCGAGTATATATTGGGAACCCTAGTACTAACTCCGCCCACAAGTAGATAGCCTCCGGCACTACCAAGCCACTCCTTAAACGTCGGCATGTTTGAAGGCTACCAGACTACAATTATAAGCTTAGCGGAAGCAAGGTGAAATTCTCATGATCTGACCTCAGGTCACTTGAGGTCATTAACGCTTTGAGGTGTGAGATCTCAGGCCGACAAACTGGCGCCTCTCAGATCCTTGTCTGTGACTCATGTACTCTATGTATGTATTAAACTAAACCAAACACTTTTACAGTGTTACAGGGTGTCGGTGTTGGTGGGTGTCGGTGTTGGTGGGTGTCGGGGCTGGCGGGTGTTGGTGTTGGTGGGTGTCGGTGTTGGTGGGTGTCGGGGCTGGCGGGTGTCGGGGCTGGCGGGTGTCGGTGCCGGCGAGTGACGGTGCCGGCGAGTGACGGTGCCGGCGAGTGACGGTGCCGGCGAGTGACGGTGCCGGCGAGTGACGGTGCCGGCGAGTGACGGTGCCGGCGAGTGATGGGGCCGGCGAGTGACAGTGAGAGGCTCCAGCGCCTCTCAGCCTCTGTCCACACCGTGAAGTGACTGACAGATGTGAAATTGGTTTCTTCACCAATTAATTCTGACGGTGTAATTGGCTAATGACTCGCTTTTGTGTGTTGTGAAAATTGGACAGTTAGTGTGAAAATAAAGAGTGGATGGGGAGGTAAATCTGGTTTAAATTGTCTTTATTCAGGCTTGTACAGGTGTGTGAGGCTTGTACAGGTTGCGTGTGTGTACAGGTGTGTGTGAGGATTGTTCTGGTGGCGTGTGTACAGGTGTGTGAGGCTTGTTCAGGTTAGGTGTGTACAATGGGTGTACAGGGGTATACAGGGGGGTGTACAGGTGTGGTCAGGGGAATATATAGTTGTGTATAGCGGGGCGAGAGAGAGAGAGAGAGAGAGAGAGAGTGAGTGAGTGAGTGAGTGAGTAGAGACAACTACTAACACAGTGTTCATCAGGAGTCGTTAAACTACTGGTGTAGGTTTTATTGGTGTCGTCAAATGCAGGAAGTGGCTGAGAGATCTTATTGTTGAAGCATAACTCCTTGTTCACCCCGTCACTCTCCTGGCCCCCCGTCACTCTCCTGGCCGCCCCCGTCACTCTCCTGGTCCCCCCGTCACTCTCCTGGCCGCCCCCGTCACTCTCCTGGCCCCCCGTCACTCTCCTGGCCCCCCGTCACTCTCCTGGCCGCCCCCGTCACTCTCCTGGTCCCCCCGTCACTCTCCTGGCCCCCCGTCACTCTCCTGGCCCCCCGTCACTCTCCTGGCCCCCCGTCACTCTCCTGGCCGCCCCCGTCACTCTCCTGGTCCCCCCGTCACTCTCCTGGCCGCCCCCGTCACTCTCCTGGCCCCCGTCACTCTCCTGGCCGCCCCCGTCACTCTCCTGGCCGCCCCCGTCACTCTCCTGGCCGCCCCCGTCACTCTCCTGGCCGCCCCCGTCACTCTCCTGGCCCCCCGTCACTCTCCTGGCCGCCCCCGTCACTCTCCTGGCCGCCCCCGTCACTCTCCTGGCCGCCCCCGTCACTCTCCTGGCCCCCCGTCACTCTCCTGGCCGCCCCCGTCACTCTCCTGGCCGCCCCCGTCACTCTCCTGGCCGCCCCCGTCACTCTCCTGGTCCCCCCGTCACTCTCCTGGCCGCCGCCCGTCACTCTCCTGGCCGCCGCCCGTCACTCTCCTGTCCCCCCCCCGTCACTCTCCTGGCCGCCCCCGTCACACTCCTGGCCGCCCCCGTCACACTCCTGGCCGCCCCCGTCACTCTCCTGGCCGCCCCCGTCACTCTCCTGGCCGCCCCCGTCACTCTCCTGGCCGCCCCCGTCACACTCCTGGCCGCCCCCGTCACTCTCCTGGCCCCCCCCGTCACTCTCCTGGCCCCCCCCGTCACTCTCCTGGCCGCCCCCCCCCCCCCCCGTCACTCTCCTGGCCGCCCCCCGTCACTCTCCTGGCCCCCCCGTCACTCTCCTGTCCCCCCGTCACTCTCCTGGCCGCCCCCGTCACTCTCCTGGCCGCCCCCGTCACTCTCCTGGCCGCTCCCGTCACTCTCCTGGCCGCCCCCGTCACTCTCCTGGGACCAGATTCACGAAAGCACTTACGCAAACACTTACGAACCTATACATCTTTTGTCAATCTTTGGCGGCTTTGTTTCCAATTATTAAACAGTTAATGAGCTTCAAAGCACCAGGGAGCTGTTTATAACAATAACAACAGTTGATTGGGAAGTTTTCATGCTTGTAAACTGTTTAATAAATGTAACCAAAGCCGTCAAAGATTGAGGAAAGATGTACACGTTCGTAAGTGCTTGCGTAAGTGCTTTCGTGAATCTGGCCCCTGGTCCCCCCGTCACTCTCCTGGTCCCCCCGTCACTCTCCTGGTCCCCCCGTCACTCTCCTGGCCCCCCGTCACTCTCCTGGCCCCCCGTCACTCTCCTGGCCCCCCCGTCACTCTCCTGGCCCCCCGTCACTCTCCTGGCCCCCCCGTCACTCTCCTGGCCCCCCCGTCACTCTCCTGGCCCCCCCGTCACTCTCCTGGCCCCCCCGTCACTCTCCTGGCCCCCCCGTCACTCTCCTGGCCCCCCCGTCACTCTCCTGGCCCCCCCGTCACTCTCCTGGCCCCCCCGTCACTCTCCTGGCCCCCCCGTCACTCTCCTGGCCCCCCGTCACTCTCCTGGCCCCCCCGTCACTCTCCTGGCCCCCCCGTCACTCTCCTGGCCCCCCCGTCACTCTCCTGGCCCCCCCATCACTCTCCTGGCCCCCCCGTCACTCTCCTGGCCCCCCCGTCACTCTCCAAGCCCCCCCGTCACTCTCCTGGCCCCCCCGTCACTCTCCTGGCCCCCCCCCTGTCACTCTCCTGCCCCCCCCCGTCACTCTCCTGGCCCCCCCGTCACTCTCCTGGCCCCCCCCGTCACTCTCCTGGCCCCCCCCCCCCGTCACTCTCCTGGCCCCCCCCCCGTCACTCTCCTGGCCCCCCTCGTCACTCTCCTGGCCCCCCCGTCACTCTCCTGGCCCCCCCCGTCACTCTCCTGGCCCCCCGTCACTCATGACATCACACACTCATGACCTTGAGTCTTTTCAAGATTCAAGGCAATAGGCTGAAGAGGAAAATAGTTTTGGTTGCAATAGGATTTTAAGAACAGGAAGGCGCCAGTCAGGATAAATAGAAAAATAATGATAGATCTGCTGTGAGGGAGATCCTGAAGGGCATAAAGATGAATGAGACTGAAAGTAGCAGAAGGTTCTCTGCCAATGCAGTTATAACAAGGAAATTGATTGATACAGATTGTATTCACGAACAAGGTCACAAAAGAGGTAATTATAGCCAAGAAGGGAATATGTATAAACGTACTATATTACAGAAATGTGTTCCTGCAGAGGGACATGACGAAGGAACAGTCAAGGGAGAAATGGCTGGGAGAGGAATAAGAATGAGCGAACTGCAGTCCTTAACTACTTCCAGAGGGGAGTGGGGAACCCACCACCAAAGGCTCAACAACCCCAGAGAACAGTGCAATAGAAGCCTAGACCACCATCATCCCACCCTTCCAGCACTCTTCCTCCCCCCGAACACCAGCACCACCACCTAACCCATATAGACCCTTCCTCATGCCCCTTACTCGTAGCCCTCCCGGCCCCCACCAACCAACTCTAGGCAAGAACTTAACCACACACAAAAGAGAATGGGCTTTACAGTAACATTCTCAAACATAGATGGCATTACAAATAAAGCAAATGAAACTGAGGAAAGATCACAAAAAGGAAATACATATTGTCACGTGGGGGTGGGTGGTCCGGGGCTCTGCTAACACTTAACTGCTAGGGGCTCAAAAGGCCCAAATACTCAGCCCCTCCAACTCCCTGGATTGACCGGAGTCTCCTTGGTCACACAAGAGAGGACCAACAATGCCCACCTCCGCAGGTCTTTGCTTCCACCACAAAGGGGTGCCACTGATTCACCCTGGAAGCCCTTCAGTCAAACACGGGGAAACTGCTGTTAACAGTTCCGGCCTAGACCCGTGGAGGAGTGAAGGAAGACTCAGGCTTACCTATAACCATGACCTCCCTGAGTCTTGCCTGCCAGACAAAAAGGTTGCAGGAACTCCTTTCCCGCCTGTCTTCTCTATCTTCCTCTTAGCAAGGTCGCCAGCTGGGTTATTATATCTGCGCCCCAGCAACGCAGTTCAGTGGGTGTATTATATATTGTTTGTAGCCAGAAATGTATGCTCATAGAGAAATATCATAAATGGAGGCACACTCAAACACAGTGATAAATGTGTGGATTTACTGATGCAAATTACATGAACACACACACACAATCACAAGTAATACATGAATACGGAAATATGGATAATGAGTCTGGAGATCGTCAGCCTCTTCTTCCACGACCTCCAACACTCCTTCAACTGGGCAGGAAGACAGGAGTCTCACACTCTCACAGGAGGGCCTCTTCACCACGTCGGCGCCTCTTCTTCACTGTCCTGCCATCCATACACACTGTCCTCTCTGACAGTCCTGGACTCAAGCTGCCTTGCAGCCTATTCTACTATTAAAGTAATAAAGTCTTGCTGCCACATACACAAGTAAATATTGTGGCCTAACTAGCCTACTCATACAAGGGGTAATGGGAGGGAAAATGATCTACCTTACATTCCTGGCTCACGACGCCTGTCCCTCGATGGTGTGAGGTTCCCACGCTTCCTTGGGTCGATCCTTGACGATCCAGGACGTTCCACAGGTCCTCAGGTGTCGTGAAGCCTTCGCGTCGTCGCCGTTCCAATCCCTGAGATTCAGCTGCCCCAATCCTGGTTCATCGATGGGCGCTGAGCTAATCACTATTTTCCCCACACTCGCCTCTCCCACAAGGCGTTGCTCCTTGTCCTAGGCACGGTGTCGTCCTTCCAAGATTCTCAGTGGATGTTACCCCAGTCACAGTTAGGCCTGCCCGCCCACCTTCCAGACCTCAACGTCCAGCCAGCGGCGCCGCCCAGCGTCGTCGCCGACTATTTTCCAAGTTTGGCACTTCTCTGCTCACTGAACTTGGTTCCTCTTTTGCTTCCCAGAAGCGCAGGGTCTCCAATAACTATGATGGGCTGCGATGGCCAGCTCAATCCACTGAACAAGGCTTGCAGAGCCTCCAATCCTTGAGAGCAGACCGAGGCGCGTCCTGTCGCTTCCAAGGTCAGAACAACTCTGACGTTGGCGCCGCCCGGGGCACTCGGTGACGTCATGGCGGGCCCTGATTTGTCGCCCGCGACCTACGTCGGCCAATCCGCGATCGACTAATGTCCCTTCCAAAAGGTCATATCTGCCGTAGGGGATACTGTTTTATTTTATAACAGGGCGCCAATTTTCCTTTATTTACAACTTATAATATAACTTCCTTCCCTTAACTGGCAGCCGGTCTGGTCGCCACATATATCATTAGACTCCCTGAACCTCAGAGAATCAGTAGGGAGAGCTGATATGACTCTTTAAGCCGGCAAACGAAAGAGACAGGAGAGGGCACCGTAACAATATGTAATTGCACTCGCATAAACTAAACGAAGGGTCATAATGTCCCTTAGTTTAATGACCCTTAGACTACTTTAGTGTAACAAAAGAGGGTTGGGAAGGAGTGGGTCTGCTCATAACAAAGAAATATATGATTGTAGATGGTTTTCTCAGGCTTAGAAGGGCTCAGAGCCTACATATTAATAGCACCATGGTAATTGCAGGACCGAAGATAGTAGTAGTGATATATAACCCTGAATTAAATGAACACAAGTTCCAAACAGGAGCATGACAGAAACAACATGGCAATCATTACTATAATAGAACCTTGTAGAAATGTATTCCAACTCCTATTAAAAGGAGACTTCATCGTTGAAAAGATAGAGTGGGAGAACAAAGACCCACATGAGGCACACATGGAGAGCTAAACGTCTGGATGTGACGAGACACTGTTCTAAACCAGCCTATCAGAGGACCTACAAAAATGTCAGGTGTCTACAAGGCAGCTAGACATCACCTGATAATCACACTGAACGGGTCAGACATAAGGGTAATCACCTTGGAGGCTCCCATGGCCATGAGCGACAACGGTGTATTAACGGTTGAGTGCCGGTAATAATTACCTGCTCAAGGAAAAGACCTTAAAGCAAAAGACTGGGCATGGAGAAGCTCCAGAGGAAACCAAACATCAGAAAGTAGAGGAATGAGTCCCAGAGGGGCCAGGAATGAGACCTAGTGTGTGAGAAGAGGATCAGAGATAGTATGAATATGAAATAGCAAATAAAGCCAAGACCCAAACTAATCTTTTGAGAAATGACCCCCTTCCCTATCCGGCCCATTGCTGCCATGAGGGGACTTGGTGGGCTGCTGCTGGAGTGTGATGCTCCATGGGATAGTCCTCTGTCCTTTTGTGGCCTTATCTCCTGCTGCTGTCCTCTTGAATTCAGCTGGGCGACTTTTCCTTTTCCTTGTGTTTCGGTTCTTCTCCCCCCCTTCTCCTTTCTAATTGTCATTACCTGCCGACCTTTTGCCTGTTTTGATTATTCTTTCGGCCTTCTTTTGTTTTGACGCCCAGGTGTTTGAGGAGACATACTCTTGCACCCGTAGAACAGTGGAACATGACGTCTCGAGCGAGGGGACCCTTTTATTGTCAATCCTTTCGTCACTGAACCCGATCTTGACTGACAGACAGATCTTAAGGTGGCATTTGTGGGGTGTATACTCAAGATGCACCCCTATGGGGCCCCGGCAAGATCAGCAACATGTCTCTTGTTGGGTGTCCTATCCTCTAATTGTGGCTCCGTGGTGGGTGTGGGGGTAGATTCGTGAATGAAAGTTTTTCCTCTCGTTTTTGTCACATTCTGTTCCTCCTGTACCTTCTCAGGCTCGTGGGGTGGGCGACCAAGCTCCTGAGTCAGACTGTGTTGGAAGACCTGGCTCTGTAGTCCCCGCTGCATTGGGCCCCGACCTTGCTCCTCCTCTGACCCTCCTGACTACTCCCCTCTCTCCTCTGTGGTTGGGTCGAGCCGTATGCCCTCAGTGGTGACCACCTCGTTCCCTGGCACGGCTCAGTCTCTCATTGTGACTACTGTGCCTTTTAACCCCCTGTCTTTGTGGGGATTCTCAACGCCGTCCCCACGGCTTCACTCACTCAATCCCTTCCCGTACTAATGCGTACCAAGCCTTGTTTGGTCCCACTTCGTAGGCCAAATACTTTGATCTCCTCCCTCCAGATTATACACATCCTGACGATTTCTTCCTCCATAGGCACCTTCTTGATTCAGTAGATGCCTCTGTTACTTTCAACCCTAACTGTCTCGGTACACGTGTCGTTGATGCTCCTTCTCAGGATGTAGCCTCCCGCTTGGCCGCCTTATCATGCCTTGGCTAGACCCCTGTTCGGGTCTCCAAGAATGCTGGGTTGAATGCCAGTACTGGCACTGTTTTCCTCCCACCCCATGTTGCAACCGGTGTTTGGAATCTACTGGACTACCACGAAGATATTCGGCATATCCTCGAAGCCCAGGGCCATTCTGTCCTCCAGGTAGACACGTTTACTCGTCCCCTTCGTGGTCATCACCGTCAGCCTCTTCAGGTTGTGAACATTATCTTTGGTGGTAGAACCCTTCCGCCCTCTGTCATTCTTGCTGGTGCCAGATGCTCTGTCCAAGAGTACATTCCCTCTCCTCAGCTCTGTAATAAGTGCTGGAGGTTTGGGCATGGAGCCCTCAGTTGCTCCAGTACTCTCTCTCTCTCTGACCCTTGTATGGAGACAAAGGTCACTCTCAGTCAGAGTGCACTTTTCCCTGAGCTCGCTGTCTCAATTGTGGTGAGGCCCACCCTACCTTCTCCTGCGCGTGTGTACATTATGAACATGAGGCAGCCGTCCTCACCTTGAAGCACCGGGAACGTTTGTCTTTTCCTGGAGCGAGTCGCCAAGTTTGCCGTCTCCCCCCTTTCACTGGTGTCTTTTATGTTTGCGTGTTGCGCTCTTCCTCTTCTCGTCCTCCCCGCCTTCCTCAGTCTCACAACCATTTCCAGGCCTTAGACCCAGATGCTCCCACCGCTGCCTCCTCTGTTCCTTTAAGTTCTGTCCTGAAGGGTCCCCCTCAATCATGGTTCTCTGTCTGGGGGTTCCCCTTCTTTCTGCCTAGTCTGTCTTGTCTCCTGTGTCGTCTTCCTCGTCTCCCTCCGATCCTCCTTCCCATCCTTCTCCTCCGTCTCTTAGTTCCCCACGCCGCCTGTCTGTGCTGGCTGATGTCCATCACTTTCCCAGTGGCCATCGTGTTGTTTGCTCTCGTTCTTCTTCTCGTGTTGAGACGTTTGAATCTGTTGCCCAGTATGTTGTTGCTGGGACGCCTGTCTCTTTGAGTCAGAAGCAAAAGCCTGGCTCGTCTCCTTTTTCCTCCCTGGCGGGTAAGAAGGCTTTGCTTTGCTTCCTCGCCCCCTATCTCTGACTCTTTTGCTCCATCCTCTCCCGTTTCGGTGGTTGCGCCCTCTGTTCCTGCTATGGAGGTTTCTTTGGCCCCCGCTTCCCTCTCGGTTGCTGCCCTTGCTGAGCTGCATTCCCTGGTTTCTGCTGCTGTCCTTGACCCTCTGTTGTTCCCTGGTGGGATGTGGACTGTGCTCGGGCTGCCCACTGTAAGCATGCAGGCTGGAAGAGAGACAGCCGCCGGTAGACGGCTGATTCTTTCCTATTGTTTCGGAAGGCAAGTGCGGTGGCCCGTACAGCTAAGCGTGAGTGTTGGAAGTCTTATGTTTCCATCATTATGTCCGAAACTCCTCTGCCGCAGATCTGGAAGTGTTTCCACCAGATAGCGGGGTAAGTTCGTTCCCGATGTCTCGTTGTCCTTCACCTCCGTGATACTCTTGTGGCGGACCTGTTGCAGGTCGCGACCGAACTGGGTTCTCACTTTTCTTCTGTTAGCTCTGGTTCTCATCTTCCTCAATCTTTCCTTCTTTGTAAACCTGTCCTTGAATCTCGTCCTTTAGATTTCTGCACTCAACTCAGACATCCCTATAACGATCCCTTCTCTCTCTCTCTCTCTCTGAACTTCAGTCTGCCCTGGCCCTCTGTGGTTTTATGGCGGCGGGCTCCGATGGCATTCATTATGAGATGCTTCGCCATCTCCCTCCGTGCACGTCTCGGTATTTACTGAGTCTGTATAATTGAGTCTGGGAATCGTTGTCAGTCCCTGAGGACTGGCTCGATGCCGTTGTCCCCCCTGTTTGGAAACCAGGGTCTCTTGGGACATCCCCTAAAGACTTCCACCCTATTGCCCTCATGAATTGTCTGCAAGCTCTTTGAACGTATTGTTAACGTTCGTTTGATGTGGTTCTTGGAACACTATCGCCACCTCTCCCCTTATCAATTTGGTTTTCACAGTTACCACACCACAACAGGTGTCCTGGTGAACTTGGAGGTCTATATTCGTACTGCTTTTGCTGCGAAGATATCCGTTGTTGCCGTCCTTTTTTATCTGGAAAAGGCTTACGACACAACTTGGTAATATCATATTTTGTCCCAACTTCATTCTTTTGGCTTTGGTAGTAATCTCCCTCTTTCTCCGAAGCTTCCTCTCTCATCGTTCCTTTCCAGTGAGGCTTGGTATCACTCTCTCTGCCTCTTTTCATCTATACGAAGGTGTCCCCCAAGATAGTGTTCTGAGCAACTTTTTTTTTTTTTTTTTTTTTTTTTTTTTTTTTTTTTTTTTTTTTTTTTTTTTTTGGTTGCCCTCAATGGTTTTCTTTCCTCTCTTCCTTCTGGCATCTTTTCTGCTCTCTATGTCGACGATCTTACCCTTTGCTGTCAGGGTGATGATTCGCCTCTCCTTCAACAGCGGCTTCAACTGGTAATTGATGCCGTGTTGTCTTGGGCCACTGATCACGGCTTCAGGTTCTCTACGTCCAAGACTTGTGCTGCGACTTTTACTCGGAAGCGTGTCATTCTTCGTCCCTCTTTGTCACTTTATGGTCACCCCCTTGTGTACCAACCCGTTCTCGCACTTTCGTACAGTCAGTATTGACTTATTAAATAAGTGCATATGTGACATACTAATTTATCAACCCGGTCTCGCAAATTTAATAAGTCAATATTGACTTATTAGTTGCGTGCATAGGTGACATACTAAACATAATAGTTTCCCTTGAAAAGCTTCATAGAAAACACCGACCTTACCTAACCTACTTAGTATGTTAAAATAAGCATCTTATAGCTTCGTAATTACAATTGTTACTTAACCTATTATAGGTATAGGTTAGGTAATAATTGTAATTACGAAGCAATAAGATGCTTATCTTAACATACTAAGAAGGTTAGGTAAGGTTGGTGTTTTCTATGAAGCTTTTCAAGGTAAACTAAAATATTCACAATAAATTAGTATGTCACATATGCACTTATTTAATAAGTCAATATCGACTGTACGAAAGTGCGAGAACGGGTTGTGTGTAGAGGGATTCCGCTAAGCTTTTGGGGTTAATCTTTGACACTCGTTTGTCTTGGTCACCCCATATCTCTTACCTCAGAGTTGAATGCTCTAAGGCCCTTACCCTCCTTCAGGTATTGTCCCATACTTTTTGGGGAGCAGATAGGCGTACTCTACTCGCTTTAGAATCCTCTCTCGTCCTGCAACCCGTTCTCGCAAATTCGTAAAGTCAATATTGACTTATTAACTACGTGCATAGGTGATATACTAAACATAATAGATACCCTTAAAAAGATTCATTGAAAACACCAACCTTACCTAACCTTGTTAGTATCTTAAGATAAGCATCTTATTGCTTCGTAATTACAATTATTACTTAACCTATACCTATTATAGGTTAGGTAATAATTGTAATTACGAAGCAATAAGATGCTTATCTTAACATACTAAGTAGGTTAGGTAAGGTCAGTGTTTTCTATGAATCTTTTTACGGGTATCTATTATGTTAAGTATGTCACCTATGCACATATTTAATAAGTCAATATTGACTTATTAAATTTGCGAGAACGGGTTGCGTCCTGTCTAAATTCGATTATGGTTGCCCTGCTTACTCGTCTGCTTTTCCTTCTACTCTTCGCTTCTTGATGTTTTGCACCATACAGGGTTGCGCCTCAACACTGGTGCCTTTCGTTCGACTCCTGCCCTCAGCTTGTATGTTGACACTGGCTTCCTATCTTCGCTATCTTAGGGATTCTCTTTCAGATCGTATTTCTAATATTTATCCTCGTATTGTTCCTTCCTTGCCCCCATGGAGAGTACCCCCTTCCAAAGTTTTGTACATCGCACTCCTACTCCGTTTCCATCTGCACCGATGGGTCTAAGTCTGCGAACGGTGTAGGCTACTCTGTTGTTTTTCCTGGCCGCATTTATGTGTGTCGCCTACCTCCGAAGACAAGCATCTTTACAGCAGAATTTTATGCTATTCTCTATGCTCTTCGTCTCCTGCTTTTTCGTTGTCAAACTTCCTTTGTAGTTGTCGTTGACTCTCATAGTGCCCTCATGGCTCTCGGGTCCTTTAATCTGGTCCATCCAGTGGTTGTCGAGATTCAGCATTGGCTGTTTCTTATTTCCAGTAAATTTAAGTCAGTTGAGTTTTGCTGGGTTCCCAGCCATATTGGTCTCTCTTTAAATGAGCATGCAGACGCTGCCTCTAGGGAAGCTGTCCACTCTTGTCCCATCTCCCGTGAAGGTATTCCTTATTCCAACTTTTAACCAGTTATTCATTCCTCTATCCTTACCCATTGGCAGGATTGTTGGTCTTCTGTTACTGGTAACAAACTGCGTACTCTTAAGAGTAGTGTGTCCTCATGGCCATCCTCCTATCACCGTAACCGGCGATGGGAAATGGCTCTGGTGAGGTTTGCGTATTGGCTATACACGCTTAACTCACGGTCACTTAATGGAGCATCACCCTGCTCCTTATTGTCCAAATTGCATTGTCCCTCTTACGGTGATGCATATCCTTGTTGAATGTCCTGACTTTCAGGACGAGCGTGTGTCTTGCTTTCCGACGGTCCCTCACAGTCGCTTGTCCCTCGATAGAATTCTTGGTGAATCAGACATTTCTGATGTTCGCCTTATGCGTTTCTGTTTTCTGTTCTCGTATTGGCTTCCTTGGTGATATTTAGCGCCCTCTGATTATTCAGCACATTTGTTGGTGCTACATAGCCTTCCCAGCTTGGGGCTTTATTTTGATAATTACTTACTTTTGAAAAATGAATTTGAATTCATTTCAAATGAATTTGAGAAAATGGGGGGACAGGCTGACTTAGAAGGCCAAGGTGCTTTTAGAACTCAACGAGACATGTCAAGTCTTCAAAATAAAACAAAGAGAAACGCCAAAAATTAATGAGTTTAGGTAAAACCAAGCAGCACTTGCGGAATTAGATATTACCGGAGATGAAGTAAAAGAGGATCTGCTGAAACGGATGTGCTTGATCACATCGATATAGAATCCTATCATGGCAAATAAAAGAGGGTGCAGCAACACTGTGCTTACCACTTTGTGGTGTATAATATGTCGCTGGAAGCAGGAGTACTTCTAAAGAATTGAATGACAGTTAATGTAGTCTCAGTATACAAGAAGGGAAAAAGACTCAAGGCACTGAACTACAAGCCAGTGTCCCTCAATTATATACCATGCATGGTGATGGAAAAGAATGTGTGAAAAAGAGGCTTGGTAGCTTAGTAAAGTGTAATTTAGGATGGTAAATCTTGTCTCTTTTAATAGAACCAGACTGCAAATAAATATACACGACAGAGGATGGACAGACTGCATATTTTTGGATTGTCAGAAAGCCATTGACACAGTTCCCTGTAAGAGACTATTGCACAAGTTGGAGAAGCAGGCAGGAGTGACAGGGAAGGTACTCCAGTGGATAAGAGAGTACCTAAGTAACAGAAGACAGAGTTACTGTGAGGGTTGAGATCTCAGAATGGCGTGACGTCACCAGTGGAGTTCCACAAGGTTCAGTACTAGGACCTATCCTGTTGCTCATACAAGTAAATTTTCTTCCAAAGGGAATAGTCTCATTCTTCTCACAGTTTTCTGATTAAAAAGTTATGAGTATGATTAAGACAGAGGAAGATGGCAAGAGGACACAAAACCTGGACAAAATGAATGGTCCAACAAGTGGCTATTTGAGTTTAACTCAAGTGTGCAAATAGATGAAACCAGTCATATGGAACAGGCGGTACCAAGTGAGATGAAATCCTTCATGAATTGAGTAGACGAAAAGATTTGGGAGTCGATCCACTGAGACACACTCCTGAAGCCCAAATCAAGAGGATATCATCAGTGGCATATAAGAGGCTGGCTAACATTAAAACTGCCTTTAGAAAATGTGTGTAAGGAATCATTTAGAACTTTGTAGATCAAATATATGCCAGACCATTCCTGGAGTATGAGGCTCCTGAGTTCATATCAAGTAGAACACAAGACAAAGTTAGAAAAAGTTAAGAGGTATGCCGCCAGACTATTCCCAAAACTGAAAGGTATGAAGTATGAGGAAAGGCTACAGGAATTAAATTTCAAGTCGCTAGGGGAGTCAGAAGAGTTAAGGGAGACATGATTACCATATACGAAATTCTCAGGGAAACTGACATAGTAGATGAAAACATTATTTAACACGGGTGGAACACGAACAAAGGGACACAGGTGGAAGTTGAATACGCAATTGAGCCACAGAGACATTAGGAAGAACTTTTTGGATCAGGGTAGTTAATAAATGGAATGCATTAGGCAGTGATGTGGTGGAGGCTGACTCCATACACAGTTTCAAATGTAGATATGATAGAGCCCAGTAGGCTCAGGAACCTGTACTCCTGTTGATTGACGGTTGAAAGGCGGGACCAAAGAGCCAAAGTTCAACCCCCGCAAACACAACTAGGTGAGTACACACACTCGACGCCGTTGAATGGATGTTGAGAATCGGGACCAAAGAACCGAAGCTCAACCCCCACAAATACAACTAGGCAAGTACTCTCGCTCCACCCCCAGACACGTGTAACACAAGCCAAGTGGAGAGTGACAAAACCCCTTCTTGCGGTGTCCTCTGCCTCTCTTCCCTTGCCTGTTGCCCTTTGTTCCTTGCTCTGTGTTTTGGTCGCTCTTGGCTGGTGGAGGCGAGTCCTCCTCTCAAATATCAACGTCCATTGATCGACTTTCCTGCCAAAAGCTATTTTTTTATTCAAAGATACATGTATGTTGCATCATATATAAATGGGACTAACTATATATATATATATATATATATATATATATATATATATATATATATATATATATATATATATATATATATATATATATATATATATAGTAGCCAGACTATAAAAAGTTTGTGAGGGTACCACCTCTGGTGCCAATGTTAGGGTTGGTAGGGTTGGTTAGTTTCCCTATAGCCTCGGAGAAGAAAAATAAAATTCAGGAAAACTATTAGGCAGAGGAGACCTTGTGGTTTCTCACTGAACACTAATATTATCTTCTCCTACCACCCCCATTCTTTTGTATGTACACATATATATTTACTTTATTTGAACTTTGTTACAAAAAAGGAGTTACATATGGGTTACAAAGATGGTTGTCATAGGTTGTCGAGTTCCTCCAGCTCCTCAGATGGCGGGCAGGAACCCTGGATGCAGTGCGCATTTCCCCTCTGTATCGCCACACTGAGGCGCTGGAAAAGAAAGCTTGCAGCTCTCGGGTCCCTTGTTGTTTCAATGAGCCTAGAACCCAGTTCCTTCAAAAAACTGGTAGCACTTTTACCCCAGGCGCCGAGCGTCTCAGAAGCAATGGGGACAAAATTGTAGTGGTGATCCAGTTCTCTATACTTACGGGATTTGGCTGCTTCCCTGTGGGTGGCAGCGCCACCTGGTTGTGCAACACTGAGGTTAATGTAGGTGTTAGCCAGGGTTGATACGCACGTGTAGTCCCATACCAACTGCTTGCCATTCTTCCAGGGGTTCACTGTGATACCATCCGGGCGACCAATAAGAGCATCAGAGTTACGGGGCGTTAGGTAACGGGCTCTCTTTCATATATATATATATATATATATATATATATATATATATATATATATATATATATATATATATATATATATATATATATATATATATATATATATATAGCATATTTATTGTATGAACATATGTTGTAATATTTAATAATTCTAACACGAATCTCCTCTATTTCTTACGTTTTTCTTCACTGTCGAGGGTAATTGAAAAATTCACTCTCCAAAATTCATTTTTTACTTTTTTATTTTTGGTCTGAGACCTAGAAGCGTTTCGTAAGGCTTCTTACATTTTGAAAGACTTGGTTTACTCATAACATATGTCATGCTTTTTATTTGTTTTGGGTGAGGTGATATGATACACAAGTTTTGGGTGAGGTGGGTATAAATTGGGTATGAAAATATAAGAATGGAACTACAGAAGGCCTATTGGCCTATACTTTCTCTTTCTGCTTCTATGCTAGTTCGATGTCTTGAAGTGGGTAGAATATAGTTATGCGTTAATTGGCTGTTGATTGCTGGTGTTGACTTTTTTTGTGTAGTGTCTCGCTGATGTCGAGTCTCCTGCTCTCGCTGTATCTATCGGTGATTTCTGTGTTGCTTGTTTCGATTTCTCTGGTGATGGTCTGGTTGTGAGAGGAGAGTATATGTTCCTTGATGGAGCCCTGTTGTTTATGCATTGTTAATCGCCTAGAAAGAGACGTTGTTGTCTTGCCTATATACTGAGATCTTTGGGACTGACGGTCCCCAAGTGGGCATGTGAAGGCATAGACGACGTTCGTCTCCTTGAAGGAGTTCTGTTTGGTGTCTGGAGAGTTTTTCATGAGTAGGTTGGTCCTTTTTTTTTTAGTAAGTTGTCAATTGTATTTTCTGATTTTTGTCTGTAGGGATAACGTTCCTATTAATAATTTCTTTCAGGACACTTTCCTCCGTTATATGAGCCGTTGAAAAGAAGTTCCTGTAAAATAGTCTAATAGGGGGTACAGGTGTTGTGCTAGTTGACTCTTCAGAGGTTGCATGGCGTTTCACCTTTCTTTTTTATGACGTCTTCAACATGACCGTTAGAGAAGCCATTGTTGACTAGGACTTGCCTTACCCTACATAATTCTTCATCGACTTGCTTCCATCCTGAGCTATGACTGAGAGCCTGGTCGACGTAAGCGTTGACAACACTCCTCTTGTACCTGTCTGGGCAGTCACAATTGGCATTGAGGCACATTCCTATGTTTGTTTCCTTAGTGTAGACTGCAGTGTGGAAGCCTCCGTTCCTTTCTGTGACTGTTGCATCTAGAAAAGGCAGCTTCCCATCATTCTCCATCTCGTAAGTGCCGGACCAACCTGGGTGTGGTGGGTATGTGGGCCTGTGGGCCGCTCCAAGCAACAGCCTGGTGGACCAAGTCAAGTCTGGCTTCGGGCCGGGCTTGGGGAGTAGAAGAACTCCCAGAACCCCAACAAGCAGGTATCAAGTAGGGCTGTCATTGGTGTCTGTGTTTTGGGCAGAGGGGCGTAATGTGTGTCTCTTCCCTATTCAATATCCATAATTTCCGCTTTCCTTTTCTCCCTCGCTCCTTTCTCATTCCCTTCGAGCCTTTTCTCCTCTCTCCTTTCCCTCCTTCCCCGTCTCTCAACTCTTTCACTCTTTCAATTCCTTCCGTTCTTATTTCCGGCCTTGATCCTCTTCATCGTTCTTTCCTTCCCAGACGGAACCGGCACAGTGTCGGCACAGTGCCCCGACATCAGGCACTGTTTCGGGCCTCAGAGGCCTCCCGCAGCAAGGGGGTGGAGGACTGGCTAATCACCTTGGGATTCCCAGTTGTGTTGCACTGTGAATACTCGCTAAATTAAACGTGTTCTTCCAGTACTCTCTGACGCCACGTGAACCTCTCCAGCGCCCCCCCCCCCCCCCCCCCACACACACACACACAAACACACACACAACACACACACACACACACACACACACACACACACACACACACACACACACACACACACACACACACACACACTGTGTTCAACAAGAGACTTCTGTGCTCAGATGATGACTGATCTTGTGGTCGTTATTTCGTAGTGGAAGACAAGGAATTATAATCATTGAATTGTGTTACTTGAATTAGTCTGTGATTTTTTATTCTTTTATCGTTTCGAGTTTACTGAGACTCATTCTTGGAGCCAGTGCTATAACGGATTATTTAGTCATGAAGCCTTTATTAAAGTCAAGCATCGTTTAATATCTAAAGAGGTACGAATAGGCACTTTTGGATGTGTTAGGCTCCAGTAAGATCATCTTAGTTAAGTAAAGGTGCTCAGAATACCTCTTTGTAGGCTATATATAGACTATTGTAGACTAGAATAGAAAGTTACATTTACAAATTCGTGAACAGAAACATGTGTAATATCTGCTGTAGTACAGCGTAACCTCGTGAAACATGTATGAAACATGCAGGCGATGAGTCACAATAATGTGGCTAAAGTACAATCGACTAGAGAATGGTTCAGGACGGACCGATACGTCGTCGTCCCTTCACCTTCTAGTGTGTGGTCTGGTCAACATGTATGAAACATGTTTACAGGAATGTAAGAACTCTTGTATATATAAATAAAACAAAAATATAAATAAGTATGTGCTTCAGTCCACAACTGAAGGTCATTATTGTGTTGTGTGGTCGCGGGTCCACCTCAACACCGCCTCACTGTAACCACACCTACTTCAAGTACTCACATGAGGCAGAAATGTATACTAGAAAATCAACTGGAGCTCTTAAGAGGACTTGAACCCGCGACCAGCGGAATGCTAACTGTACCACCCTAGCCTGGCTGGAACAGGTGAACAGGTGAAGGTTGCGTCTGGTATTCCGTTAGTCGCGGGTTCGAGTCACCTAACAGAGCACTAGATGATCTATCTTGAGGTTATCTTGATGATTTCGGGGCTTAGCGTCCCCGCGGCCCGGTCCTCGACCAGGCCTCCACCCCAGAAAGCAGCCCGTAGCAGCTGTCTAACTCCCAAGTACCTATTTACTGCTAGGTAACAGGAGCATCAGGGTGGAAGAAACATTTTGCCCATTTGTCTCCGCTTCCACCGGGGGTCGAACCCGGAACCTCAGGACTACGAATCCGAAGTGCTGTCCACTCAGCTGTCAGGAGCCCTGATTGTCTCATTGATATAATATCTCGTTATTGTGATTTCTCTTCGTGTAATTGTATACTTTG
>NC_059635.1:9299656-9302156 GCF_020424385.1 Procambarus clarkii
AATCTATGAAAATTCCATTTATCAATGCAATCAGAAACATGAAATGGAATTGTAACAAATGTAGTATAGCATGTGTGTTCCTCTTACATGCAACAGATGGCGCGGTTTTTCAAGAAATGTATAGTTTTACCTGTCACAGGTGTGGCATCTGTACTTATACTTACGAGATGAATGGTATGGTAAATAACACAGCTCAATTCTAACACAATGTTACACAAAATAATTCAATAAAAATTTAATCAATCGAAAAATATGAAAATAAAATTTATCAATGCAATCGGAAACATTGAAATGGAATTCGTGACATATTTAGTATAGCGTGCATGTTGCTATTATGTGCAACAGGTGGCGATGTTTTTCAAAAACGCATGTTTTTACCTGTCATAGGTGTGGCATCTAGCAGGTATATAAAAAGACGCGCATATTCGAATGGAACGTTGTCAGAATTTCAAAGTCATCGGTGAAGAACTTTGGGAGATTACGGCGTGTGTTGCTTTTACATCCAACAGTTGGCAATGTTTTTCAAAAAAAGTATGTTTTCTCCGGTCACAGGTAAGGCAAGTATATAGTAGGTATATAGAAACACGCGCCTATTTGAATGCAACGTCGTATCAAAATTTCAAAGCAATTGGTAAAGAGGTTTTGAAGATTTCTCTCACATGAAAAACCCAGTTTTTCAAAAAAAGCATGTTTTTTTTTCACTCACAGACGTGACATCAATTTAATATATATAAGAACCTGCTCGGATGCGATTGGAACATTGTGTGAAAATTTCAAAGCAATCGGTGAAGAACTTTCAGAGATTAGCGATTTTGAACACACGAACATTTCCATTCTTATTGATATAGATTATACTGTTTCGCAAACCTGCTATATCTTGAGTTATATCTTGAGATGATTTCGGGGCTTTTTAGTGTCCCCGCGGCCCGGTCCTCGACCAGGCCTCCACCCCCAGGAAGCAGCCCGTGACAGCTGACTAACTCCCAGGTACCTATTTACTGCTAGGTAACAGGGGCATTCAGGGTGAAAGAAACTTTGCCCATTTGTTTCTGCCTCGTGCGGGAATCGAACCCGCGCCACAGAATTACGAATCCTGCGCGCTATCCACCAGGCTACGAGGCCCCTTTTAAGCCCTACTGGGCTGTGTCTTAGCCACCATCGAAGCTGTGTAGTAAATCTGCCCCCCCCCCCTCCTCCTCCTCCACAATATGGTGTTCTGAATGTCATTCATTCGTTTATCACCTGTTGCAGATAATCTGACGTTGTCTGTTGACCAGACCACACACTAGAAATTGAAGGGACGACGACGTTTCGGTCCGTCCTGGACCATTCTCAAGTCGATTTTTGACGTTGTCTGTTTCGTTGACTTCCCGGACAATTTGTCGTCATAATCTATTGATAATTTTATGTCATCTAGTGACTAGAAAGACGACGAGTCACAATAACGGGGTTGAAGATATGAAGACCAGACCACACACTAGAAGGTGAAGGGACGACGACGTTTCGGTCCGTCCTGGACCATTCTCAAGTCGAGTGTGATAATGGTCCACGACGGACCGAAACGACCTCGTCTCCTCATCTTCTGGTGTGTTTGGTCATCAGTGACTAGAAATTGTATTCCTGTAGCCGTAGCCTTTCCTCGTAACTCGTTCCTCATAGTTCAACAAATAGCTAAGCTAGTCTGAGAGCTCTCAAAATATTCTCTCTGGACAGGAGACGAGAGAGGTATCAAGTAATATATACATGGAAGATACTGGAGGGCCAGGTCCCAAATTTGCACAGTTAAATAACAACGTTATCTTGAGGTTATCTTGAGATGATTTCGGGGCTTTAGTGTCCCCGCGGCCCGGTCCTCGACCAGGCCTCCACCCCCAGGAAGCAGCCCGTGACAGCTGACTAACTCCCAGGTACCTATTTACTGCTAGGTAACAGGGGCATTCATGGTGAAAGAAACTTTGCCCATTTGTTTCTGCCTCGTGCGGGAATCGAACCCGCGCCACAGAATTACGAGTCCTGCGCGCTATCCACCAGGCTACGAGGCCCCCTGGAGTGTACTGGAGTGAAAAAACTGAAGAATACAGAATAGAATAGAAAAATGCAGAATAGAACCAGTGAAGATTAGAGGTGCTATAGACACAATCAGAGAACACTGTCTAAACATCAGAGGTCCACAGCTGTTCAACATCCACCTAGAGAGCATTAGAAGTATTGCCGGAACGAAGGTGGAGGTATTCAAGATTCACTTGGATAGGTTCTTGCAAGAAGTGCCGGACCAGCCTGGCTGTAGTGGATATGTGGGCCTGCGGGCCGCTCCGAGCAACAGACTGTTGGACCAAGTTATCACAAGTTGAGCCTGGCTCCGGACCGGGCTCGAGGAGTAGATGAACTCCAGAAAGCCTCCCCCAGGTATGGTCCAGGTAGCTCTGGGTCTAGTCTAGTAGCATGCCTTAAACATTTCTCCAACTTTTTGTCTGTAATGAAAGTATGATTTCACTTTCGA
>NC_059635.1:9309656-9519656 GCF_020424385.1 Procambarus clarkii
GGAAACTCAGATGAGTCACAGAGATGTTAGGAAGTTTTCTTTTAGCGTGAGAGTAGTAGAAAAATGGAATGCACTTGGGGAACAGGTTGTGGAAGCAAATACTATTCATACTTTTAAAACTAGGTATGATAGGGAAATGGGACAGGAGTCATTGCTGTAAACAACCGATAGCTAGAAAGGCGGGATCCAAGAGTCAATGCTCGATCCTGCAAGCACATATAGGTGAGTACATATAGGTGAGTACACACACACACACACCCTCTCCCCTCACCCCGACGAGAAGAGGTGGAAGGGAAGGCCGGCAGGATCCCTACCTGATGGGGTTCTGGGAGTTCTGACCCCCCGCCCCGAGGCCAGGCTTGACTTGTGATAACTTGGTCCACCAGGCTGTTGCTTGGAGCGGCGCCATAGCCGGGATATCCATGATTAACGCATCCAAGGTATTTCGTCGTTAATTGGAGCAGGCCTCGTTTTGTCTGGCAGCTAACCACCATAACAATCAGGGGCCAGATTCACGAAGCAGTTACGCAAGCACTTACGAACGTGTACATCTTTCCTCAATCTTTGACGGCTTTGGTTACATTTATTAAACAGTTTACAAGCATGAAAACTTGCTAGTCAACTGTTGTTATTGTTATAAACAGCCTCCTGGTGCTTCGGAGCTCATTAACTGTTTAATAATTGTAAACAAAACCGCAAAAGATTGAGAAATGATGTACAGGTTCGTAAGTGCTTGCTTAACTGCTTCGTGAATCTGGCCCCAGGAAGATAGAGTTGCGCACTCAACATGGATATTGTTTTTCCTATATTTACACGCGGAGTTAATGTGATTGTGTTGCTAGGATTGTTGCGGGATCAACACGAGCATCAGCTGTGATGTTGGGACTTGACGGCTGAGTGGACAGCACTCGGAGTTCGTAGCCCTAATGGTCCGGATTCGATCCCCGGTGGAAGCGGAAACATGTGGGGCAGAGTTTCTTTCACCTAGCACTAAATAGGTACCTGGGAGTTAGACATCTGCTGCGGGCTGCTTCCTGGGGATATGTTTGTCTGTGAAAATTAAGATTAAGGACCTGCCCGAGACGCTACGCGTGCTAAAGACTGTACAAGAATGTTAGAACTCTTGTGTGTGTGTATGTGTATATATATATATATATATATATATATATATATATATATATATATATATATATATATATATATATATATATATATAATGTTGAACTATAATGTAGATTGCTGGGATGGTTTGTAGTGACTTAAGGGTTGCCGTGTACACTATTGTGGCTCGTGCGTACATACGGGAGATTGATAACCGTATTAGTTGATGTCTTATAAATATTGAAGAAGAAAGAATGTGCAATTTAAATGTTTTAAACAGATTCTTCTTGTGTATAAAGACGGATCAATCTTGTTGTTGTTGTTGAAGTCAATGAAATTAAGTTAATTTTAGTTTCTTGTTAAATAAGATATCTGCTTAAATATCTTATTTATATCTTGTTATAAGAAGATATCTGCTGGAGATAACATGTCATTATAGAGAGGTGGTCTGTGCTGTCGTCAGTTCCCTGGAGATGTTGGTGTGTTTCCTTACACCTAATGGCTTGGTTTACCTCATATCTTGGTTTACCTAGTAGTAAATAGGTAAACCCGAGCGCTAGGCAACTGTTGTGGGTTGCATTATGTGGGAGATCAGTCGTTGGCCTAGTGGGAGCTGGATAAGCCTAAGAGCCTTGAGGTTTCCTGCCCCTGACAAGAGGGAACCATCAAGTTGCCTCAGTGAGAGAAACAAGGAAGTCACCCCTGGCCTGCATGCCTGACGTTACGTTTTCTTTACGGTCCATTCTTCACTCTTAACATGTATTCATTCCGCACTACAACCGCTCTCATCTGCCAGCTTTCTCACGCCCTTTCTGTTCCCATCATTGCTTCCCCCTTCCTGGGGCTCTTGTATCTATTGAAGGACACGTGAGGAATGGCGGGCCCTCCTCGGGGCCCAGGACGGCCCGTGGGAGGCCACGTCAGGTGTTGGGGTCCTCGGGGCCCCAATTATTTTCTATCCATCAGGAAGCTCTCTCTTCGTGACTGCTCAGAAATATATGTTTATAGTGTGTGTGTGTGTGTGTGTGTGTGTGTGTGTGTGTGTGTGTGTGTGTGTGTGTGTGTGTACGTACTCACCTAGTTGTGCTTGAGGGGTACAAGGACTCATGCCTCTTAGTTCTGGGACTAGCCTAGTGGCATACCTCTGAACTTTGCTGATGATGACGATGTGTGTGTGTGTTTACTATTTGTGTCTACAGAATCGAGCTCTTGGACTCCGTCTTTCTAACCAATCATTTTTCTTCTATTATATCTATTTCATATATTTCTCTCTTAACAAACGTGCGCACACACACAGGGCCAGTACCTGTACTGGCCAAGTACTGGCCAGTACAGGTTCAGTCTTGGCCAGTACAACAAGGACAGAGACCGAGTGATAAAAGTGGTATTCAAAAGCGAGGACACAAAGGAAGACATTACATTTTTCAAAACGGTATTCCTGCAGAGGGATATTCCTCTCTCCCAGAGGGAGAGACAGGAGTCAGGGAACCACAACCCAGAACCCTACAATCCCAGAGGGGAGTGGGGAACCCTCCACAGGCAGTACAACAGCACCAGAGGGAGGAGTATCACACCCACCTTCCACCCAATAGAAGCCCTACCTGCCCCAATCCCTGCCAGCTCCCCCACTAAGTGCCCACCTAGACCACCCTCCCCCCACTCCCCCCCCCCAGACCTCCCTTCTCACCCACCCCTACAAGCTCTCCCTTCTCCCCCACCCACGTAGCCCTCCCTTTTCCGCCACCCACGTAAGCCCTCCCTACTCCCCCACCTGCGTAACCCCTCCCTTCTCCCCCACCCATGTAACCCCTCCCTTTTCCCCCACCCACGTAACCCTCCCTTTTCCCCCACCCACGTAACCCCTCCCTTTTCCCCCACCCACGTAACCCCTCCCTTCTCCCCCACCCACGTAACCCCTCCCTTCTCCCCACCCACGTAACCCCTCCCTTCTCCCCCACCCACGTAACCCTCCCTTCTCCCCCACCCACGTAACCCCTCCCTTCTCCCCCACCCACGTAACCCCTCCCTTCTCCCCCACCCACGTAACCCCTCCCTTCTCCCCACCCACGTAACCCCTCCCTTCTCCCCCACCCACGTAACACCTCCCTTCTCCTCCACTCCCCTAACACCTCCCTTCTCCTCCACTCCCCTAACACCTCCCTTTTCCTCCACTCCCCTAACCCCTCCCTTCTCCTCCACTCCTCTAACCCCTCCCTTCTCCCCACCCTTCGAACCCCTCCTTTCTCCCTCACCCTCTACCCCCTAAGCCCTCCATCCTCTCCAACCTCCACAAGCCCTCCTTCCCCAACCCCTCCTCCCCAATCCCTCCTCCCCAATGTTACGGCCCTACTGGGACACAACCGGGTTCTTTTCTGATGGTAATAGTTGTTTGGGTATCCGGCCCCAAGTTAGTAGAGGCTTTCAAGGGGTGTGTTCCGTAACGCAAATTAAAACAACGGGGAAGTCCACAAATACACAAGTATTCTAATTTATGTGTATATTCCTTTATATATATATATTTATATTCCCACCACCGGCCGAGCGGACAGCACGCTGGACTTGTGATCCTGTGGTCCTGGGTTCGATCCCAGGCGCCGGCGAGAAACATTGGGCAGAGTTTCTTTCAGCCTATGCCCCTGTTACCTAGTAGTAAAATAGGTACCTGGGTGTTAGTCAGCTGTCACTGGCTGCTTCCTGGGGGTGGAGGCCTGGTCGAGGACCGGGCCGCGGGGACACTAAAAAGCCCCGAAATCATCTCAAGATAACCTCAAGATAACCATATGTAAAAAGTCACACACGGGAATTATTACTACACAATTATATACAGCTTCTTCTTCCTCCGAAGACACTGGACACTCGGAGACACTCACTCTGGGTAGCTTTTCCTGGTCTCCTCTGCCGTGGGCCAGAACCCACGATTAATCCACCCTGGCCACAGGCAACCCAAATCACAATCCCACTGGGTGCCTCGTCGTAGTGGCCTACAACCACACTCTAGCCTGTAGCTGGCAGGTACTAGTCAGCTTCGCTGTCAGGCCACTCCACGACTAATACTAGGGTTGCGAGCCCTAGGCAGGAGCCTCGTGTGACTCGCTGGTCACCCTCCTTGGTCGTCACCTCAGTGGGTGGTCTCTTCCATCAGTCAGCCCCGGATATGGCGAATCCCGTTACTGCCACTCCTCAGGCAGGCAATCACACACTCAGCAGAGTTCGTCCGGGGGTGGCTCACAGCTTCTACAAAGCAGACTGGTGAAGATACCTTGGCTGCCTTGGGTAGACTGATTCCACGTACCTCCCAACTGTCCTAGGTTGACTCTGAAAGTGGACACGTCATCAGTACTGGGGACACTACCTGGGGCCACTAGGAAACTTCACTTATTAGCTTAGAAACATCCACCTATTTGCTCCATAGATGGCGTTCACTGTCTAAGCGCCACCTCACCAGAGGTCAGCAGCGGCTACGTCACGAGCTGACTAGGACAGGCATCCAGCACTAATTGCCGGCATCTCCTGTCATCACTAGATGGCGTTGTCCATGGTGTGGGGTTTTCGGGAGCGGACTCACAGATGGCGTGGACTTCATGGCTTCGTGCTCGGGCGTGGAATTTTGGTTCGTAACACCCAACCCGTCCTCCCCAACCCCACCTCAACCCCACCACCTCAACCCCTCCCCCAACCCCTCCCCCCTCCCCCTCCCCTACCCCACCCCAAGCCCCTCTTTTCCTCAAGCCCACCCTCGTTCCCTAACCCCCCAATCCCCCTCTTTCCCCCACCCCTCCAAGCCCTCTCCTCTCCCCCACCCTCTCCATTCCAGATCCTCCCAGACCCGCCTCACATTCCAGGTTCCCCTTCCCCCTTCCCATCCCGTACCTTTCCTGTTTCCCTACTCCAAAGGAATCAACAGAAACTGAGGATGGACAGAAAAGAGTCAGCTTCAAGGTGATGTACTTGCACATAGATGGGATTACAAGCAAGGCAAATGAACTTAGGGAAGAGTACAAGAAGTAAACATGGATGTAATTGGACTCAGAAACAAAACTCTCAGGAATCATAACGAATGCGGTGTTTTCCCTCTCACTGTAGTAAGGAAAGATAGGGAAAGTAGGGGAGGAGGCAGAGGGGCCCTACTCATGAGAAAGGAATGGAATTTCAAGAAGATGGTTATCCCAGGCTGCGAGGGATTCAGAGACTACATAACGGGCACCATGACGATCGGAGGTCCAAGAGTAGTGGTAGCAGTGATATATAACCCTCCACCAAATGACAGAAGACCCAGGCAAGAGTATGACAGAAACAACATGGCAGTTAACACTATAATCGAGAGGGCAGCCTCTACAGCCTGAAGAATTCGATCCCATTTGATCATCATGAGGGACTTCAATCACGGAAGGATAGACTAGGAGAACAAGGAACCGCATGCAGGAGAGGAAACATGCAGAGCTAAACTATTGGAGATGGCAACCAAAAAACTTTTTAAGGCAACATGTCAGGGAAACCACAAGAATGAGAGGAAACGATGAACCAGCAAGACTCGACCCCCAAGCCCCTCTGAACGATTCCGACATAAGGGAAATTGGTTTCGAGGCTCCAGTAGGAATGTGCGATCACTGTATACTGATGTTTGAGTACCTGGTCGAAGAAGGGATAATGTACTTAAGGAAGGCACCTGAACGCAAAAGGCTGGCATTCCGTAAGTGAAACTATGGGGAGATAAGAACATTTCTAACAGATATAAAATGGGAAACAGAGCGCGGGGTAAAGACTGCTCAAGACATGATGGAATACAAATCATCCAGAAGTGTAAGGAGGCAGCAGGCAAGTTATACCGGTCCAAAAGGAAAAAAAGGAAATGCGGATGAGAAACCCATGGTTTAAACAGAGATGTTAGCTAACAAAGCAACTAAGTAAAAGGGCGTGGAGAAACTATAGAAATAACAGGACACTTGTGAGCAAAGAAAGATACCAGAGAGCCTGGAACGAATACGTCAGGGTGAGAAGAGAGGCAGAAGGGCAATACGAAAACGTCATAGCAAGGGTGGCAAAGACTCAACCTAAATTGCTGCACAGCCACATCAGGAGAAAAACAAAAGTGAAGGAACAGGTAATGAAACTGAGGATAGGGACAGACGGATTCACTACAAACAACAAGGAATTGTGCGAGGGACTCGATAAGAAATTCCAGGAGGTTTTTACAATAGAGCAAGGAAAAGTTCCATAGATAAGAGAAGGAATAATTAACCAGGCACCACTAGAGAAGTTTGGGATTACCAGTGGGATGTAAGGAAGCTTTTGCCAGAGTTGGATGTGACAAAGGTGTGGGGGGTTTTCTTTTTTGCTTTCCCGACTGCAATGCGTACGTCGCCAATGTACATGTGGCAGACGCTTCACAAAGCTGTCGGAATTAGCAGAGAAAATACGAGAGCAACCGTACAGGGCCTGGCAGCAAGGTGGAGTTAGAGTCCTTGAGGGTCTCGTCTCAGACTAGCCTCACCTGGTCCTGGTCCACGTTGATCGTTGGAATCTCCTCAATGATTTAACACTTTGAAGGACTCCTAGGGTCCTCATCACATTTATAGTTTAGTGAATTAGGCAACTCGGTGTTGAAGACACCTAGAGCTGAAGGCTTGAGTAATATTGGCAGTATTCAGAAGTGGTTCAACGGAAACACCACATAAAGCTTAACAGTAGTTTATTTACTAACTTAACCACTAATACAAAGGGTGCTTGTTTACTTTAGATTGGCGTCAGAAAGGCTATGGTTGTATTAGCGAGACTCTTGACGTTTGGCTAATGGACTCGGATCCACTCGTGGCAAAACACAACTATCTAACTGCCGGTATGCAAAGGGGTCACAAGAGTTCCAACCGGATACTCGGGTAATGATGATATACAATAACTCAACAATGGCACTGTCAATGGGACTGGCAATAAAATGCACAATAATAATATCACACAATACTAAATGTGTGGTGTATGTGAATCTCACATTCACAGACGAGTGTAATGCAGTGATACCACACAGATAAACACGCATACACCGTCGGGTCCCTTCACCTATACCTGTCAGGTATAAGTAGGTGAGAACTGTGGTTGATCCCTCAGATCAACACAGACAGACATAATAAAAAATGACAAGATCTTGTACTTACAGATAGGGTACCTCTCTTATTCACTCACTCACTCAGGCACATTTATGCAAGAACAGCGTAGGTGGCCTGACAGCTGGGCGCTCGTTCTGATGTAAGACCATTGACGACAGGTTTTCCCACAAACCGTACTTGACACGGGGGTACTCGCAGGAGGGCGCACTGTATGTATAACAGACACAAGGACACACACTGGCACTGGCGGTGACGTCACGTAGTACAGTGAGGGTGGCGGCTGATGGGCTACACGCTCGGGACAGAGTGGCGGCTGGCGGCTGATTTTATTATACCATGCTGGTACACTTGTGGTAAAGTCACACACAGGTTACTTAGGCGGCAACACTGCCTTAGTTCACTCTAGGTCACTCACAACGATCTTCGTCACCAGGGGTTACCTGATACCAGTCTGTTTCGCTCTGGTGATTTTGTCACTATAGGCTTCTAAACAATATATTCACAGTTGCGATTCAGGGCGAGCGTTGGTATATCGAAAAGATGCTGAGTTTAACTTGACGGTGAGGAATGGACGGTGTTCAGTATATTGGCCAATAGACAGAACAAGACACATCCTCTGTGCAAGGGCTTCCTCATGTGAATGCTCTTACCTGAGGCTCAGGGCATCTCGTGAGGCACACACAGAGAGTTACAATTTGACCAATAGCATTGCAGCAAATGAGCGGGAACCAGTCATATTGACCGTTCCCTGATCAGTAGCAGAGGTGACGTCATGAATACGTCACGACCACGTCACAGTTGTTATTCCTCCATCACGCTGGTTGAGGCTGACCTCAGGGTCGGCGCCTCGCTGGCGTCCCCTGTGTCTCACGCTGGCACCAGCCAATGTACTCTGACCCTTTGTGGCAAGTATGCTTAACTTCCCTGTATCTACTTCCTGCCTGGACATACGGCGACCTCCGTATTATAAACGTGTTCCTGGTTAAGTGGGCATTCTGGAGATACCCAACTTGCCAGGTCACTATCCAGGGTTAACAGAGATAGAGCTTGTGCACGAAGATTGGTGCACTGTGCACTGCAATGAGCCATTCAAGTCAGCTGTGGGAGAATCTTGAGAGACATACTCTCACAAAAGGCTACAGGCCCGGATGGAATATCACCATGGATACCAAAGGAAGGAGCAGAAACACTGTGCTTGCCACTCTCCATAGTGTATAACAAATTGCTGGTAACAGTTGAACTGCCCAAAATTTGGAAGACGGCAAATGTAGTCACAATGTACAAGAAAGGGGATAGACAGGAGGCACTGAACTACAGGCCAGTGTCCCTAACTTGCATACCATGCAAGTTGGAGAAGATTGTGGGAAAAAAGCAAGTGGAACATCTGGAGCGAAAGAAAATTTGTAACACAGCATCAACATGGGTTCAGGGATAGCAAGTCATGCCTCACAGGATTAATTGAATTCTATGACCAGGCAACAAAAATCAGGCAAGAAAGAGAGGGGTGGGCAGACTGCATATTCTTGGATTGCCAGAAAGCCTTTGACACAGTACCACACAAGAGACTAGCGCAAAAGCTGGAGATGCAGGTAGGAGTGAAAGGGAAGGTGCTCCATTTGATAAGGGAGCACCTAAATAACAGAAGACAGCGAAAGACTGCGTGAAATGTACCTCAAGTCACTGGAAGACAGAAGAGTAAGGGGAGACATGATCACTACCTACAAAATTCTCAGAGGAATTAAAAGGGTAGATAAAGATAAACTGTTTAACACGGGTGGTACGCGAACAAGGGGCCACAGGTGAAAACTAGTTGTGTTGTGGGGGTTGAGCTCTGGCTCTTTGGTCCCACCTCTCAACTGTCAATCAACTGATGTACAGGTTCCTGAGCCTACTGGGCTCTATCATATCTACATTTAAAACTGTGTATGGAGTCAGCCTTCACCACATCACTGCCTAATGCATTCTACCTGTTAACTACTCTGACACTAAAAAAATTTTTACTAACGTCCCCTGTGGCTCAAGTGGGTAATCAGTCTCTGGTGTGTGTGTGTGTGTGTGTGTGTGTACTCACCTAGTTGTGTCTGCAGGATCGAGCATTGACTCTTGGATCCCGCCTTTCGAGCATCGGTTGTTTACAGCAATAACTCCTGTACCATTTCCCTATCATACCTGATTTTAAAATTATGAATAGTATTTGCTTCCACAACCTGTTCGTGAAGTGCATTCCATTTTCCCACTACTCTCACGCTAAAAGAAAACTTCCTAACATCTCTGTGACTCATCTGAGTTTCAAGCTTCCTTCCATGTCCCCTCGTTCTGTTACTATTCCGTGTGAACATTTCGTCTATGTCCACTCTGTCAATCCCTCTGAGTAGTTTATACGTTCCTATCATTTCCCCCCTCTCCCTTCTTCTTTCTAGTGTCGTAAGGCACAGTTCCCTCAGGCGCTCCTCATACCCCATCCCTCGTAGCTCTGGGACGAGTCTTGTTGCAAACCTCTGAACCTTTTCCAGTTTCATTATATGCTTCTTCAGATGGGAACTCCATGATGAGGCGGCATACTCTAAGACTGGCCTCACGTAGGCAGTGTAAAGCGCCCTAAAAGCCTCCTTACTTAGGTTTCTGAATGATGTTCTAACTTTTGCCAGTGTGGAGTACGCTGCTGTCGTTATCCTATTTATATGTGCCTCAGGAGATAGATTAGGTGTTACGTCCACCCCCAGGTCTCTTTCACGCGTCGTCACAGGTAGGCTGTTCCCCTTCATTGTGTACTGTCCCTTTGATCTCCTATCTCCTAGTCCCATTTCCATAACTTTACATTTGCTCGTGTTGAATTCCAGTAGCCATTTCTCTGACCATCTCTGCAACCTGTTCAGGTCCTCTTGGAGGATCCTGCAATCCTCATCTGTCACAACTCTTCTCATCAACTTTGCATCATCCGCAAACATCGATATGTAGGACTCTACGCCTGTAAACATGTCGGTAACATATACAAGAAATAGAATTGGTCCCAGCACCGATCCTTGTGGTACTCCACTTGTTACTGTTCGCCAGTCCGACTTTTCGCCCCTTACCGTAACTCTTTGGCTCCTTCCTGTTAGGTAGTTCCTTATCCATGCAAGGACTTTTCCCGCCACCCCTGCCTGCCTCTCGAGCTTGAACAGCAGTCTCATGTGCGGTACTGTATCAAAGGCTTTTTGGCAGTCCAGAAATATGCAGTCTGCCCAATCATCTCTGTCCTGTCTTATCCTCGTTATTTTATCATAGAATTCCAGAAGGTTTGTTAGGCACGATTTCCCTGTCCAGAACCCATGTTGGTGTTTGTTCACAAACCTAGTGTTCTCCAGGTGTGCAACCAGTCGTAGCCTAATTATTCTTTCCAGTATTTTACAGGGAATGCTTGTCAGTGATACACGTCTATAGTTAAGTGCCTCCTCCCTATCACCTTTCTTGAAGATCGGCACGACATTTGCCTTCTTCCAGCAACTGGGCAATTCTCCCGACATAAGTGACTCATTAAAGATCATTGCCAGAGGCACACTGAGGGCCTGCGCTGCTTCTTTTAGTATCCACGGTGATACTTTGTCTGGTCCAACTGCTTTAGTTGCATCTAGAGTTGACAACTGTTTCATTACCTCCTCTGCTGTCACCTCTATATCTGATAGTCTTTCATCTAGGGTAACCCCTTCCAACAATGGGAGCTGCTCAGGCTCGATAGTGAACACTGCATGGAAACTGGCATTCAGTGCCTTGCAGATTTCCTTGTCACTTTCAGTATATACCCCCTCTGTCTTCCTTAGTCTTGTCACTTGGTCGTTCACCGACATTTTTCTTCTTATATGACTGTGTAGTAACTTAGGTTGTTTTTTCGCTTTGATTGCAATATCGTTCTCATAGTCCCTTTCCGATGTTCGTCTTATGTTAAAGTAATCGTTCCTAGCTCTGTTGTATCTGCTTCTGTTGTCCTCTGTCCTTTGTCTTCTGTACTTCCTCCACTCCCGCCTGCTGGCCATGTTTGCTTCCTGACACAGTCTATTAAACCATGGGTTATTATATTCCTTCTTATTTTTTCCCTTTACTGTTGGTATAAATCTCTCTTCGGCCTCCTGGCATTTCTGTATGACTAGGTCCATCATATCTTGGACTGTTTTTCCTCTAATTTCTTCCTCCCACTGCACTTCACCCAGATAGTCCCTTATCCTCTTATAGTCCCCTTTCCTGTAGTCAACTCTCCTTTCCCAGATCTCTTGTCCCATGGTCATAAGTTTGAATTCCATCATGTAGTCAAAGACTAGGACACAATAGTCACTGGCCCCTAGAGGTATTTCATGCTCTAAATTCTCGATATCTTCTACGTTCTGGGTGAAAATCAGGTCTAATAGGCTCGGTGCAGCTCCTCCTCCTGTCCCTTATGTCTTCTTTCACATGTTGTGTTAGGAAATTCCTGTCTATAACATCTACTAATTTTGCTCCCCACGTTTCGTCCCCTCCATGGGGATTCCTTGATTCCCAATTTATCTCTCCATGATTTAGTTCCCCATGATCAGCAGCTTCGCTCTCATTCTGTGGGCTAGTGTTGCTGCCTTCTGCAGTTCATCTATACATGCCTTGTTGTTGTCATCATACTCCTGCCTGGGTCTTCTCCTGTTTGGTGGGGGATTGTAGATTACCAAGATCACAATCTTCCTCCCATCTACTGTCAGAGTTCCATGTATGAAGCTTGTGCACTCATTGGTAACTCGATTTCCCAGGTCTTCAAACTTCCATTTCCGCTTTATTAGGAGTGCCACTCCCCCTCCCTGTCTCTGTGTCCTCTCTTTTCGTATCACCTGGTACCCTTCAGGAAAGATTGCATCTGAGATCATGTCATTAATTTTAGTTTCCACAATTGCAACTATGTCAGGATCTGCTTCCCTCACTCTTTCTTTTATCTCTTCTGCTTTATTAGATACCCCATCAGCATTGGTGTACCAAACCTTGAGATTCTTCATGGAAACTCTTGTACCAGAGTTCTCCCTTTCTCTGGGGGTCTGGGGGGATCTGGGGGGTGACTGGGGGGTGTCTGGGGGATGACTGGGGGCGGGGAGGATCCGGGGGTGTCTGGGGGGGGTCCGGGGGGTGTATGGGGGTGAAAGAGGTCAGGAGGGGTGCTTGGGGGGCTAATGGGGGCTGGGCTTCTAGGAAGGTAGGTAGGAGGGTCTGGGGTAGGACCTGGGTAGGTAGGTCTGGAGTAGGAAGGGCATACTGGGTCTGAAGATTAGGGAGGGTCTGATAGGCATAGAGGGGTTGGGAGATAGTGTAAGGTTGGGAGTCAGATAGAGGTTGAGAGGTTGGGAGGGGGGAGGATAGAGGGGATGGGGGGAACGTCCCACCCCCCTCGCAAGGGTGGGGGGGGGTCACATGGAAGGAGAGGGGATGATGAGGGGTGAGGGTTGGGTAGGTTTTGGGTGTTGAGGGGATGAGGGCTGGGTAGGTTTTGGGGTTGAGGGGATGAGGGCTGGGTGGGTTTTGGGGGTTGAGGGGATGAGGGCTGGGTGGGTTTTGGTGGTTGAGGTGATGAGGGCTGGGTGGGTTTTGGGGGTTGAGGGGATGAGGGCTGGGTGGGTTCTTGGGGTTGAGGGGATGAGGGCTGGGTGGGTTTTGGTGGTTGAGGTGATGAGGGCTGGGTGGGTTTTGGGGGTTGAGGGGATGAGGGCTGGGTGGGTTTTGGGGGTTGAGGTGATGAGGGCTGGGTGGGTTTTGGTGGTTGAGGTGATGAGGGCTGGGTGGGTTTTGGTGGTTGAGGTGATGAGGGCTGGGTGGGTTTTGGGGGTTGAGGTGATGAGGGCTGGGTGGGTTTTGGTGGTTGAGGTGATGAGGGGGTCCTTGGAATGTGGGATGAATTTGACTGCAGTGGGGTCAGAGGGGTCAAGGGAGGTGTTGGGGAGATAAGCAGGGGCAGGGAGGGCTGATTTAGGGAGGGAGTGACCTGAGAAGGTGTGAGCTGGTTAGCATGGGGTGGATTAGCATTGGGGTGTGTAGCTACGCTCAAATGGGAAGAGTTGTATTGTTGTTTGCTTGCTCTGTGGACTATCTGCTCCTCCTCCGTCATGAATTTGTCAATATATACGTTGTAGTAATTTTCGCTACCTCTGAGTAAGTGTTTGTGATGCAGTATGCAATCCACTGCCTCTTCGTTAGTGAACTGTACCAGGACAGGTCGTTTCCTGTTACAGTTGTATGGTCCAATGCGTCGTTGAACTTGCACCTCATTCCCTGCCATCTGGGCTCTCATGTCTCTGAAGATCCCCTGTAGCTCCAAATCCTCAATCTCCATCCTTTCCTGCCTCGATGGTGCCCTGGCTTCAAGCAATCCATGGATTATGATTGTCCTCTTTCTCAGTTCAGGGTCATGCTGGTGGCCCCCTCCCTGGCTGACCCAGATTTGCAGATTTGATCTTCAGGTGGCTGAAGAACCAAGATCTTCCTCCTGTGTGTGTGTGTGTGTGTGTGTGTGTGTGTGTTAGAGATAAATATATATAGTAGATTTAATAAAGGAAAAATAGATTGGTTAGGTAGGCGGGGTCCAAGAGCTAATAACTCGACCTTCAGACACAAATAGTAAATACAAATAGTAATTACACACACACACACATATTCCCAGGAAGCAGCCCATAGTACCTGTCTAACATCTAGGTACCAATTTACTGCTAGGGGAACAGGAACATCACGTTGAAAGAGACTGCCCATTTGTTTCCGTCTCCGCCGGGAATCGAACCCGGGCCCTTAGGACTACAACCAAGTGCTTAGCTACATAGATTTTACATAATATTCTAAGGTCATAAGGTCACTTTATCAAGGTACCTGAAAGCTACTCACACATTTGTCAACTTTGCATATGTTGAAGACTTTGATTTGCAGATTTGATCTTCAGGTGGCTGAGGAACCAAGATCTTCCTCCCGTCTCTCAGATCTTTTTCCTTGCTCGGATCTCTTCCTGTTTCCAGGAGTTCTCTCCTTTTTAACCTGTACCAGCCATGGGACCTGCTTTTCCCACATTTTCACCCTGGTGTCTTTGCATTTGCCGTGGTTAAAGTCTAGCAGCCTCATTCTGGCCAATATTGACCTGTAGTTGATCACAATCTTCACTTCTCAACTCTCCTCATCTGCTTTGCATCGTCTACAAACAAGGATATAAACTATCATAACTTCTCTCTCAGGTCATTCTCACACATCAGGAACACAGATGACCCCAGTATAGCGCCCTGAGGCACTCACCTCACGACCTCCAGTCAGTCTGAGGTCTCCTTTTCCGCCGTGACCCTCTGTTTCCTAGCCGAGAGGTATCCCCTCGCCGTAGCACTTCTCCGGTTATGCCAGTGATGCCTGCAGTTGATGTTGCATATGATGCCTGCAACTGCCAGCCTGCAGTTGTTGTTGTTGTTTTAGATTTAGTTACTCAGAACGAAATGTTCATGTAGCACGGGCTATGGTGAGCCCGTGCCAGCCTGCAGGCGTGGCTGCGTCTTGTACCCAGAGGGGGGGTGAGGGAAGAGTATCAATTAACAGCAAGTGCTGGTGGAAGAGCTCTGCCATAGTTTAACAGTGAGAGCTCTCCCTCTCTCCCACTTCTCCCTCTCTCCCACTTCTCCCTCACTGCTTATACCCGGCTCCTCTCACAATACCTCCTCTCCATCCTCTTATTCTCCATCCTCTTATTCTCCATCCTCTTATTTTTCGTTCTCTTTCTCCTCTCTCCATTTTTTGTATTTAATGCCAAAATGTTGAATTCATTTACTAAGTTTTCTTTACTTTTTCTCACTTTATGCCTTTATTTTCCAATCATTTGCCAGTCTTATAGTTTAATGTGTTTGTTTGTTTTTCCATTTTGTCCATATATGTTCTCGATTTTGAATCTTCAACATTATTGTAAGCTTTAGAAATGGAATTGTTTTTCGTGCTTTATTAGTTCACATATTGATGTTCACGTGGTGTTCACTGATGCAGTATGACGTGTTCAAGGCGGATTATTAGGGTTAGGGAGCCGGTCGGCCGAGCGGACAGCACGCTGGACTTCTGATCCTGTGGTCCCGGGTTCGATCCCGGGTGCCGGCGAGAAACAATGGGCAGAGATTCTTTCACCCTATGCCCCCTGTTGCCTAGCAGTAAAATAGGTACCTGGGTGTTAGTCAGCTGTCACGGGCTGCTTCCTGGGGGTGGAGGCCTGGTCGAGGACCGGGCCGCGGGGACACTAAAAAAAAAAAAAAGACCCGAAATCATCTCAAGATAACCTCAAGATTATTCGGATACATGAGTATTATTAACCCTAATGACAGTTACACTAATTATCGTAAATATAATTGAAGAATTCAATTATTCAATATATAGGCGAATAGAGCAGAAGGCTGAACACAAGGAACCATCTTGGAGTTTTTTTTTTTGTTTTTTATTATTATTATTATTATTATTATTATTATTTTCTACCACAGACGTGGCCACACATTAACAATGCTAACCAGCATATATACATTTTCTTCTGTCCTCCATGGACAGGGTTAGAGATGTGTTAAACATAGAGTTCAAGGGTTTATTGAACACTCAACCACAGAAGGTGATTCGGTGCTTTTAAAATGCTAAGCTAACCTACATACGTAAATACATAGATACACAGATTTACGTATGTCCTACATAAAGTGTTAGATGTGTCTTTTACATAGTGTCATTAATGTACATTCACAAAGGTGAAATGTAATTCTGATCAGCTTCCATATATACTTTATACCCATACATATACATACACACACACACACATACACATACATATATACACACACACATGCATTCACATACATTTGTCTCATTTACTCTGACAGGGTGAGGTAGCTGATAAAGAAACTAGTGTGCAATTAAGCACTTAATCACTGAAGGTGATGAAGGTGCTTTTACAAGCTCAGGTTATATAGTTACATCATATATATACATTGTATGATTGATATATTACATGGTCAATCTTGGATACTTGGAGGTGATATCCTGCAAGAGTCAAATGGAAAGATCTGGGGGTTGATATCACACCGACCCTGTCCCCAGAGGCCCACATCTAAAGGATATCATCAGCGGCATATATAGTATGTCTTCTTCAATTATTGAACTCAAATGTCCAGTGAACAGATTCAGAGCACAAAACTGCAACATTATTTTTATTATTACACAGAGTAATCACACTAACGTGAAGCTTCACTGAGAAAAATAATAGAAGTAGTGATGAGGGATCGAACCTATGTGGTGGGTGTTCCCACGCAGACGCTCCTAGCGACTAGACCACCACATGGTAAAAAGGATTGTAACCTGGAGTTCTACTGAACACAAGAGGGATTCCTGAGGCTTCTACTGAAGCCAGAACAGGAATTTCACACAATCCCCCCTATGTACTCTGACTATGTCATCTAGGACTGTACTACTGATGCTCTGTGGCTTCAGTAGTATCTCTGAGGCTCTGTGGTAGCCTGTTCCGCCATCTACAGAAACCTCAGGAAATAGAAGAAACAGTCGGAAAATCTAACTTTTTCCTTTGTATTTAAAGACAAACTTTTCGCCCTCTTAGTGGGGATGACGTGAGAGCCAGGATGGGGGAGAGGCAGGCGAGGGTCTTAACTTTCTATGGCATACTTTCCTGCCTTTCTGGCCGTCTTTGTTGTGCTAACTCACCAGCTGACACTGTATGTTGATAAGTGGGTGCTGAGAGGGGGAGGAGGTTAGGGGGAGGGGGAGTGAATACTGTGTAGCATGCACGTACACAGTTCAGGTTTTGGTGTTCTGTTTAAGCGATTTTTGTTATAGGGATGAGTTATGTTACAGTGTAATAGGTTACTAATAACTCGACCACAGAAGGTGATTTCAATGTCATTACAAGCTCACATTATAGTTACAAGACGGTTATTATATTCTGAAATAGTAAATCTTGGGTACAGTCTAGTATGTCGTGGCGTTCTAATATTCAGATAATGTTTACAGTGTTCACTATACGTCAGCCAACGGGGCTATATAGTCCGTGCGTGAGAATCTTTCAAACTCTTGACTAACACAAGACAGAACACGGAACAATGGGTATAACTTGGATACGAGAACATAAGAATGGAAGTAACTGCAGAAGGCCTAGTGGCCCATACTTCCTCTTGCTGCTTCCATATTTTTTCGGAGTCTTGAAGTGGGTAGAATATAGTTGTGTATTAATTGGCTGTTGATTACTGGTGTTGATTTTTTGATGTGTAGTGCCTCGCTGATGTCGAGCCGCCTGCTATCGCTGTATCTATCGATGATTTCTGTGTTGTTTGTTAAGATTTCTCTGGTGATGGTCTGGTTGTGAGAAGAGAGTATATGTTCTATGAAGGAGCCCTGTTGTTTATGCAATGTTAATCGGATCTGTCTCTGGTTTAACGTTCCAAAGCACATATATGTTTTCTTTATCAGAAAGTCCTTAACCGTCCCATGTAGCTCATGTAGGACATGTAGCAAGACAATGTTGAAAGGTTTCTCTTTCACAAAGTTGACACGTGGTGTATTCGACACTTTCACAAAGTTGACACGTGGTGTATTCGACACTTTCACAAAGTTGACACGTGGTGTGTTCGACAGGTGAGTGTTGAGAGAGCTGCCAGATACGTCTATATCCCAGGCGTATTCTGGCCACTATAACATCACATTGCCGAGTTCTTGCTCTATTTGTTCCATATGTGAATGTCTCCTCACGATATTAATCTACAGTTTAATGCAACAGCCTTCAGGTCTTCGTGAGTTTATTTGGTTAGTCAAATTGTCATCGAACATTCGTTTCAGTATATTTTTGTTACAGTTTATGAAACACCTATATTCATTTTTACTATGTCTTTGCAAGCCTGTCAACCGTATCATACTTTGTGATAAGTAATGTCTTATCACAGATATAGTAGCCTGGGGCCTCGTAGCCTGGTGGATAGCGCGCAGGACTCGTAATTCTGTGGCGCGGGTTCGATTCCCGCACGAGGCAGAAACAAATGGGCAAAGTTTCTTTCACCCGAAATGCCTCTGTTACCTAGCAGTAAATAGGTACCTGGGTGTTAGTCAGCTGTCACGGGCTGCTTCCTGGGGGTGGAGGCCTGGTCGAGGACCGGGCCGCGGGGACACTAAAGCCCCGAAATCATCTCAAGATAACCTCAAGATAGTAACACAGGATAAAACCCCACACTTACGTATTTCTTTACATCAATTTCACAAATACATAAGTGTAGGTTTTTTATGCTATACTTTGTGATGCCAGCTTATGGTAGTATCCAGAGGAATTTTATCTCAAACCTATTTTCTGTAGCAGCGAATATCACTATTTTCTTGGTATTATTAGTGTGTTCAGTGCTAGGAGTGCACTCCCCAAGTCACAATATATATTTCCACTGCATTTGTCTTTTAAACAATTCAGTAGCATCTTCTTGAGGTTATCTTGAGATGATTTCGGGGCTTTTAGTGTCCCCGCGGCCCGGTCCTCGACCAGGCCTCCACCCCCAGGAAGCAGCCCGTGACAGCTGACTAACACCCAGGTACCTATTTACTGCTAGGTAACAGAGGCATTTCGGGTGAAAGAAACTTTGCCCATTTGTTTCTGCCTCGTGCGGGAATCGAACCCGCGCCACAGAATTACGAGTCCTGCGCGCTATCCACCAGGCTACGGGGCCCCCTATGGTATATACCTGTAGTTTATTTTTGTATTTTAGAAACTCAAGAGATTAATGCCGTAGTTATTAAAAACTTTGGACATAAACTTACTGATCCCAACATAAGAGTTATCTACACTCATCCACCAACAAGATAAAACTGAAATGATTAACAGCGGGCCAGCCAGAGGCTTAGGGCAGGCGCAGGAATATTCCTCAAGGAAAAGAAAATCCATTACTGTCTGAGGGAGACAAGATGGTTTAATGACATCCAGTACATCTTCCTCCTCCTCATACAGAGCCGACAACACAGCATTGAAACATCATTAAAAACAGAGATTTTTTCTGTGTGTAATGATATAAGGGCGAAGAGGGAGAACGTCCTATTGACATAGCTCGAGTGCAGGGGGGAGTTGTGTAAAACGCTGGTTTGTGTCTCGGAGAGGCTGCAGGATCCAGTAAGTTCAGTAGAACTTCGGTTTCAACTCTTTTTACCATGTAGCTCAGTGGATTAAGGCAGTGTCTGGGATGCTCCCGGACGCAGGTTCGAATCCTCACCACGGTCCTTGTGGATTTGTTCATTGAAACATCTTGTCCGTAACACCCTCTTAGTCCTCATATTAGTCCAGGTAGTACAATCGGATTCGTTCTCGACTCACAATCGGGAATTCCGGGTTCGAATACCGGGCGGGATAAAAATGGTTGGGCGCATTTTCTATCACCAAATGCTCCTGAGCCTGGCCCCAGGCCGGGCTCGGGGAGTAGAACCACTCTTGAAACCCTCTACAGGTATGTTCCAGGCATGTCCACCCATCTTGAGGTTAACTTGAGATAATTTCGGAGCTTAGCGTCCCCGCGGCCCGGTCCTCGAACAGGCCTCCTTTTTGTTACACATCCCCAGGAAGCAGCCCTGTAGCAGCTGTCTTAACTCCCAGGTACCTATTTACTGCTAGGTGATCAGGAGCATCAGGGTGAAAGAACCTCTGCCCATTTGTTTCAGCCTCCACCGGGGAGGAGAAATTGATTGATTAACGTTGCATAATGTGGATGCCAATATGGGCGTCGTTCTTCATGGCCAGGGATGAAAATGACACAAATGACACACACATATATATATATATATATATATATATATATATATATATATATATATATATATATATATATATATATATATATATATATATATTATGTCGTATCTAGTAGCCAGAACGCACTTCTCAGTCTACTATACAAGGCCCGATTTGCCTAATAAGCCAAGTTTTACTGAATTATTATATTTTCTCTAATTTTTATCTTATGAAATGATAAAGCTACCCATTTCATTATGTATGAGGTCAATATTTTTTTATTGGAGTTAAAATTAACGTAGATATATGACCGAACCTAACCAACCCTACCTAACCTAACCTAACCTATCTTTATAGGTTAGGTTAGGTTAGGTAGCCGAAAAAGTTAGGTTAGGTAGGTTAGGTAGTCGAAAAACAATTAATTCATGAAAACTTGGCTTATTAAGCAAATTGGGCCTTGCATAGTAGACTGAGAAGTGCGTTCTGGCTACTAGGTACGACATATATATATATATATATATATATATATATATATATATATATATATATATATATATATATATATATATATATATATAACTGAAAACTCACACCCCAGAAGTGACTCGAACCCATACTCCCAGGAGCCACGCAACTGGTATGTACAAGACGCCTTAATCCACTTGACCATCACGACCGGACATAATGAGGTGATAGCCGAGGCTATTTGAACCACCCCACCGCCGGCACTCGGATAGTAATCTTGGGCATAGCATTTTACCAAATCACCTCATTCTTTGGGGCACACGTGAGGAACACAAATGCGAACAAGCCTGAATGGTCCCCAGGACAATATGCAACTGAAAACTCACACCCCAGAAGTGACTCGAACCCATACTCCCAGGAGCCACGCAACTGGTATGTACAAGACACCTTAATCCACTTGACCATCACGACCGGACATAATGAGGTGATAGCCGAGGCTATTTGAACCACCCCACCGCCGGCACTCGGATAGTAATCTTGGGCATAGCATTTTACCAAATCACCTCATTCTTTGGGGCACACGTGACGAACACAAATGCGAACAAGCCTGAATGGTCCCCAGGACAATATGCAACTGAAAACTCACACCCCAGAAGTGACTCGAACCCATACTCCCAGGAGCCACGCAACTGGTATGTACAAGACGCCTTAATCCATTCAGGCCATTCAGGCTTGTTCGCATTTGTGTTCCTCACGTGTGCCCCAAAGAATGAGGTGATTTGGTAAAATGCTATGCCCAAGATTACTATCCGAGTGCCGGCGGTGGGGTGGTTCAAATAGCCTCGGCTATCACCTCATTATGTCCGGTCGTGATGGTCAAGTGGATTAAGGCGTCTTGTACATACCAGTTGCGTGGCTCCTGGGAGTATGGGTTCGAGTCACTTCTGGGGTGTGAGTTTTCAGTTGCATATTGTCCTGGGGACCATTCAGGCTTGTTCGCATATATATATATATATATATATATATATATATATATATATATATATATATATATATATATATATATAATGCATGTTGTACCTAGTAGCCAGAACGGCGTACTCGGTCTACTATGCAAGGCCTGATTTGCCTAATAAGCCAATTTTAACAGAATTTCAATATTTTTCAGTTTTTTTCGTTATGAAATGATAAAGCTATTCATTTCATTATGTATGAGCTAATTTTTTTTAAATTTGAGTTAAAATTTACGTAGATATATGACCGAACCTAACTCTTCTTAACCTAACCTAACCTAAACTAACATAACTAAATCAATAATTTATGTTCTTAATATAATATAATAATAATATTTAAAATAAACCAATAGGAAACAATTTATTGAAAATAAAGAAAATTACTTGGCCTATTAGGCAAATCGGGCCTTGCATAGTAGGCCAAGAAGTGCGTTCTGGCTACTAGGTACGACATATATATATATAATGTCCCCCATGTATATATATGTCCACCATGTATTTATGTATATACATGTCCACCATGGGAACACAATTGCGGGGTGACACATGGGGACACATGGGGGACACAGGTGCTGTGGGAACCGACCTGTGAGATTTATATTTATTTAATTTATATGAATTTATATTTACGTTAATTTATATACTTCGATAGCAATTTGTATAATGATAAGTGGACTGTATTTCTGCAATAATCTCATAATCTCACAAATCGATCCTCTACACATTAGGGGGGGTTTATATTAATTTATATATATGCAGCCAATCAAACTACAGTAATAGACTACATACATTGAAGAGGTTCCTTATCTTATAGTACAGCTGACCTTAATCCACTAGGTATAACCAGGATGTAGAGACCACATTTTCCCTCTTTGAGGTAGCTTCCATCACCCTGGTAACTGATGCACAAAGCCTTGCTTCCTCGTCTTGACCTGTTAAAAGGGCGTTAGCTGTAAAGCCAGAATCCTATATATGACAGGTATATCAGAGAACACTGTACATGGAACCTTAAAGACCTGGCTTAATTACCTTTAGTTTGAGGCTACCACGTGCTCTAACCGGGCACCCTATATAATGACATTAATGGCCATAAATGAAAGATTCATGGGTTTCGGAAGAACACTTAACTTGATTTGTTGACAGCGTGTTGATAATGGTACACCTTTGGTTTCCATAACACTACGTCCAAGTAAAATTAACAGGAGCCGAATTTGCTCCCGTGAGCCTCTGGTCTAGTACAAACAATGTCTGCCCTCCGTCACCCTGACGCCTAGCTTACATTGTCCAGATGTCAATAAGTGATAGAAGGGTCACATTTACTCTACTTTAATATTGATAATTAAGTTAATTTATATGAGATGTTTTTATGATGGTAAAGTCCAAAGACTAATGTATTTAAGAATAATTCCCACCATAATAGGTGGTGAATTATAATAGTGTGTGGTGATGATATCCCGTTTTCTATAGACGGTAATTCCACTACAAGTTACGTTTTCTATGGGTAACTTGTTTATACAATACAGCTATTATCTGTCTGTATGATATATTAAATGCTGTCGGATTTTCCGACAGGTGCGGGGTGACACATGGGGGACACAGGTGCGGGGTGACACATGGCGGACACAGGTGCTGGGTGACACATGGGGGACACGGAAGCACTCCGCCGTGCCCTGGGAGAGAGAGTAAAACCATAACACTACAGTATTGTGGGTATTGAATTAGCGTCGTGGGGCCACCCCCTCCTACCTTCCTCTCTTGTCTTCCCTCACTCCTCCATTATCACGTCTTCCTTACCTCCTCCTTTATCCACTTTCTTCATATTCCTTTCCAGAATTATTTCAAATTTACCCTTCAAATTCCATAACATTCCCGCATCTCCACTGATAATTTGAAGGCTTTTTTATTTTTGTATGCCATCGACTTTTTCCCAGTTTCTATTTTCCTGTTTTTTTGTTTGGTCTGCCCCTCACTCGACCATTTTCCTCGTGTTTTTACCTTTTGTTTGAGTTTATCCTCGTGTCAACCAATTGTCCTGTGTGCGAGAGAGAAATATATATATTGGAAACTGTGTATAGTCTTGATGGCAGTATTCCAGTGCTGTGGCCTTCCCAAACATACATATATATATATATATATATATATATATATATATATATATATATATATATATATATATATATATATATATATATACACATTATGTGTGCGCTTTTCATTAGGTAAATATTACAATTTCCTATTTGAAATTGTTTGCAATTGTAGTTAATTTAGTTTATTATTGCTCAGTATTGTGTTACAGAAGTTGGAATTGTGAGAGAACTGGAACTAATGGACTCGGGGTACAGGGTACGAGGTACTGGGTACAGGGTACGAATTACGGGGTACTGGGTACGAGGTACTGGGTACGGGGTACGGGGTACTTGGGATGCTCACGGTAACTTGTTTATGTCCGTGGCTGTGCTGACGCTGCTGCCAATGAGAGCAGGTAACTGAATTTATTACCGAGTCTTGCGGTCCCGGGACGTGGGGGGGGGGGGGGGAGAGATGCAGGGGTGACCTGGCCTTAGTCTGTGCTCCCGGTAAAGTAGGGAAGAGGTGCAAGGGTCACTTTGACTTCCTCTAACCTCCAGGTAAAGTAGGGAAGAGGTGCAAGGGTCACTTTGACTTCCTCTAACCTCCAGGTAAAGTAGGGGAGAGGTGCAAGGGTCACTTTGACTTCCTCTAACCTCCAGGTAAAGTAGGGGAGAGGTGCAAGGGTCACTTTGACTTCCTCTAACCTCCAGGTAAAGTAGGCGAGAGGTGCAAGGGTCACTTTGACTTCCTCTAACCTCCAGGTAAAGTAGGCGAAAGGTGCAAGGGTCACTTTGACTTCCTCTAACCTCCAGGTAAAGTAGGGCGAGAGGTGCAAGGGTCACTTTGACTTCCTCTAACCTCCAGGTAAAGTAGGGGAGAGGTGCAAGGGTCACTTTGACTTCCTCTAACCTCCAGGTGAAGTAGGCGAGAGGTGCAAGGGTCACTTTGACTTCCTCTAACCTCCAGGTGAAGTAGGCGAGAGGTGCAAGGGTCACTTTGACTTCCTCTAACCTCCAGGTAAAGTAGGCGAGAGGTGCAAGGGTCACTTTGACTTCCTCTAACCTCCAGGTAAAGTAGGGGAGAGGTACAAGGGTCACTTTGACTTCCTCTAACCTCCAGGTCTGGAGGTTCAGCAACCACATTATGAGATCCAAGATGAATGAGTAGAACTTCTATCTTGATCTCTCAATCTGATTCGAAAATAGATGTGGTAAAAATGTTTTTGCAAATTGAGTAATTTTAGAATGTTAAACAATCATTGTTACTTTACCGCAAAAGTAACAAAACCTGTTTGAATCATTTTTGCATTTTCTTTTGCAACTTCTGCAACGCTTGACACTGTTGTCTAGTCAGCCTTAAATCCCAATGCCTAATTAAATTCCAAATCCTGATTATTGCAGGCGAGGAGTCACAATAACGGGGCTGAAATATGATGACCAGACCACACACACTAGAAAGTGAAGGGACGACGACGTTTCGGTCCGTCCTGGACCATTCTCAAGTCGATTGTGATTATAAGTTATTGTGATAATTATGTGTCCTGATAATTATTAGTTATTTCGCCATCTAATTCTGACAAGGCGTTATTGCAACATTTAATTATGATTAATCATAGCTAATGCAGCACCTATTGCTAACAACAATAATGTCTGATTATATTTATAAAATCATATGAGTGCTTTCCCCTGCTTGCAGCAGACGACTTGTGCTCGTGAACCACTAGTTTCTGCACTCACCGATTTTGTAAACATCTGTTTGCAATGACAATTATTTCTAACATTCTCTGTGAAATTACTAAACGTTGCAATATCATTCGTAAAACTTAAATGATTTAGAGGTTCAGCAACCACATTATGAGGTAATGTCTACATTTTCCACAACCACATTTTCTGGTATAGCACTTAGCAACATGGCGCTGTCTGCCGCAACATGTTCTGCAAGGCTTGGGGCATATGGCTCCAGTCATGACATAATTTCACAGATACATTTACAAGACTAATTGGAGTAGCCCAAGCGGTGTGACTCTGAGACTGTCGATGGCACTCGCCACCAGGGACAGGCATCGTGATCCTCCAACTAGAGAGGCATGATAGGCAGCAACCTCCTGGAGGGTCCTTAACAAGTGATGGATAGTGGAAGTCAGCGTCCTGGTGTGCAATAGCATCCTGCCGTCGGACGCTCGCGCTCACCATAACCCTAATGAAGGACCCCTTACCAGTGATGTACAGTGGCAGGCGCTGCCGGAGTCTACACTATCCCTCACATTTGATAGGTCCAACCACTTGCATTGGACGGTAGAGCGACGGTCTCGCTTAATGCAGGTCGGCGTTCAATCCCCGACCGTCCAAGTGGTTGAACACCCTTCCCTCCCGCCCCGTCCCATCCCAAATCCTTATCCTGACCCCCTACGAGTGCTATATAGTCGTAATGGCTTGGCGCTTTCCCCTGATAATTCGCTCCCATTTGACAGACGATGCTAATAAGCCAACCAAGACGTCAATAATTGTATATGTTTTATCTTCAGATTTGTAGCTGAAATATTCCAAACGTGATACTAGAGAGATAATGTCCTTGATAACAGTACAGGATGAAGGGAGCCGGTCGACCTAGCGAACAGCACACTGGACTTGTGATCCTGTGGTCTCGGGTTCGATCCCAGGCGCCGGCGAGAAACATTGGGCAGAGTTTCTTTCACTCTATGCCCCTGTTACCTAGCAGTAAAATAGCTACCTGGGTGTTAGTCAGCTGCCACGGGCTGCTTCCTGGGGGTGGAGGCCCGGTCGAGGACCGGGCCGCGGGGACACTAAAGCCCCGAAATCATCTCAAGATAACCTCAAGAAGGCAACGTGGCCTTCTGAAGAAAGACAAGGACTTAGGAGTGGACATACCTGGAGGTCTACCACCAGAGGCACACATTAACAGGATAACGAGGGCAGGATATACCATACACACAAACGCTTATATTTCAGGAATTTGGGTTAAGACCCTTTCCGATTTCTGTGTACAGTTATTAAGCGCCGTAATCTTGAGTATGCCGTCCCAGCATGGAACCCCTACTTAAAAAAAGTAAATTAGAATATTAGAAAAGTAAAAAAATAGGCAACAAGTCTCGTTTATCAGCTAAGGGGACTGAGCTACCTTGAGGTGGTTACCTTGAGGTGCTTCCGGGGCTTAGCGTCCCCGCGGCCCGGTCGTCGACCAGGCCTAAAGGAAATGAGGAGTCCTAAAGGCCGTGAGGCCTATAGCTATGAGGAAAGATTGGACCTCACTACACTGGACAAAATAAGGAATAGGGCGGACACGATAAAGACGTACAATACACTATAGGGGGGTCGCCAAGGTAGATATAGAAGCCATGTTCATATTAACGAACAATAGAACGAGAAGACATAATTAGACACTGGAGACACAGACGAGTGACAGGTGTAGCAGAAAGATCTCTCTCAGTCTGAGACTCGTATCTAAGGGGAGCGGACTACATGAACACGTTGGTGAAGCTAATTCCATACACAACTTTAAATGGAAATATGATAAAAAAAAGAGTGAAAAAGTCACTGTATTGAACTACTGATTGTCGGGGTTTAAGCGCAGATGCTTGTTCAGCACACGCACGCGCGCGCGCGCGCGCACACACACACACACACACACACACACACACACACACACACACACACACACACACACACACACACACACACACACACACACACACACCATTTTAACGAACAATAGAACGAGAAGACATGATTAGAAACTGGAAACAGATCAACAATCATCCTGTATTGTTTCCCGGCCGAGACGGAAAGTAATGGGCAGAGTTTCTTTCACCCTGATGGGACTATTCACCTAGCAGTAAATAGGTACCTGGGTGTTAGACAGCTGCTACGGGCTGCTTCCTGGGGTTGTGTGCATGTGTCAGAAATATATGTAGTAGATATAATAGAGGGAAAAATAGATTGGTTAGAAAGACGGGGTCCAAGAGCTAATAGCTCGATTCTGCAGACAAATAGTAAAAAACAGAATCTGGATGTGACAAAAACTGTAGGACACAAAATATCACCTAGGATACTAAAAAAGTCAGCTGGAGCATTGTTCAGTCCCCTTGCTATTATATTTAATACCATCTCTATCGTATCTGACTACTTGGAATTTATCTCTGTTAAACATCATGCTATTGTCTGCTGCCCAATCGAAAACTTTATTAATATCTGCCTGTAGTTTTTCATTAAGTTCAGCAGAAGTAATTTCATGCTAATTTTTATGTCATCTGCAAAGGATGATACGAAGCTATGACTTGTATTTTTGTCTATATCTGACATGAGAATACGAAAAAACAGTGGTGCAAGGAATGTACCCTAAGGTACAGAGCTTTTAACTGTGATTGAACTCGATTTTATTTAGTGAACTGTTAATCTTTGTGTTCTGTTCGATAGAAAATTGAATATCCAGCGTCCTACTTTACCAGTTATTCCCATTGGCTTCATTTTGTGTGCAATCACTCCATGATCACATTTATCAAATCCCTTTGCGAAGTCCGTGAATACCACATCTGCATTCTGTTTTTCTTCTAATGAATCGGTGATTTTGTCGTAGTGATCTAGTAACTGTGAGAGGCACGATCTTCCTGCTCGAAATCCATGTTGGCCTGGGTTGTGGAGGTCATTGGTCTCCATGACTGTAGTGACCTGACTCCTGATCACTATCTCAAATACTTTTATTATGTGCGATGTTAGTGCAACTGGTCTATAATTCTTAGCCGATGCTTTGCTTCCTCCCTTGTGTAGAGGGGCTATGTCTGCTGCTTTAAGTGCATCTGGTATCTCCCTCGTGTCCAAGCTCTTCCTCCACACTATACTGAGTGCCTGTGCTACTGGCACTTTGCATTTCTTTATAAATATTGAATTCCATGAGTTTGGACACAGGGCCGAGTGCATAGGCATATTGTCAATTTCTCTTTCAAAATCTGCAACGTTCGTGTTGATATCAGTTATATTCGCAGGGGGTTTAGATATCATGCTTAAAGAAGCTGTCCGGATTTTCTTTTTATAATGTTTATTGGGGTGCTAAACTCATACTGCTTTTTCAGGATTTCACAAATCTCTTTGTCATCCTCAGTGTATGAACCTTCACTTGTAAGAATCGGTCCAATACTGACCGCTTTTGTTTTTTTGCTTTTGTTTTCACATATGTGAAGAAATATTTTTGGGTTTCTTTATCTCTTGTATGGCTTCCTGTTCTAATTGCATCTCTTCTGTGTGATACGAATGCTTCAGTCTCTGCAGTTTCTGCTCGATTTCTTCAGTCTCCCTTATATACTTATACCATGTCGTAGCTCAGTCGATTAAGGCAGCGTCTGGGATGCTCTCGGACGTAGGTTCTATTCCTCGTCACGGCCCTTGTGGATTTGTCCAATCTCCCTGTTTAAATTCTTCCTTCTTTGTAGGGATAGTTGAGAGTGCTTAAGCATTTCTGTTATTTTTCCTACTTTTGTAGTGTCGTCTGCGTTCTCTTTCTACGTTGGTCTTCTTTCTGGCTCTCCACAAAGGACCATGTTTCAGGCAGACTTTATATGCTTCAGAAGCCAGTTGTTCTATTCCTTGTGTAGGACTTCTATTAGAACAGTTTCCCATTAAATGTTTGTAAGTTCCCTGTTTATTGTCTCCCAGTCTAAATTTTTAGTATTAAAATTTAATTTATTGATTAACCCCTCTCGCTTGATCATTGTTTTAGGCCTATTATGAGTATTGATGTTAGTTTGCACTTCAATGAGCTTGTGATCTATGGGGTACCTGAGATTGTAATGTCCTTTATTATGTCTTCATTATTTGTGATCACATCTAGAATATATTATTTCCTAGCTGGCTCTGATATCTGCTGGTTGAGTGAAAATTTGTCACAGGATCTAAGTAGTTCTCTGATCTGTGGTTGGTTATGTTAAGATAAATTTCGTGTATAATATTATTGTTTGCTTTGCTCCATCTTAGACTGTGCAGGGTGAAGTCTCCCTGGAAGATAATATCAGGTCTTGGGTTTGCCAGATTATCACGGCTATCCTCTATTTTGTTTATCTGTTCTGTGAATTCCTCAGCCGTTGCATCTGGCGGTTTGTATATTAGAATAATAACTAGGTTTATTTTCTCTATTTTTACTCACAGTACTTAACTACACCTCATTTGTAGAGTTAAGCAGCACCGAGCATATTGTTGTTATAGATTCAGCTACTGGGAACAAAAAGTTCCAAGTAGCACGGGCTATGGTGAGCCCGTTGTGGTCTTACCTGGCACAGGAGCGGGGCTGTAACTTAACTCTCCGAGCATACAAGGTCTTCTCTAATATACAAAGCTACTCCTCCATGTGATCTATTTCCCACCCACGCTGTCTCCGTGCCGTAGTGGTAACACACTCGCCCCGAGCTTCGCGAGCAATTTGGCCTGGGTTCGTATCCTGGCCGAGGAGGATTCACTAGGCGCCAATCCTTAACTGTACGCCCCTGTTCACCCAGCAGTGAAATGCTACCTGGTTGTTAAACGATTGGCGGGTCGTATTGCTGGGAAAATTAGGATTGAGGACCTGCCCGAAACGCCATGCGTGCTAGTGGCTGTACAGGAATGAAGAACTCTTTTATATATATATATATATATATATATTATATATATATATATATATATATATATATATATATATATATATATATATATATATATATATGTCGTACCTAGTAGCCAGAACGCACTTCTCAGCCTACTATGCAAGGCCCGATTTGCCTAATAAGCCAAGTTTTCATGAATTATTGTTATTCAACTACCTAACCTAACATAACTTTTTCGGCTACCTAACCTAACCTAACCTATGAAGATGTTAGGTTAGGTAGGGTTGGTTAGCTTCGGTCATATATCTACGTTAATTTTAACTCCAACAAAAAATTTTTTCCTCATACATAATGAAATGGGTAGCTTTATCATTTCATAAGAAAAAAATTAGAGAAAATATATAATTCAGGAAAACTTGGCTTATTAGGCAAATCGGGCTTTGTATAGTAGGCCGAGAAGTGCATTCTGGCTACTAGGTACGACATATATAATATATATATATATATATTATATATAGGTTAGGTATATATATATAATATATATATATATATATATATGACAATGTCAGACCAGAGGAAAATGAAACAGGAATTCCTTAAGTACTTTCGTATATTAAATACATCTTCAGAAGGAATGATTTGATTCCTTTGAAGATGTATTCAATATACGAAAGTACTTAAGGCCTGTTTCATTTTCCTCCGTGGTCTGACATTGTCACATTCTTAATCACGTGTTTATTTTCGTGATATATACATATGTATATATATATATATATATATATATATATATATATATATATATATATATATATATATATATATATATATATATATATATATATATATATATATATATATATATATATATATATATATATATATATATATATATATATATATATATATATAAATTACCCATCACATCTATATAGATTATATCCTGGTATCGAGACCTGAGTGCCCAATAGTTCCCGTGCCTGGGGTTACTGTGAGAGCTCCAATTGCTGTATTGCGCTCAGTGAGGAGGACATTATTCAACGTTACTTTGTTTTTGGCTCTTGTTCTTAGTCCTTGTATGTTGACCAAGATGAACGAGGTTACTGTATTTGGTGTACTTTGATTGGCAGATATTTCTGCCAAGTCCATTATGTGTGGACATGTCGGATTGTGACCAGCACTGAGTGTTGTAGGGTTGTTGTCTCTCCTAGTTGTAGCTGTAGTAACAATACAATTGTAGCTGTATTGTTGTAGTTGTAGCTGTATTGTTGTAACAATACAGTTGTAGCTGTATTGTTGTAACAATACAGTTGTAGCTGTATTGTTGTAACAATACAGTTGTAGCTGTATTGTTGTAACAATACAGTTGTAGCTGTATTGTTGGGTGTAATTGTATCTGTTCTGGTATACAAGTGGGTCTTTCCTCCAGTTCCATACATTCCCTCTGTTCCATTTCTTGAACCCTTTCTCGTCTGGATATAAAAAAATATTTGACTTTCCTGCAAAACTATTTTCTTGTTTGCCATGTTTGACGTAGCGTTCCGCGCCTTGATCACGACGTGACAGTTTGGGCAGCTGAGGTTATATCATGTTCCTGGTGTAATATATTATTACTGTTACAAAAGAACCAGTTTATAAAGAAATATTTGAAAATAACGAAAAACGTTCTGCCTGTTAGGCATATCGGACCTTGCATACTAGGCCAAGTAGTGCAATTCTGCCTATGAGGCACGACATATATATAAATATAAAGATATCCAGGGATATCCTGGTAATGGTCCTGAGCCTCGGGCTGACCCATTATGTGTTATTCATGCCAGTCTTACTCAGGCGGTGGATGAGTCTTTATGACTCATGTCTTGGTTTAGTAAGGTCATATCCAACGTGTTTACCAAGTTCTGGGTTGGTAACTTTTGATTATTGCCGCCGGAGGCGGCTAGTTTATTGTTCACCCCATACTCATCCTGTGAGCCGTAGCGCAAAAAGCATTACAGAGGGCACAAAAGGTCTTTATCAGACCTCATCTTAGATTATTACATAAACAATTTCATCTATCCTTCACACCTTATAGATACAATGTCAGCTAGTTACAGAGAAAGTGCTATTACAAGAGCTACATATTTACAGTAAGTCATCATACATTAATGGTAGGTCTTATCGCTAATACATAATAGTTTGGCCAATGGGGATATTACAGAGTCATAGGGGAGCTTCTGTTTATTATTAGTCCTCACAATACACTACTTGTTTCTGAATCTCATATGTCGTTCATCTACTGGAAGCGAAATGTGGATACAGTGCAAGGATTTCAGGTAATTTATCCATGGTAATAAGATAGGTTGCCATATCATACAGAGTGAGCTTAGATTTATCTCTAAATGGCTCAATTTTACTACAGTCCAAGATATAGTGTTCGAGTGTGTGTCCCTGTCTTTGTCCACACACTTTACACTTTACTTCATCTAGATCCCTATACAAGCCGAACTGCCAGAGATACTTGTAGCCAAGTCTTATACGAGCTGAGACAACATCTGTTAGTCTGCTGACCTTGTTACTTGCCCCATACACATGTTTTACTTCACACATTTCATTGTGATGAACAATGGACCTGCTAGTTCCAGATTGCACTGTTCTACTTTCTTCAAATCCATCCAGGAGTTCTCGTCTAATGACACTTTTAAGCGACCTATTTGATAACTCAAGATTCCGTTCAAGATGGGTAACTCTGAGTGATAATCCGGTTGTACCTCCGCACTGCGTCAGTCACAGTCTTCCCCGTGACCTCAGCAACCTGTAAGACTTGTCCTGTGCATGGTCAATAAACCCTGAGCTGGTGCACGTTGCAGCTGCTACATTGTGGCCCTTGTGCATCTTCTACATTGTGGCCCTTGTGCATCTTCTACATTGTGGCCCTTGTGCATCTTCTACATTGTGGCCCTTGTGCATCTTCTACATTGTGGCCCTTGTGCATCTTCTACATTGTGGCCCTTGTGCATCTTCTACATTGTGGCCCTTGTGCATCTTCTACATTGTGGCCCTTGTGCATCTTCTACATTGTGGCCCTTGTGCATCTTCTACATTGTGGCCCTTGTGCATCTTCTACATTGTGGCCCTTGTGCATCTTCTTCATTGTGGCCCTTGTGCAGCTTCTGCATTTCTCTCGATTTTCTTAATCTGTGCTAAGATTAAGCACATGGTGTGTAAATGTCTACATTCTTCCTCTTAAGTTGCAAGTTTTGCAGTGTTATATCCTGGTATTCCTGCATGCCTCCAGGTTGATGTATTCGACCACAGTCTTGGTTGACTGATATCAAGACCACAGTCTTGTTTGACTGCTATCAAGACCACAGTCTTGTTTGACTGATATCAAGACCACAGTCTTGGTTGACTGCTATCAAGACCACAGTCTTGTTTGACTGCTATCAAGACCACAGTCTTGTTTGACTGATATCAAGACCACAGTCTTGGTTGACTGATATCAAGACCACAGTCTTGTTTGACTGCTATCAAGACCACAGTCTTGGTTGACTGATATCAAGACCACAGTCTTGGTTGACTGATATCAAGACCACAGTCTTGTTTGACTGCTATCAAGACCACAGTCTTGTTTGACTGATATCAAGACCACAGTCTTGGTTGACTGATATCAAGACCACAGTCTTGTTTGACTGCTATCAAGACCACAGTCTTGTTTGACTGCTATCAAGACCACAGTCTTGTTTGACTGCTATCAAGACCACAGTCTTGTTTGACTGATATCAAGACCACAGTCTTGGTTGACTGATATCAAGACCACAGTCTTGTTTGACTGCTATCAAGACCACAGTCTTGTTTGACTGATATCAAGACCACAGTCTTGGTTGACTGATATCAAGACCACAGTCTTGTTTGACTGATATCAAGACCACAGTCTTGTTTGACTGATATCAAGACCACAGTCTTGGTTGACTGATATCAAGACCACAGTCTTGGTTGACTGATATCAAGACCACAGTCTTGGTTGACTGATATCAAGACCACAGTCTTGTTTGACTGCTATCAAGACCACAGTCTTGTTTGACTGCTATCAAGACCACAGTCTTGGTTGACTGATATCAAGACCACAGTCTTGTTTGAACTGATATCAAGACCACAGTCTTGTTTGAACTGATATCAAGACCACAGTCTTGTTTGAACTGATATCAAGACCACAGTCTTGTTTGACTGATATCAAGACCACAGTCTTGTTTGACTGATATCAAGACCACAGTCTTGTTTGACTGATATATCAAGACCACAGTCTTGTTTGACTGATATATCAAGACCACAGTCTTGTTTGATATATCAAGACCACAGTCTTGTTTGATATATCAAGACCACAGTCTTGTTTGACTGATATATCAAGACCACAGTCTTGTTTGATATATCAAGACCACAGTCTTGTTTGACTGATATATCAAGACCACAGTCTTGTTTGACTGATATATCAAGACCACAGTCTTGTTTGACTGATATATCAAGACCACAGTCTTGTTTGACTGATATATCAAGACCACAGTCTTGTTTGACTGATATATCAAGACCACAGTTTTGTTTGACTGATATATCAAGACCACAGTCTTGTTTGACTGATATATCAAGACCACAGTCTTGTTTGACTGATATATCAAGACCACAGTCTTGTTTGACTGATATATCAAGACCACAGTCTTGTTTGACTGATATATCAAGACCACAGTCTTGTTTGAGTGATATATCAAGACCACAGTCTTGTTTGACTGATATATCAAGACCACAGTCTTGTTTGACTGATATATCAAGACCACAGTCTTGTTTGACTGATATATCAAGACCACAGTCTTGTTTGACTGATATATCAAGACCACAGTCTTGTTTGACTGATATATCAAGACCACAGTCTTGTTTGACTGATATATCAAGACCACAGTCTTGTTTGACTGATATATCAAGACCACAGTCTTGTTTGACTGATATATCAAGACCACAGTCTTGTTTGACTGATATATCAAGACCACAGTCTTGTTTGACTGATATATCAAGACCACAGTCTTGTTTGACTGATATATCAAGACCACAGTCTTGTTTGACTGATATATCAAGACCACAGTCTTGTTTGACTGATATATCAAGACCACAGTCTTGTTTGACTGATATATCAAGACCACAGTCTTGTTTGACTGATATATCAAGACCACAGTCTTGTTTGACTGATATATCAAGACCACAGTCTTGTTTGACTGATATATCAAGACCACAGTCTTGACTAGTGACTGATATATCAAGACCACAGTCTTGACTAGTGACTGATATATCAAGACCACAGTCTTGACTAGTGACTGATATATCAAGACCACAGTCTTGACTAGTGACTGATATATCAAGACCACAGTCTTGACTAGTGACTGATATATCAAGACCACAGTCTTGACTAGTGACTGATATATCAAGACCACAGTCTTGACTAGTGACTGATATATCAAGACCACAGTCTTGACTAGTGACTGATATATCAAGACCACAGTCTTGACTAGTGACTGATATATCAAGACCACAGTCTTGACTAGTGACTGATATATCAAGACCACAGTCTTGACTAGTGACTGATATATCAAGACCACAGTCTTGACTAGTGACTGATAATGTTGGTCATTAATGTCACCTTTGTGCACTGGTTGCAAAGGTTGCAAGGATAGTTCTCGCATCTGTATCCATGATGGCGAGCCGTTATCAACAAGAGTGTTCGGAAGCCAGCATGTCTGTAAAGTGGAATATCCATTTGAGACTCTCCTGCTAAGAATAGCCCAACCACTTCGGCTGGACGGTATAGAGCGACGGTCTCGCTTCATGCAGGGTCGGCGTTCAATCCCGACCGTCCACAAGTGGTTGGGCACCATTCCTTTCCCCCCGTCCCATCCCAAAGCCTTATCCTGACCCCTTCCAAGTGCGATACTTGTAATGGCTTGACGCTTAACCTTGATAATTCTCTCCCTCCCTCCTGCCAAGAATAATTTCTTGCCTTAACTGAAGCTGCAGACTCTTGCCTCTCCTGGTGTACTGGTTCACTCGTGAGGTACACGAAGCTGTCAGGTAGCGGGTGGGGTGTATTCATCTGTGTAGTGATGAGTAGGGGGGGGGGGGGGGGGTCTGATTCATTTTTACTCGATGAGTCTGTTTTGAGATCTGCTGGTCAGTGTACACGCTACACCCGGTAGATGTACACGCTACACCTGGTAGATGTACACGCTACACCTGGTAGATGTACACGCTACACCTGGTAGATGTACACCCTACACCTGGTAGATGTACACGCTACACCTGGTAGATGTACACGCTACACCTGGTAGATGTACACCCTACACCTGGTAGATGTACACGCTACACCTGGTAGATGTACACGCTACACCTGGTAGATGTACACACTACACCTGGTAGATGTACACGCTTTATCTGGTAGATGTACACGCTACACCTGGTAGATGTACACGCTACACCTGGTAGATGTACACGCTACACCTGGTAGATGTACACGCTACACCTGGTAGATGTACACGCTACACCTGGTAGATGTACACGCTACACCTGGTAGATGTACACGCTACACCTGGTAGATGTACACGCTACACCTGGTAGATGTACACGCTACACCTATCAGATGTACACGCTACACCTGGTAGATGTACACAAATATATATTACATGTATTTGTACACTTGTGCCGCCGGTGATAAACATATTTAGTACAATATGACCGCCATTGCTGACGTTGTTGATGTAGATCTTATCTACATCAACAAGGTAGATCTATCAGGTAGATCTATCAGGTAGATCTTGTAGTTAAGCTTAATATGCTTCTAACTACTTCCCTGGAGTCAGGGTTAAGACCGGTCATGCCACCACACTTTATGGTGATAAAACTCTAGTATATAATTACTGAAGGATTTATTGATTTATTGTCTACAACGTTTCGGTCCTCTCTGGAATGTCACTCACCGTCTGAGTCAGTGTATGGGACAAATGTTGCCATACACTCGCCGCCTGAGTCGTTTTTTTTTTTTCTACCACAGACGTGGCCACACATTTACAATGCTAACCAGCATATATACATTTTCTTCTGTCCTCCATGGACAGGGTTAGAGAAGTGTTAAACATATAGTTCAAGGGTTTATTGAACACTCAACCACAGAAGGTGATTCGGTGCTTTTAAAATGCTAAGCTAACCTACATACGTAAATACATAGATACACAGATTTACGTATGCCCTACATAAAGTGTTAGATGTGTCTTTTACATAGTGTCATTAATGTACATTCACAAAGGTGAAATGTAATTCTGATCAGCTTCCATATATACTTTATACCCATACATATACATACACACACACACACATATACATACATATATACACACACACATGCATTCACATACATTTGTCTCATTTACTCTGACAGGGTGAGGTAGCTGATAAAGAAACTAGTGTGCAATTAAGCACTTAATCACTGAAGGTGATGAAGGTGCTTTTACAAGCTCAGGTTATATAGTTACATCATATATATACATTGTATGATTGATATATTACATGGTCAATCTTGGATACAAGTCCAATATATCATCAAGTGTTCCAGTACTCATATAGTAACTACAGAGTTCAGCATACCTTAGCCCAGGAGGGCGAAAGTCAGTCAGTATGGGACATTCTACAATATAATGTTCAAGAGAGTGCATGTTTTCTCTTTCACAAAGTTGACACATTGTGTACTCGACATTTGGGTTTTGAGAAAGCTGCCAGATACGTCTATATCCCAGGCGTATTCTGGCCACTATAACATCACATTGCCGGGTTCTTGTTCTATTAGTCCCATATGTGAATGTCTCCTCACGATATCTATCATAATATTTAATGCTACAACTTTCAGGTCTTTGAGAATTTGTTAGGTCGGTGAGATTTTCATTAGATATTTGTTTAAGTATTCTCTTTGTCACTGCTAATGAAACACCCATATCAATTTCTACCACTGGTTTTCTGCAGGCTGACTTAGCAAGCATATCAACAGTGTCATGCCTTGAGATGCCAACATGTGATGGTATCCATAGGAATTTAATCTCAAATCTGTTTTCTTTGGCAGCTAAAACATTCATTCGAATATCACTGACTATTTTCTGGGTGTCACTACTATGTGCGTTCAATGCCAGGAGTGCACTCTGCGAGTCACAGTATATAAGTCCACTGCCTTTGTCTTTTAAAAATTCAGTGGCAAGGTATATGCCTGCAAGTTCGGTTTGAGTTGTACTTGCCCAGTCATTGACGCGCTTCATTGCTGTATGTACGAGAGAAGATTGTTCAAATATGTTACATGCACATCCGGTACATCGTCCACCTTCTTCTACAGAGCCGTCGGTATAGCACTGATAAACATCGTTACCCATACTCTGAGTACTTTCAGTGATGCTTTTCAGTGTTAACTGTTTTAATAATGTAGTGTGCACACTATCTTTCTTGGGCGCATTTACAAAATCAACTGATAGATCCCAGTTATCCCATGGAGTAATTGGCTGATTAATCATTAGTTGAGTTGGGTACATATTTAATATTTTGATGGAGTTGGCTACCTTGTAGAACCAATATACATAATCAGATTTCGTTCTTCTTCTATAGACCTCAGGTGAGTGCAGCATATTAGAAAGTTTAGCTTGAAACTTCATGTGTTGTCTAGATCTACTCAATGCCTTCACGCCGAAAACTGTGCTAATAGACAAAATTCTCTCACTTATGGTAGGTAATTTTAACTCTGCTCTCATATTAACTATTCTCGTGGACTTTGGAGCCCCAAGGATGAGACGCATAGCTTCATTTTGCAAGGTTTCAAGAGATTTCAGCTCTTTGTCAGTATACAGTGTGAGATGTAGAGCATTGTAGTCAATCACAGAGCGTATAAATGATACATAAAACATTCTAGCAAGTCTCACGTTAAGTCCATGATTGACACCAACAAGGCAGCATAACAAATGACAGTGTCTTCATTATTAGTTGGAAGATCTTTAATAAGTTTATGCATCAGAACGTTGAACAACAAGGGACTGAGGACCCCTCCTTGTGGAGTTCCCAGTTCAAAGTGTTTGCTCTCTGTGCTTTTAACACCATTAAACAAAACATATGCTGTTCGATTAGACAAATAGCCCTTTATCCATTTCAGTAATTTTCCTTGTATTCCCAGCTCGGCAAGCTGTTCCAGTATGATTTCTCTGTTTGCTGTATCAAAAGCTGCTGCTAGGTCGATGAAGACTGTTTGAGGGGAAGCTTCAATATGTGCGAAGTACTCAGCAAAACAGTGTTGTGTACTGAGCCCAGGCATAAATCCAAACAGTTGGGGTGACAGGTGCCCCTGTATACGATACATGAGTCGGTTTAGAACAATACGTTCAAGCACTTTACAAACACACGATGTTAAAGATATGGGTCTATAATTATCTGAGTGTAGTTTGGGGATGGGAACAATGACACTCTTTGTCCAAGCATCAGGTAATACTCCTTCACGTAAACTCATTCTGTACAACACTAATAGTGGATTACCTGGTACGTGTGAGACTAATCTCAGTAGACTGTAAGTAATACCGTCCTCTCCAGGAGCAGTTGATTTTCCCATCTTTAGTGCATGATTTAATTCCCATTCAGTTACATCATTAAGGTCCGACACGTCGATAGCTGTACAGGCAAGATTGATGGTTCGTTGTCTGTTGGGGCGTGTGTCATCAAGTTTGTGCTGTATGTTAATTGGAAGTGAGTCGTAGCTCGATGTTAGTGCCCATTGATCAAGGAGGATGTTTGCTTGTTCTAGTGGGCTGTGGTGCAGCGGTTTGGTTGGGCTGCTTCTAGAGATTTTTCGTATCTTTTCCCAAACTTCAACAAGTGTTGTTTGCTCATTTATACTTTGTAGGAACTCTTCCCAATGTTTATTACGTATAACGTTGCTCATGTGTATGGGACAAGTGTTGCCATACACTCACCGTCTGAGTCAGTGTATGGGACAAGTATTGCCATACACTCACCGTCTGAGTCAGTGTATGGGACAAATGTTGCCATACACTCACTGCCTGAGTCAGTGTATGTGACAAATGTTGCCATACACTCCTGAGTCAGTGTATGGGACAAATGTTGCCATACACTCCTGAGTCAGTGTATGGGACAAATGTTGCCATACACTCACTGCCTGAGTCAGTGTATGGGACAAATGTTGCCATACACTCCTGAGTCAGTGTATGGGACAAATGTTGCCATACACTCCTGAGTCAGTGTATGGGACAAATGTTGCCATACACTCACCGTCTGAGTCAGTGTATGTGACAAATGTTGCCATACACTCACTGCCTGAGTCAGTGTATGGGACAAATGTTGTCATACACTCACTGCCTGAGTCAGTGTATGGGACAAATGTTGCCATACACTCACTGCCTGAGTCAGTGTATGTGACAAATTTTGCCGTACACTCACTGCCTGAGTCAGTGTATGTGACAAATGTTGCCATACACTCCTGAGTCAATGTATGGCACAAATGTTGCCATAAACGTTCACTCTTCCACCTTAAACCCTCATTAAGCGAGTTAGAATTTTCAAACCCGCGCGCCTGATCCACAAGGTTGTTGTGGGAGGCAGGAACTCTCCGCCTGTCTCCAGTGATTACTTAAGATTCATCTTATCTTGCGAGAGGAGGATCACCCGTCCACACACCCGGTCGGCCGAGCGGACAGCACACTGGATTTGTGATTCTGTGGTCCTGGGTTCGATCCCAGGCGCCGGCGAGAAACAATGGGCAGAGTTTCTTTCACCCTATGCCCCTGTTACCTAGCAGTAAAATAGGTACCTGGGTGTTAGTCAGCTGTCACGGGCTGCTTCCTGGGGGTGGAGGCCTGGTCGAGGACCGGGCCGCGGGGACACTAAAGCCCCGAAATCATCTCAAGATAACCTCAAGATAACACCGCCATCCTTCAATATGCTCCAACGACCAAATTCCCCGCACTATATCATAGGAACCCCGCCCTTACGGTCTGTGACGCATACACCTTTCTGCCTTGAGAGGATGCTGGCCCGCTACGCCCCCCTGGCTTAGCGGTCTGTAAGGGCGTCGCGCGTGTAAGGGTATAGTGGTCATTCTCACCCCTAGGGTCTTGTGTGGCATAGCACGGTGTTGGCCCTGAGGGAGGGGGTCCAATTAAGGTGTGAAGATCCGCGCGCGGTGCAAAGAACGGCCAGGTAGAGCCCCACGTTAGAGCCCAGGTAGTGACTCAGGTAGAGCCCCAGGTAGTGCCTCAGGTAAAGCCCCAGGTAGTGTCCCAGGTAGAGCCCCAGGTAGTGTCCCAGGTAGAGCCCCAGGTAGTGTCCCAGGTAGAGCCCCAAGTTAGAGCCCCAGGTAGAGCCCCAGGTAGTGCCTCAGGTAAAGCCCCAGGTTGAGCCCCAGGTAGTGTCCCAGGTAGTGTCCCAGGTAGTGTCCCCAGGTAGTGTCCCAGGTAGAGCCCCAGGTAGTGTCCCAGGTAGAGCCCCAGGTAGTGTCCCAGGTAGTGTCCCAGGTAGAGCCCCAGGGTGAGCTCCAGGTAGAGCCCCAGGTAGTGTCCCAGATAGAGCCCCAGGTAGTGTCCCCAGGTAGTGTCCCCAGGTAGAGCCCCAGGTAGTGTCCCAGGTAGAGCTCCAGGTAGAGCCCCCGGTAGTGCCCCAGGTAGAGCTCTAGGTAGAGCCCCCAGGTAGAGCCCCAGGTAGAGCCCCAGGTAGTGTCCCAGGTAGTGTCCCAGGTAGTGTCCCAGGTAGAGCCCCAGGTAGAGCTCCAGGTAGAGCCCCCGGTAGAGCCCCCAGGTAGAGCCCCAGGTAGAGCCCCAGGTAGTATCCCAGGTAGAGCCCCAGGTAGAGCTCCAGGTAGAGCTCCAGGTAGAGCCCCCAGGTAGAGCCCCAGGTAGAGTCCCAGGTAGTGCCCCCAGGTAGTGCCCCCAGGTAGAGCCCCCAGGTAGAGCCCCCAGGTAGAGTCCCAGGTGGTGTCCCAGGTAGTGTCCCCAGGTAGTGTCCCCAGGTAGTGTCCCCAGGTAGTGTCCCCAGGTAGAGCCCCCAGGTAGAGTCCCAGGTAGAGTCCCAGGTAGTGTCCCCAGGTAGTGTCCCCAGGTAGAGCCCCAGGTAGTGTCCCTAGATAGTGCCCCCAGGTAGAGTCCCCAGGTAGTGTCCCCAGGTAGTGTCCCCAGGTAGTGTCCCCAGGTAGAGCCCCAGGTTGTGTCCCAGGTAGTGTCACCCAGGTAGAGCCCCCAGGTAGTGCCCCAGGTAGAGCCCCAGGTAGAGCCCCCAGGTAGTGTCCCCAGGTAGTGTCCCAGGTAGAGCCGCAGGTAGTGTCCCCAGGTAGTGTCCCCAGGTAGAGCCCCCAGGTAGTGTCCCAGGTAGAGCCCCAGGTAGAGCCCCAGGTAGAGCCCCAGGTAGTGTCCCAGGTAGTGTCACCCAGGTAGTGTCACCCAGGTAGAGCCCCCAGGTAGTGTCCCAGGTAGAGCCCCAGGTAGAGCCCCAGGTAGTGTCCCCAGGTAGAGCCCCAGGTAGAGCCCCAGGTAGTGTCCCAGGTAGTGTCACCCAGGTAGAGCCCCCAGGTAGTGTCCCAGGTAGAGCCCCAGGTAGTGTCCCCAGGTAGTGTCCCCAGGTAGAGCCCCAGGTAGAGCCCCAGGTAGTGTCCCCAGGTAGTGTCCCAGGTAGTGTCACCCAGGTAGAGCCCCCAGGTAGTGTCCTAGGTAGAGCCCCAGGTAGTGTCCCCAGATAGTGCCCCCAGGTAGAGCCCCAGGTAGTGTCCCCAGGTAGTGTCCCCAGGTAGTGTCCCCAGGTAGTGTCCCCAGGTAGTGTCCCAGGTAGAGCCCCAGGTAGAGCCCCAGGTAGTGTCCCAGGTAGTGTCACCCAGGTAGAGCCCCCAGGTAGTGCCCCAGGTTGAGCCCCAGGTAGAGCCCCCAGGTAGTGTCCCAGGTAGTGTCCCAGGTAGTGTCATAGGTAGTGCCCCAGGTAGAGCCCCAGGTAGTGCCCCAGGTAGAGCCCCAGGTAGTGTCCCAGGTAGTGTCCCAGGTAGTGTCCCAGGTAGTGTCCCAGGTAGTGTCCCAGGTAGAGCCCCCAGGTAGTGTCCCAGGTAGTGTCCCCAGGTAGAGCCCCAGGTAGTGTCCCAGGTAGTGTCCCAGGTAGTGTCCCAGGTAATGTCCCAGGTAGTGTCCCAGGTAGTGTCCCAGGTAGAGCCCCCAGGTAGTGTCCCAGGTAGTGTCCCCAGGTAGTGTCCCCAGGTAGTGTCCCCAGGTAGTGTCCCAGGTAGTGTCCCAGGTAGTGTCCCAGGTAGAGCCCCCAGGTAGTGTCCCAGGTAGTGTCCCAGGTAGTGTCCCCAGGTAGTGTCCCCAGGTAGTGTCCCAGGTAGTGTCCCAGGTAGTGTCCCCTGGTAGTGTCCCAGGTAGTGTTCCCAGGTAGTGTTCCCAGGTAGTGTCCCCAGGTAGTGTCCCCAGGTAGTGTCCCAGGTAGTGTCCCAGGTAGAGCCCCCAGGTAGTGTCCCAGGTAGTGTCCCCAGGTAGTGTCCCCAGGTAGTGTCCCAGGTAGTGCCCCAGGTAGAGCCCCAGGTAGTGCCCCAGGTAGAGCCCCAGGTAGTGTCCCAGGTAGTGTCCCAGGTAGTGCCCCCAGGTAGTGCCCCCAGGTAGTGCCCCCAGGTAGTTTCCCCAGGTAGTGTCCCAGGTAGAGCCCCCAGGTAGTGTCCCCAGGTAGTGTCCCCAGGTAGTGTCCCCAGGTAGTGTCCCAGGTAGTGCCCCCAGGTAGTGCCCCCAGGTAGTGTCCCCAGGTAGTGCCCCCAGGTAGTGCCCCCAGGTAGTGCCCCCAGGTAGTGTCCCCAGGTAGTGTCCCCAGGTAGTGTCCCCAGGTAGTGTCCCCAGGTAGTGTCCCAGGTAGTGTCCCCAGGTAGTGTCCCAGGTAGTGTCCCCAGGTAGTGTCCCAGGTAGTGTCCCCAGGTAGTGTCCCCAGGTAGTGTCCCCAGGTAGTGTCCCAGGTAGTGTCCCCAGGTAGTGCCCCCAGGTAGTGTCCCCAGGTAGTGTCCCAGGTAGTGTCCCCAGGTAGTGTCCCCAGGTCGTGTCCCCAGGTAGTGTCCCAGGTAGTGTCCCAGGTAGTGTTCCCAGGTAGTGTTCCCAGGTAGTGTCCCCAGGTAGTGTCCCCAGGTAGTGTCCCCAGGTAGTGTCCCAGGTAGTGTCCCAGGTAGTGTCCCCAGGTAGTGTCCCCAGGTAGTGCCCCCAGGTAGTGCCCCCAGGTAGTGTCCCCAGGTAGTGTCCCCAGGTAGTGTTCCCAGGTAGTGTTCCCAGGTAGTGTCCCCAGGTAGTGTTCCCAGGTAGTGTTCCCAGGTAGTGTCCCCAGGTAGTGTCCCCAGGTAGTGTTCCCAGGTAGTGTCCCCAGGTAGTGTCCCCAGGTAGTGTCCCCAGGTAGTGCCCCCAGGTAGTGTCCCCAGGTAGTGGACCCAGGTAGTGTCCCAGGTAGTGTCCCCAGGTAGTGTCCCCAGGTAGTGTTCCCAGGTAGTGTTCCCAGGTAGTGTCCCCAGGTAGTGTCCCAGGTAGTGTCCCAGGTAGTGTCCCCAGGTAGTGTCCCAGGTAGTGTCCCCAGGTAGTGTCCCAGGTAGTGTCCCCAGGTAGTGTCCCCAGGTAGTGTCCCAGGTAGTGTTCCCAGGTAGTGTCCCCAGGTAGTGTCCCCAGGTAGAGCCCCCAGGTAGAGCCCCAGGTAGAGCCTCTCGTAAACACTGACCCTCTCACCTGCTCAACCACTTAATTAAATATTTAATTGAGGCGAGGCGTGAGTCAGGTCGTTGGAGGAGTGTTAATGAGACCGGGATGGGTAGTTGAGAGGTGGTGGTGTGTACTCACCTAGTTGTGTTTGCGGGGGTTGAGCTCTGGCTCTTTGGTCCCGCCTCTCAACTGGCAATCAACTGGTGTACAGATTCCTGAGCCTATTGGGCTCTATCATATCTACATTTGAAACTGTGTATGGAGTCAGCCTCCACCACATCACTGCCTAATGCATTCCATTTGTCTACTACTCTGACACTGAAAAAATTCTTTCTAACGTGTCTGTGGCTCATTTGGGCACTCAATTTCCACCTGTGTCCCCTAGTGCGTGTGCCCCTTGTGTTATATAGTCTGTCTTTATCTACCCTATCAATTCCTCTTAGAATCTTGTACGTGTACGTGGTGATCATATCCCCCCCTAACTCTTCTGTCTCCCAGTGACGTAGTCTAATTAAGACTAATTATGACATCGTCTTAGGTTTAATTCCCGTAGTCTCTCCTCGTAGCTCACACCTCTCAGCTCGGGTACTAGTCTGGTGGCAAACCTTTGAACCTTTTCCAGTTTAGTCTTATGCTTGACTAGATATGTACTCCATGCTGGAGGCGCATACTCCAGGATTGGCCTGACATATGTGGAATATAAAATTCTGAAAGATTCGTTTCACAAGTTTCTAAAGGACGATCTTATGTTAGCCAACCTAGCATATGCTGCTGATGTTATCCTCTTGATATGGGCTTCAGGGGACAGGTCTGGCATATCAACCCCCAGGTTGATATCATGCCCCACCCTCACCTCTCTCTCTAACTCTTGACGTATTTCATCACCCAAATGATACCTTCTTTTTGATCTCCTGCTCCCTACGCCTATCTTCATTACATTACATTTGCTTGGGTTAAACTCTAACAGCCCTTTGTTCGACCATTCCTGCAGCTTATCCAGGTCCTTGAAGCCTCAAGCTGTCTTTCTCTGTCATAATCATTCTCATAATTTTGGCATCGTCAGCAAACATTGAGAGGAATGAGTCTATACCCTCTGGGAGATCATTTACGTATATCAGAAACAGGATAGGTCAGAGTACAGAGCCCTGTAGGACTCCACTGGTAACTGTAACTTTGTTTCCTATTGCTTAAGTACTCCCTTATCCACTGGAGCGCCCTACCAGTTACTCCTGTCTGTTTCTCCAGCTTATGCATCAGCCTCTAATGGGGTACTGTGTCAAAGGCTTTCCGACAGCCCAAGAAAATGCAGTCCGCCCATCCTTCTCTTTCTTGCTTAATCTTTGTCACCTGATCGTAGAATTCTATTAAGCCAGTAAGGCAAGATTTACCCTCCCTGAACCCATGTTGATGGGTTGTCACGAAGTCTCTTCTCTCCAGATGTGTTACTAGGTTTTTTCTCACAATCTTCTCCATCACCTTGCATGGTATACAAGTTAAGGACACTGGCCTGAAGTTCAGTGTCTCTTGTCTGTCACCCTTTTTTTTATGTTGGGACTACATTAGCTGTCTTCCATATTTCTGGTAGGTCTCCCGTTTCCAGTGACCTACTATACACTATGGAGAGTGGCAAACAAAGTGCTCCTGCACACTCTTTCAGTATCCATGGTGAGATTCCGTCCGGCCCAACAGACTTTCTCACGTCCAGATCCAACTGATGGCTTTTGACATCATCTCTTGTAATTTCGAACCCTTCCAAGGCCGCCTGGTTTATTGCCACCTCTCCTTGCTCAGTAACCTCACCTTGTTCTATTGTAACCTCCTGGAACCTTTTGTTGAGTTCTTCACACACCTCTTTGTCATTCTCTGTGTACCTGTCCTCGCCCACCCTAAGTTTCATCACCTGTTCCTTCACTGTTGTCTTCCTCCTGATGTGACTGTGTAGTAGCTTTGGTTCGGTCTTGGTTTTATTAGCTATATCATTTTCATACCTTTTCTCAGCTGCTCTTCTCACACTGACATACTCGTTCCTGGTTCTCTGGTATCTCTCTCTACTTTCTGGTGTTCTGTTATTTCGGAAGTTCCTCCATGCCCTTTTGTTCAGTTCCTTTGCTTCCATACATGCCCTGTTAAACCATGGATTCTTCTTTTGCTTCTCGGTTTTTCCTGTCGGGCCGGGATAAACCTGTTTACTGCCTCCTGACACTTTTGTGTGACATAGTCCATCATGTCTTGTACGGACTTGGTTGCGAGTTCTGTGTCCCATGGTATATCCCATAGGAATTGTCTCATCTCATAATTTCCCTTTCGGTAAGCCAGCCCTTTGTTACCTAGTTCTTTTTTTTTTTAGATAAATCCTAGCTCAACCAGGTACTCAAAGCTCAATACACTGTGATCACTCATTCCCAAGGGGGCTTCCAACTTAACTTCCCTTATATCCGACTCATTTAGGGTAAATATCAGATCAAGCAAGGCTGGTTCATCCTCTCCTCTCATTCTTGTCGGTCCCTTGATGTGTTGGCTTAAAAAGTTTCTTGTTGCCACGTCCAGCAGCTTAGCTCTCCATGTCTGGGCCTCCATGTGGGTCTCTGTTCCCCCAATCTATCTTCCCATGGTTGAATTAAGTCTCCCATGATTAGTAGTCTGGATCTGTTCCTGCTAGCCACAGAAGCTGCTCTCTCTATTATGTTAATGTTGGCCAAGTTGTTTTTATCATATTCCTGTCTGGGTCTTCTGTCGTTCGGTGGTGGGTTATATATGACTACTACTATAATTTTGTGTCCTCCAATTGCTATGGTGCCTGATATGAAGTCACTGAAATCTTCACAGCCCTGAATAACCATCTTTGCAAAACTCGTGTGGTGGTGGTGTGGTGTGTGGTAGTGGTGTGATGGTGGTGTTAGTGGTGTGGTGGTGGCGTGTGGTGGTGGCGTGTGGTAGTGGTGTGATGGTGGTGGTGTGTGGTGGTGGTGTGTGGTGGTGGTGTTGATGATGATGATGGAGTGTGGTGTGGTTGTGGTGGGGTGGTGGTGGTGGTGGTGGTGGAGGGTGGTATGGTTGTGGTATGGTCTTGGGGGCGGCACTCAACTATCACTGTCTACAGGTAAGTGAGGTCTAGCACATTATGCCCCGCCTACTGATCTTGTACCTGTTGCAATACAATAATGCAATATAAATATTCTGACGTTTAAATTCTTTGTCTAGTCTGGCCTTTAAATTATGGATGGAGGTGGCTTCCACAACTTACTCTTTTAGAGCATTCCACTTGTTAACTCCCCATACAGGGTACGAGTACTTCCTTATGTCTCTTCAGCTCTTTTGCGTTTCCAGCTTCCACCTGTGTTCTCTTGTCCTGCTTCCTGTCAATTTGAAGAGGCGATCCTTTTCTACCTAATCTACTCCCCTCAGTATCCTGTATGTTGTGATCATATCCCCTCTGTTCCTTCTATTCTCTCTGGTTTTGAAATTTAACTTTATTCGCTTGTGTTCGAACCTTAACCCTCTTAGCTCTGGCATCAATTATGTTCCAAAATCTTTGTACTTTATTAATGTTGGTTTATGTTTCACAAGATGCAGATCCCAAGCCGGTGTTGCATATCCCAGTGTTGGTCTAAGAAGTGTTCTGTAGAGTGTCTTGAAGAAGCCCTGATTTACGTTTCTAAAAGTCTTATATTTGCCAGCATCCCATATGCTGCTGATGTTATCCTGTTTGTGTGTACCTCCGGTGGGAGTGTTGGAATTATATCCACTCCCAGATCTTCCTCTCTTTCTGAATCCTGTAGCTGCCTTCCCTGTATGGTGTAGCTGGTTTCTGGTCTCCTCTCTCACTTTCCCATCCCCATTACCTTACACTTTTTGAGACTGAACTTCATTAACCATTAGTTTAACCACTCCAGCAGTTTGTCAAGGTCCTCCTGTCCCTTTCTGCGGTCCTCACCTGTTTTCACATTCATCATCTTTGGATCACTAGCAAACCATTAACATGTTCGAACTCACCCCCTCAGTTACATCGTTCACATAAATTAGGAACAGCAACGGATCAAGAACAGAGCCTTGTGGGACACCATTTGTTACATTTCTCCAGCTTGAAACCTCCTCCCTGACTGTGACTTTTTGATTTCTGTCTTATAAGTACTCCCTTACCCAGTTCAGTGTTATCCCCATTAAATAAATCCACAAGGGCCGTGACGAGGATTCGAACCTACGTCTGTGAGCATCCCAGACGCTGCCATAATCGACTGAGCTACGACATGGTTAAAAAGAGTTGAAACCGAAGTTCTACTGAACTTACTGGATCCAGTAGCCTCTCCCAGACACACACCAGGGTTTTCCCCCATTATTTCAGCCCGCTTCTTCATCTTGTAGAACGGTCTATCATGTGGAACAGTGCCAAATACTTTTTGACAATCTCGGAAAATGCAGTCTACCCATCATTCCCTTTCCTGTCTTATTGTAATTACCTTCTCATAAAACTCAATTAAGTTTGTCAGGCATAACTTACCATTTCTAAATCCATGATGATTATTTTGTCACTAAGTCGATCCTCTCAAGTTTCTCCATCAATATTCTCCTCATTACTTTCTCCAGCACTTTTCAAGGAATACTTGTCAATAGAAATAACTAATTTGGGAGCCGGTCGGCCGAGCGGACAGCACGCTGGACTTGTGATCCTGTGGTCCCGGGTTCGATCCCGGACGCCGGCGAGAAACAATGGGCAGAGTTTCTTTCACCCTATGCCCCTGTTACCTAGCAGTAAAATAGGTACCTGGGTGTTAGTCAGCTGTCACGGGCTGCTTCCTGGGGGTGGAGGCCTGGTCGAGGACCGGGCCGCGGGGACACTAAAAGCCCCGAAATCATCTCAAGATAACCTCAAGAAGATAGCACTGGTCTGTAGTTTAGTACCTCCTTTCTATCTACTTTAATATTGGCACTACATTTGACTCCTTCCAGAAATCTGGGAGATTTTCGGTCTCGTGTGGTTTATGAAAATGATAGATAATGGGTGACAAAGTACCTCTGCAGCCTCCTTCAGCAGCCACGCTGAGATTAGGTCTGGTCACTGCTGATATTGTCACATCTCGTTTCCCCAGGATTTTTCTCACCTCTTCTACAGTGAATATAATGCCATCCAGTGTTTCCTCCAGCCTTTCATCGTGCAACTTTGGTCTCCATGCTGGTTTTATTGTAAAGACCTGAAATCTTTCGTTGAGTTCGTTAGATACCTTATTATCATATTCTTGTTTCCTCAAGCTGAGGAAATGGTCTTCCACTGTCGTTATTCTCCTTGTGTGGCTACATAACTGCTTTGATTATTAGCTTCTACAACAATGTCATTTTCAATTTGCTTCTCAATTTCTCTCCTGACTCGGGTGTATTCATTTCTGGTAATCTCTAGTTATTCTCTAGTGTCCTCTGTTACTAGTTCTCTGTAATTTGTCCAGTCTTTTTTGTCTTTTAGTTTCCCTTCATTGCTTATTACACCAGGTGTTTACTTTTTCATCCACCTCCTCCTTGAGTGACATGAACTGTTCCGTTGTATCGGCACATTTCTGTGTAATGAATTCTATCATCCGATATGCTGTCTTCCCTTCCATTTCTCTTTCCCATTGGATTTCCTGCAGAAAGTCCCTCAACCGGTTGTTCGTCTCCGTTTGTAATGTCTCTTCATTTTCTTCTTCAACCGGTTTCCTTGTGTAACCAATTCCTTCAGCTCCACTATGTATGCCAGCCTGACAGTGCAGTGGTCGCTGGCTCCTAGTGTCTCTTACTCTATTTTTGCAACATGTGGTTCAATGTGGGAAAACACCAAGTCTAGTGTTGCTGGTCCATCATCAGCTCTCTCTCGTGTTGGTTCTGTGACATGTTGCTTTAAGAAGTGTTTGTCTCTCATGTCTACCAGTTATGCTCCTTGTTTCATCACTCGTGTTGGGATCCCTATTTGTCCAGTTTATTTGTCTAGGGTTGAAGTCTCCAAGTATTACGATATTAGCTCCTGTTCCCTTTCGTACTGTGGATTTTTTCCCATTACCGTTTGAACATTCTTGTTGCATCTTCATTCCTGACATATCTTTTCTCTGCCAATATATATTTAACTGGGGTTGCTGGCCATGAAAATAATCTTTAACTGGTCGATTTCTTTGCACGCTGACCTGGAGAGCGTGCAGGGATCCTTTATTGCTAGAATCCACTCAATAAAACATCTAGATTATTGGTACTGATTAAAAGTTCTATATCTCTATGCCCTAGAGCGCAGGCGGGAGATGCATAATAATTTACACACAAAAGATATTAGAGGGACTGGTCTGACTCTATACACGGAAATATCTTCACTTGAGACCAGGAAGCATGGCAGGATGTGCACAATACCCCCATTGAAAAGCAGAGGTGCAATAGGTACTCTTGAGAGAGAGAACTATTAACATAGTGTCCAAAATTCTACTTTTCCACTACACATAAGGGGTATAACTGGCCGGCCTCTCGCGGTATTTATGAGAGAACTTGATAAACACCTCCAAATGATAACTGATCAACCAGACTCTAATACCCTACAATGTAGCCACAAGGTACATAGGTAAGGTTACCTACTCACACTTACCTACCTTTTGCGATACATTTTGGGCCGCCATAGTGTTTGTACACCCAACACTGTGTCTCGCCACATAATATACGTCTCTGCCGCTTGCATGGTGTGAAAAAGCAATTTGCTTAACGTATAATTTGCATGTGGGAACAGCCTTCCGGTGAGTGGGAGTCCCGAGTCTGCATAGCTTAATGCGCAGTCAGTTGACACCTTACTGAATAGATGGGTGTACTGCGGAGTCAGTTGACACCTTACTGAATAGATGGGTGTACTGCGCAGTCAGTTGACACCTTACTGAATAGATGGGTGTACTGGGCAGTCAGTTGACACCTTACTGAATAGATGGGTGTACTGCGGAGTCAGTTGACACCTTACTGTCAGTTGACACCTTACTGAATAGATGGGTGTACTGCGCAGTCAGTTGACACCTTACTGAATAGATGGGTGTACAGGGCAGTCAGTTGACACCTTACTGAATAGATGGGTGTACAGTGCAGTCAGTTGACACCTTACTGAATAGATGGGTGTACTGGGCAGTCAGTTGACACCTTACTGAATAGATGGGTGTACTGGGCAGTCAACTGACAAATTATTCAATGCCTGACCTGACTCTACTGTACAGTTATTGACACTATTACTGAACACTTGACTGGACTGTACTCACCTAGTTATGCTTAGGGGGTTGAGATTCGGCTCTTTGGTCCCGCCTCTCAACTTTCAATCAACTGTTGTACAAATTTCTAAGCCTATTTGGCTAAATCATATCTACACTTGAAACTGTGTATGGAGTCAGCCTCCACCACATCACTGCCTAATGTATTCCACTCGTTAACTACTCTAACACTGAAAAAGTTCTTTCTAACGTTCTGTGGCTCATTTGGGTACTCAGTCTCCACCTGTATCCCCTTGTTCGTGTACCATCCGTGTAATAAAGTTTATCCTTATCTACCCTGTCAATTCCTGAGAATTTTGTAGGTAGTGATCATGTCTCCCCTTACTCTTCTGTCTTCCAGTGGCGTGAGGTGCATTTCCCGCAGCCTTTCCTCGTAACTAATGCCTCTAGTTCTGGGACTAGTCTAGTGGCATACCTCTGAACTTTTTCCAACTTCGTCTTGTGCTTGACAAGGTACGGGCTCCATGCTGGGGCCGCATACTCCAGGATTGGTCTTACATATGTGGTATACAAGGTTCTGAATGATTCCTTACACAGGTTCCTGAACGCCGTTCTGATGTTAGCCAGCCTCGCATATGCCGCAGACGTTATTCTCTTTATGTGGGCTTCAGGAGACAGGTTTGGTGTGATGTCAACTCCTAGATCTTTCTCTGTCTGTTTCATGAAGTACTTCATTTCTTATTCGGTATCCTGTGTCTGGCCTCTTGTTTCCACCGCCTAGTTCCATGGCCATGCATTTACTCGGGTTGAACTTTAGTAGCCATTTGTTGGACCATTCACTCAGTCTGTCTAGGTCATCTTGTAGCCTCCTACTATCATCCTCAAATTTAATCCTCCTCATAATTTTTGCATCATCAGAAAACAATGAGAGGAACGATTCTGTACCCTCTGGGAGATCATTTACATATATCAGAAACAGTATAGGTCCAAGGACTGAACCCTGTGGGACTTCATTGGTAACGCCTCGCCAATCTAAAACCTCGCCCCTCACAGTGACTCGTTGTCTTCTGTTACTTAGGTACTCCCTTATCCAATGGGGAGAACCTTCCCTTTCGCTCCTGCCTGCATCTCCAGCTTTTTCTCTAGCCTCTGGTGTGGTACTGTGTCGAAGGCTTTCTGGCAATCCAAAAATATGCAGTCTGCCCACCCTTCTCTTGCCTGATTTTTGTTGCCTGGTCGTAGAATTTAATTAATCTTGTGAGGCAGGACTTGCCATCTCTGAACCCATGTTGATACTGTGTTACAAAGTTCTTTCGCTCCAGATATTCCACAAGCTTTTTTTCGCACAATCTTCTCCATCATCATGCATTGTATGCAAGTTAGGGACACTGGCCTGTAGTTCAGTGCTTCCTGTCTATCCCCTTTCTTGTATATCGGGACTACATTAGCAGTCTTCCAATTTTTTTGGCAATTCCCCCGTTACCAGTGATTTGTTATACATTATGGAGAGTGGGAGGCACAGTGCTTCTGCTCCTTCCTTTAGTATCCAAGGGGAGATTGTATCCGGGCCTATTGCCTTTGTCACATCCAACTCTAGCAAGAGCTTCCTTACATCCACACTGGTACTCTCAAATTCTTCTAATGGTTTTTGGTTAACTTCTTCTCAAACTCTTCTAATGGTTCTTCTTCTTGGTTCTTGGTCTTGGGCTCTCTCTTATCTCAGGAACTTCTCCTTGCTCTGATGTGAAGACCTCCTGGAATTTCTTATTCAGTTCCTCACACACTTCCTTGTCGTTTGTAGTGAATCTGTCTGCCCCTATCCTTAATTTCATTACCTGTTCCTTTATTGTTGTTTTTCTCCTGATGTGGCTGTGCAGAAATTTAGGTTGAATCTTTGCCTTGCTTGCTATGTCATTCTCATATTGCCCTTCTGCCTCTCTTCTCATCCTGACATATTCATTCCTGGCATTCTGGTATCTTTCTCTGCTCTCCAGTGTCCTGTTATTCCTATAGTTTCTCCATGCCCTTTTACTTTGCTGCTTAGCTAGCCTACATCTCTGATTAAACCATGGGTTTCTCATCTTCATTTTGTTGTATTCCTTTTGGACTGGGACAAACTTGTCTGCTGTCTCCTTACACTTCTGCGTGATGTAGTCCATCATGTCTTGGGCCGTCTTTCCCCTGAGCTCTGTTTTCCATGTTATATCTGTTAGGACTTATCTTATCTCCTCATAGTAAGAACAAGAATTCTTACATTATTGTAAAGCCACTAGCACGCACAGCTTTCGGACAAGTTCATAATCTCCGTATTACGACCTGCGAAACCGTTCAACAACCAGGTACCCATTCACTGCTGGGTGAACAGAGGCTACAGTTAAGGATTGGCGCCCAGTCAATCCTTCCCAGCCAAAGCGCTCGCGAAGCGCGGGGCGAGTGCTTTACCACTGCGCCACGGGGACAGCACCAGGAACAGTATGAGTCCCAGTACCGACCCCTGGGGTACTCCACTTATTATACTTCCTTCCATTCTGATAGTTCTCCTTTTAGTGTGTGTGTGTGTACTCGCCTAGTTGTGCTTGCGGGGATTGAGCTCTGGCTCTTTGGTCCCGCCTCTCAACCGTCAATCAACTGGTGTACAGGTTCCTGAGCCTATTGGGCTCTTATCATATCTACACTTGAAACTGTGTATGGAGTCAGCCTCCACCACATTGCTTCGTGTGTGTGTGTTGTGTGTGTGTGTGTGTGTGTGTGTGTGTGTGTGTGTGTGTGTGTGTGTGTGTGTGTGTGTGTGTGTGTCCCCCCCCCCCCTGGGGTTGTATACATGTGTCTGGGACAGATGGGTGGTTCAGATTACATGACTATAACTGGAGTATGCAAATGAGCTTGTTCCGTGTGGCTCTTACTTGAGGAAGACCCACGTATGATAACTTTCGCTTAAGTAACTTCTAAACTTTATTTAGTTGTGACCGAAAAAGTAATACTTCTTATATATATATATATATATATATATATATATATATTTTTCCCTGAATTAATATATTTTCTCAATTTTTTTTCCAATGAAATGATAAAGCTACCCATTTCATTATGTATGAGGTCAACTTTGTTTCATTGGAGTTAAAATTAACGTAGATATATGACCGAACCTAACCAACCCTACCTAACCTAACTAACCTATCTTTATAGGTTAGTTGGGTTAGGTAGCCGAGAAAGGTAGGTTAGGTTAGGTTAGGTAGTCGAAAAAAACATTAATTCATGAAAACTTGGCTTATTAGGCAAATCGGGCCTTGAATAGTAGGCTGAGAAGTGCGTTCTGGCTACTAGGTACGACATTATATATTATATATTATATATATATATATATATATAGATATATATATATTATATATTTATATATATATATATATATATATATATATATATATATATATATATATATATGCGAACAAGCCTGAATGGTCCCCAGGACAATATGCAACTGAAATTTGTGTTTCAGTTGCGCGGTCGCATTTGTGTTCCTCACGTTTATATATATATATATATATATATATATATATATATATATAATATATATATATATATATATATATTATATATATATAATTATATAATTACCTATTATTAACATTTATAATAAGTTATAATTATACCAGTGAACAATTAGTGAACACTCGATAAGCAAATAAAAAAAATCATTGCAATATTATTAATAATTATATAATAATAAGATAATGATCATCTATATTTACAATGAGAATAAATAAAGATAAATAAAAATCACTGTTTCCTCTGCTCGAGGCTGGAGCCCAGGAGCTTGAGCTGAGGTGCCACATGACACATGACGTGCCACAATGACCACTACTGTGCCACATGACCACACTGTGCCACAATACTCTGTGCCACATGACACTGTGCCACATGATACTCTGTGCTGTGCCACATGACACTGTGCCACACTGTGCCACACTGTGCCACATGACACTGTGCCACACTGTGCACACACTGTGCCACACACTGTGCCACATGACATGACACTGTGCCACATGACACTGTGCCACATGACACTGTGCCACATGACACTGTGCCACATGACACTGTGCCACATGACACTGTGCCACATGACACTGTGCCACAATACTCTGTGCCACATGACACTGTGCCACATGACACTGTGCCACATGACACTGTGCCACAATACTCTGTGCCACATGACACTGTGCCACAAGACACTGTGCCACATGACACTGTGCCACATGACACTGTGCCACATGACACTGTGCCACATGACACTGTGCCACATGACACTGTGCCACAAGACACTGTGCCACATGACACTGTGCCACATACTGACACTGTGCCACATGACACTGTGCCACATGACACTGTGCCACATGACACTGTGCCACCACTCTGTGCCACATGACACTGTGCCACATGACACTGTGACACTGTGCCCCATGACACTGTGCCACACGACACTGTGCTGCATGACACTGTGCCACATGACACTGTGCCACAAGACACTGTGCCACAATACTCTGTGCTGCATGACACTGTGCCACAAGCCACTGTGCCACAAGACACTGTGCCACATGACACTGTGCCACATGACTCTGTGCCACTTGACACTGTGCCACAACACTGTGCCACATGACACTGTGCCACAATACTCTGTGCCACATGACACTGTGCCACAAGACACTGTGCCACATGACACTGCCACAATACTCTGTGCTGCATGACACTGTGCCACACGACACTGTGCCACAAGACACTGTGCCACAAGACACTGTGCCACATGACACTGTGCCACAAGACACTGTGCCACATGACACTGTGCCACATGACACTGTGCCACAAGACACTGTACCACAAGACACTGTGCCACATGACACTGTGCCACATGACACTGTGTCACAAGACACTGTGCCACATGACACTGTGCCACAAGACACTGTGCCACATGACACTGTGCCACATGACACTGTGCCACAAGACACTGTGCCACATGACACTGTGCCACATGACACTGTACCACATGACACTGTGCCACAAGACACTGTGCCACATGAGACACTGTACCACATGACACTGTGTCACATGACACTGTGCCACATGACTGTGCCACATGACACTGTGCCACATGAGACACTGTGCCACATGACACTGTGCCACATGACCACACTGTGCCACATGACACTGTGCCACATGACACTGTGCCACATGACACTGTACCACATGACACTGTGCCACATGACACTGTGCCACATGACACTGTGCCACATGACACTGTACCACATGACACTGTGCCACATGACACTGTGCCACATGACACACTGCCACATGACACTGTACCACATGACACTGTGCCACATGACACTGTGCCACATGACACTGCCACATGACACTGTGCCACATGACACTGTGCCACAAGACACTGTGCCACAAGACACTGTGCCACATGACACTGTGCCACATGACACTGTGCCACATGACACCACATGACACTGTGCACAAGACATGACACTGTGCCACATGACACTGTGCCACATGACACCACTGTGCCACATGACACTGTGCCACATGACACTGTGCCACATGACACTGTGCCACATGACACACTGTGCACATGACACTGTGCCACATGACACTGTGCTACATGAGACACTGTGCCACATGACACTGCCACATGACACTGCCACACTGTGCCACATGACACTGTGCTACATGACACTGTGCCACATGACACTGTGCCACATGACACTGTGCCACATGAGACACTGTGCCACATGACACTGTGCCACATGACACTGTGCCACATGACACTGTGCCACTGTGACACTGTGCCACATGACACTGTGCCACATGACACTGTGCCACATGACACTGTGCCACATGACACTGTGCCACATGAGACACTGTGCCACATGAGACACTGTGCCACATGACACTGTGCCACATGACACTGTGCTACAAGACACTGTGCCACAAGACACTGTGCTACATGACACTGTGCCACATGACACTGTGCCACAAGACACTGTGCCACAAGACACTGTGCACATGACACTGTGCCACATGACACTGTGCCACATGACACTGTGCCACATGAGACACTGTGCCACATGACACTGTGCCACATGAGACACTGTGCCACATGACACACCACATGACACTGTGCCACACCACTGTGCTACATGACACCACAAGACACTGTGCCACATGACACTGTGCCACAAGACACTGTGCCACATGACACTGTGCTACAAGACACTGTGCCACATGACACTGTGCCACATGATGACACTGTGCCACATGAGACACTGTGCCACAAGACACTGTGCCACATGACACACCACTGTGCTACATGACACTGTGCCACAAGACACTGTGCTACATGAGACACTGTGCCACATGAGACACTGTGCCACAAGACACTGTGCCACAAGACACTGTGCCACATGACACTGTGCCACAGACACTGTGCCACAAGACACTGTGCCACAAGACACTGTGCCACATGAGACACTGTGCCACATGACACCACTGTGCCACATGACCACACTGTGCTACAAGACACTGTGCCACAAGACACTGTGCCACATGACCACTGTGCCACAAGACACTGTGCCACAAGACACTGTGCTACACACTGTGCCACAAGACACTGTGCCACAAGACACTGTGCCACAAGACAGTGCCACAAGACACTGTGCCACAAGACCACCACTGTGCCACATGACACAGTGCCACCACTGTGCCACAAGACACTGTGCCACAAGACACTGTGCCACAAGACACTGTGCCACAAGACACTGTGCCACAAGACACTGTGCCACAAGACACAGTGCCAGAAGACACTGTGCCACGACACTGTGCCACATGACACTGTGCCACAAGACACTGTGCCACAAGACACTGTGCCACAAGACACTGTGCTACAAGACACTGTGCCACAAGACACTGTGCTACAAGACACTGTGCCACAAGACACTGTGCTACAAGACACTGTGCCACAAGACACTGTGCCACAAGACACTGTGCCACAAGACACTGTGCCACAAGACACTGTGCTACAAGACACTGTGCCACAAGACACTGTGCTACAAGACAGTGCCACAAGACACTGTGCCACAAGACACTGTGCCACAAGACACTGTGCCACAAGACACAGTGCCACAAGACACTGTGCCACAAGACACTGTGCCACAAGACACTGTGCCACAAGACACTGTGCCACAAGACACTGTGCCACATGACACTGTGCCACAAGACACTGTGCCACAAGACACTGTGCCACAAGACACTGTGCTACAAGACACTGTGCCACAAGACACTGTGCTACAAGACACTGTGCCACAAGACACTGTGCCACAAGACACTGTGCCACAAGACACTGTACAAGACACTGTGCTACAAGACCACACACTGTGTGCCACAAGACACTGTGCCACAAGACACTGTGCTACAAGACACTGTGCCACAAGACACTGTGCTACAAGACACTGTGCCACAAGACACTGTGCCACAAGACACTGTGCCACAAGACACCACAAGACACTGTGCCACAAGACACTGTGCCACAAGACACTGTGCCACAAGACACTACAAGACACTGTGCCACAAGACACTGTGCCACAAGACACTGTGCCACAAGACACAGTGCCACAAGACACTGTGCCACAAGACACTGTGCCACAAGACACTGTGCCACAAGACACTGTGCCACAAGACACTGTGCCACAAGACACAGTGCCACAAGACACTGTGCCACAAGACACAGTGCCACAAGACACTGTGCCACAAGACACAGTGCCACAAGACACTGTGCCACAAGACACTGTGCCACATGAGTGCTACATGACACTGTGCCACATGAGTGCTACATGACACTGTGCCACATGACACTGTGCCACATGAGTGCTACATGACACTGTGCTACATGACACAGTGCCACATGACACTGTGCTACAAGACACAGTGCCACATGACACAGTGCCACATGACACTGTGCTACAAGACACAGTGCCACATGACACAGTGCCACATGACACTGCCACATGACACAGTGTCACATGACACTGTGCCACATGACACTGTGCCACATGACACTGTGCTACATGACACTGTGCCACATGAGTGCTACATGACACAGTGCTACATGACACTGTGCCACAAGACACTGTGCCACAAGACAGTGCCACATGACACTGTGCTACATGACACTGTGCCACATGACACCCCCCATGCAAAATCTCTTCTCGTAATTTTCTTAGTCGTATTAAATATTATTCACTGAAATGGTGAACATTTTTAAATCTTTTTTTGTATTGGTCATACTTTACCTGTAATTAGCTGAGTGGCCCTGCCCAATACTGTCACTATGGCGGTGTGTCCACTCACAGGATGAGTGGCGCTGCCCAATACTGTCACTGTGGCGGTGTGTCCACTCACAGGATGAGTGGCGCTGCCGAATACTGTCACTATGGCGGTGTGTCCACTCACAGGATGAGTGGCGCTGCCCAATACTGTCACTGTGGCGGTGTGTCCACTCATAGGATGAGTGACGCTGCCCAATACTGTCACTGTGGCGGTGTGTCCACTCACAGGATGAGTGGCGCTGCCCAATACTGTCACTATGGCGGTGTGTCCACTCACAGGATGAGTGGCGCTGCCCAATACTGTCACTGTGGCGGTGTGTCCACTCACAGGATGAGTGGCGCTGCCCAATACTGTCACTGTGGCGGTGTGTCCACTCACAGGATGAGTGGCGCTGTCACACAGCCATGCCGGCTGTCACACAGCCCTGCCGGCTGTCACACAGCCCTGCCGGCTGTCACACAGCCCTGCCAGCTGCCACACAGCCCTGCCAGCTGCCACACAGCCCTGCCAGCTGCCACACAGCCCTGCCAGCTGCCACACAGCCCTGCCGGCTGCCACACAGCCCTGCCGGCTGCCACACAGCCCTGCCGGCTGTCACACAGCCCTGCCGGCTGTCACACAGCCCTGCCGGCTGTCACACAGCCCTGCCAGCTGCCACACAGCCCTGCCGGCTGCCACACAGCCCTGCCGGCTGCCACACAGCACAGCCAGCTGCCACACAGCCCTGCCGGCTGCCACACAGCTCTGCCAGCTGCCACACTTTTGGTATTAACTGCTGCCACACTCTTGACCTTGCCTGCCATCACACTTTTGACAGCGTCTACTGTAAACTAACCCAACCGTGTTCTGTCACACTAACAGTTGACAGGAGAGGTCATGGCATCGACCCATATGCAATACGGGTCAATGATGTTTGACCTCCTGGCGTTTGAGTGCATAAGATGAATAATATTTCTCCATTTGGAGCCTTCCCCCCCCCCCCCTCCTGTGGCCAGGCCACCAGGGGCGAGTTGCCCGATTTGGGCGTCAAGGACTTGATGTTTAGGAGGTTTTCCATAGGGCTGGATGAGGGTTAAGAACCCCCTTGACAGTGAGGGAGGTGGAGGACCCATGTGGTTGACAACTTGACATATGGGACAGTGATCAAGTGCAACACTCTAGAGACGTCCTTCACTTTACCGTGTGTCCCCAGGGCGGCTGTCAGTGTTGGTGGCGGGTGAGAGACGGTGCGTTCCAGTCACCAGGGCCGTTGTCAGTGTTGGTGGCGGGTGAGAGACGGTGCGTTCCAGTCACCAGGGCCGCTGTCAGTGTTGGTGGCGGGTGAGAGACGGTGCGTTCCAGTCACCAGGGCCGTTGTCAGTGTTGGTGGCGGGTGAGAGACGGTGCGTTCCAGTCACCAGGGCCGCTGTCAGTGTTGGTGGCGGGTGAGAGACGGTGCGTTCCAGTCACCAGGGCCGTTGTCAGTGTTGGTGGCGGGTGAGAGACGGTGTGTTCCAGTCACCAGGGCCGCTGTCAGTGTTGGTGGCGGGTGAGAGACGGTGTGTTCCAGTCACCAGGGCCGTTGTCAGTGTTGGTGGCGGGTGAGAGACGGTGCGTTCCAGTCACCAGGGCCGCTGTCAGTGTTGGTGGCGGGTGAGAGACGGTGCGTTCCAGTCACCAGGGCGGCTGTCAGTGTTGGTGGCGGGTGAGAGACGCAGTGTTCCAGTCACCAGGGCGGCTGTCAGTGTTGGTGGCGGGTGAGAGACGCAGTGTTCCAGTCACCAGGGCGTTGTCAGTGTTGGTGGCGGGTGAGAGACGCAGTGTTCCAGTCACCAGGGCGGCTGTCAGTGTTGGTGGCGGGTGAGAGACGCAGTGTTCCAGTCACCAGGGCGGCTGTCAGTGTTGGTGGCGGGTGAGAGACGCAGTGTTCAGTCACCAGGGCGGCTGTCAGTGTTGGTGGCGGGTGAGAGACGCAGTGTTCCAGTCACCAGGGCCGCTGTCAGAGTAGTGTAGGCCAGACCCTCCATGCTCCTCCCACTAAGCTGACGAATTATTATTAATAACATCTTTATTGACAAAATTAATTACAATTTTGCCTAATCTGAGGATTTTGATAGTCTTATTAAAGTGAGGATAATGCTGGTATTCACTGTCACGCAGGACAGAGGGTCATACACAAGACAATAGGTCTAAACTGTAGGCTGAAGCACATATATATCAGGGTTACAATCAATGTTTTAATGGGACAAATTGCATGGGTGGGCTTTGGGTATCTCCCATCCAATGAGGAGAATGAGGTAGTTTCTCCTCTTAAGAGAACAGTCATTCATGGCAAGTCTACACCCAATTATCAAGGTTTTTTGTCCAGTTGAGCAGTTAAGAGGTGGGGTCATACGTGGTCATTCACGACCAAGGTGTAGGCTTAGCCTGGTTCTGCCTCGTGATAGGTTTCCAGTGGTACCAAGGGAGGCGGGGTTTCATGGAGAGTAAGGCAGAGACTTAGTGTGAAGTGGGGATTGAGCAGGTTCAAGTGTGTATTATCTAAGCTGTCTTCCCCAGCACATGTCTGTGAAGGATCGATTTATTGGATCCCAGTTAATCCCTTTGTTATTGAAATTGAATTTGCTGAATTTCTCTTCCTCTTGAATTTGAGGCTGGCAGCACAGGTCTATTGCCCCATGTATGTCTGGACGTTAATTATGTTGTGATCTGAGTAACATGGATTTGTAATCATTATGTCTAATTAGTTCATCATTGTTTGTAAAAGTAAGATCAAAGGTGTTTTCTTAGTTGGGTCTACTAGGCTGTGTATATTGACGCATTTTGAACACGTACACCATGCGGCAGAGAGAGAGAGGGAGGGAGAGAGGGAGGGAGGGAGTGAGGGAGGGAGGGAGGGAGGGAGAGCCAACATAGACACAGTGGGAAACTGTAGTTATGAGACCATTAAGCCAGTGTGACTATACAACACTTGGTAGGAATATGAGGACATGGATGATTTGGGATAGGACAGAGGGAAGGAATGGTGCCCAGTCACTGGGGACCACTCACTGGGGACCAGTCACTGGGGACCAGTCACTGGGGACCAGTCACTGGGACTGTAACACCGCTCTAAAATGTAACACCACTATAATGGTTACTAAACTAATAATGTAAACACTACTTATCCTGAGTAACACTTCCCCATTGGTTGCACTTGGTAACACTGTTATGAGCTGACATATGATGGTTACACCGGAACCAAAGGTACACTGCCAACAAGGAAATGCTAACACAGGATGAAATACCCTGCCACCATCTGCCTTTGACCATTGAGACTATATCAAGCAACGAGGCAAGAAACATTGCTTGACTTGGAGAGTACTTTCTATGACTGTCATTAATTATGAAAACGGTTGACAGCCACTATGTCCAAAGGGCTAAGAGGATTCAACAATTGACACAGACGGGAAATTTAACATGAGTTTATTGAGACCAAAATTATGTCAATCACCACTTATAAATCCTACTCTAACACTGGCAAAAAGTTAAGAAATTTGGACATGGAACAAAACCTCAGAGATCACACACATTACCTTAAGACCTCTGTCTCTCCCTGGCTGAGATGTTCTTCACAGACCCGCTCTCGATTCCGGTGTACCGCGCTCTCTTCCAACTAAGTCTCTACAGGACCTCCATATACAACTCAACAGGGGGGAGGGGGAGACTTTCTGTTGCTACCTACCCCAAGAATGTAAAAGATCGGCCACACGTGTACAGACACTCAAGAATTTTCATTAAACTTGTTTGACATTCACCATACACTCTTCAAGAGAGGAGTTATTAATTACATGTGTGACTGACCTCTGACCTGGCCAAAAGGGGGAGATCCATGGATGTTTACACATAAGAATCTGGAGCCTAATTCCCTTGCATGAAATATTACATACTTGAAACTATGCTGACTAAGACTAACCCAGGAATTTTTAATCAACATACAAGATAAACCGGAGGTCATCTGGGCTGACCTCTTGGAGAAGGCTTCCCTGAGTGAGAACTCTAAGGGGGGGGGGGGGCATGGGTGTTACAGGACCATCGGCGATCGATCGCCGACCTGCAAAAAAGCATGGCCGTTGCTGTGCCGAGCAAATTGATCATTTACAGTAAGTTGTGGCAAGACTGGACTTGCACAGTGGGTTATAAAGACTGAACTTACACACCCACAACCTCTTGTTAGTGCTATAGTATATAATTTGGTCCATTGTTTGATCTGTTACTCTCCTAAGTCTGTCTGTCATCTTCTCTTTCTCTCTTATAGTGTCGTACGGAATACATTCTTCACTCTAAGGACTCCAGCGTCTCCAGTGATTCTGGGACCTTCTTGTGGCAGCCTCCGCCAGGCCCACGAGAGGAGACGGCAAAGATGCTCCTCTCTACCGTTGTTCAAGGTTCAGGATAACGGCATTCTCGAGGTTATGTGTTGTGGTTGGGCACTGTGCTTGGACACTGTGGTTGGGCACTGTGGTTGGGCACTGTGCTAGGGCACTGTGCTTGGGCACTGTGCTTGGGCACTGTGGTTGGGCACTGTGCTTGGACACTGTGGTTGGGCACTGTGGTTGGGCACTGTGGTTGGGCACTGGGGTTGGGCACTGTGGTTGGGCACTGGGGTTGGGCACTGTGGTTGGGCACTGTGGTTGGGCACTGTGGTTGGGTACTAGCTGTGGTTGGGCACTGTGGTTGGGTACTGTGGTTAGGCACTGTGGTTGGACACTGTGGTTGGGCACTGGGGTTGGGCACTGTGGTTGGGCTTTGGGGTTGGGCACTGGGGTTGGGCACTGTGGTTGGGCACTGAGGTTGGGCACTGTGGTTGGGCACTGTGGTTGGGTACTGGGGTTGGACACTGTGGTTGGGTACTGTGGTTGGACACTGTGGTTGGCCACTGTGGTTGGACACTGTGGTTGGGCACTGTGGTTGGACACTGTGGTTGGGCACTGTGGTTGGGCACTGTGGTTGGGCACTGTGGTTGGGCACTGTGGTTGGGCACTGTGGTTGGGCACTGGGGTTGGGGGGTTGGGTACACTTGGGTGGGCACTGGGGTTGGGCACTGTGGTTGGGCACTGTGGGCACTGTGGTTGGGCACTGTGTTGGGTACTGGGTTGGACACTGTGGTTGGCACTGTGGTTGGACACTGGGTTGGGCACTGTGGTTGGGCACTGGTTGGACACTGTGGGCACTGTGGTTGGGGGTTGGGCACTGGGGTTGGGCACTGTGGTTGGGCACTGGGGTTGGGCACTGGGGTTGGGCACTGTGGTTGGGCACTGGGGTTGGGCACTGGGGTTGGGCACTGTGGTTGGGCACTGTGGTTGGGCACTGTGGTTGGCGGGTAGAGTGACTATACCTCGTGCCCGTAGCTGAGTGGGTTAAAGACTTGCTTCATTACCGTCGCCGTTATCGCTCGGAAGAGATCAAGTTCGCTGTCTCCAACACTTGCTATCTCGAACTGACCATCAAGTTGTCACGCTTCAGTGGCTGTTATCGCACTAAGTGGATATCATACTTAAGGGCTCAGGTTCTTCACACGAGCAAGGTCAGGGGCGCTCAAGGGCTTATATTCATCACCAGACATGGAAGAGTAAAGCAGCCTTAAGCGAGGTAATTATCTGTTAATTATTTGATTTGTTTAACCAAAAGTGTATATTGTGTCGCTGTTGTTAGTAATCAGCGAGAAACTCTCAAGATATTATGGTCTGGTAGTATTGTTGGTTTCGTTTTCGGATCACAATAGGGGGATCCCGCGTTCGATTCCCGGGCGGAAAACAGTTGGGCACGTTTTTGTGGGGTTGCACCCTGGGGATGGTCATTAGTTCGACCTTCGTGGGGACCTTGATAAAACACACACACACACACACACACACACACACACACACACACACACACACACACACACACACACACACACACACAGGACAGGAGACAACGAGTCTGTGTGAGGGGTGAGGTCTCAGATTGGCGAGAAGTCACAAGTGGAGTCCCGCAGGGGTCAGTCCTTGGACCTATACTGTTTCTGGTATATGTAAATGATCTCCCAGAGGGTATAGATTCGTTCCTTTCAATGTTTGCCGATGATGCAAAAATTATGAGGAGAATTGAAACAGAGGATGATAGTAGGAGGCTACAAGATGACCTGGACAGACTGAGTGAATGGTCCAACAAATGGCTGTTGAAGTTCAACCCGAGTAAATGCAAAGTAATGAAACTAGGCAGTGGAAACAGGAGGCCAGGCACAGGATACAGAATAGGAGATGAAGTTCTTAATGAAACAGACAGAGAAAGATCTAGGAGTTGATATCACACCAAACCTGTCTCCTGAAGCCCACATAAAGAGAATAACGTCTGCGGCATATGCGAGGCTGGCTAACATCAGAACGGCGTTCAGGAACCTGTGTAAGGAATCATTCAGAATCTTGTACACCACATATGTAAGACCAATCCTGGAGTATGCGGCCCCAGCATGGAGCCCGTACCTTGTCAAGCACAAGACGAAGCTGGAAAAAGTCCAAAGGTATGCTACTAGACTAGTTCCAGAACTAAGAGGCATGAGTTATGAGGAAAGGCTGCGGGAAATGCACCTTACGACACTGGAAGACAGAAGAGTAAGGGGGGACATGATCACAACCTACAAAATCCTCAGGGGAATCGACCGGGTAAACAAGGATGAACTATTCAACACTGGTGGGACGCGAATAAGGAGACACAGGTGGAAGCTGAGTACCCAAATGAGCCACAGAGACGTTAGAAAGAACTTTTTAAGTGTCAGAGTAGTTAGTAAATGGAATGCATTAGGCAGTAATGTGGTGGAGGCTGACTCCATACACAGTTTCAAATGTAGATATGATAGAGCCCAGTAGGCTCAGGAATCTGTACACCAGTTGATTGACGGTTGAGAGGCGGGACCCAAGAGCCAAAGCAACGCCCACAAGTACAAATAGGTGAGCACACACACACACACACACACACACACACACACACACACACACACACACACACACACACACACACATCCAAGAGTCAATGCTCGATCCTGCAGGCACAAATAGGTGAGTGTATATATATATATATGTCGTACTTAGTAGCCAGAACGCACTTCTCAGCCTACTATGCAATGCCCGATTTGCCTAATAAGCCAAATTTTACTGAATTAATATATGTTCTCTAATTTTTTTCTTATGAAATGATAAAGCTACCCATTTCATTATGTATGAGGTCAATTTTTTTTTATAGGAGTTAAAATTAACGTAGATATATGACCGAACCTAACCAACCCTACCTAACCTATCTTTATAGGTTAGGTTAGGGAGCCGAAAAAGTTTGGTTAGGTAGGTTAGGTAGTCGAAAAAAACATTAATTCATGAAAACTTGGCTTATTAGGCAAATCGGGCCTTGAGAAGTGCGTTCTTGCAACTAGGTACGACATATATATTCATATATATGTGTGTGTGTGTGTGTGTATATATATATATATATATATATATATATATATATATATATATATATATATATATATATATATATAATGTCGTACCTAGTAGCCAGAACGCACTTCTCTGCCTACTATGCAAGGCCCGATTTGCCTAATAAGCCAAGTTTTCATGAATTAATTATTTTTCGACTACCTAACCTACCTAACCTAACCTAACTTTTTCGGCTACCTAACCTAACCTATAAAGATAGGTTAGGTTAGGTAGGGTTGGTTAGGTTCGGTCATATATCTACGTTAATTTTAACTCCAATTAAAAAAAATTGACCTCATACATAATGAAATGGGTAGCTTTATCATTTCATAAGAAAAAAATTAGAGAAAATATATTATTCAGGAAAACTTGGCTTATTAGGCAAATCGGGCCTTGCATAGTAGGCTGAGAAGTGCGTTCTGGCTACTAGGTACGACATATATATAATATACACACACACACATATATATGAATATAGGATGGGTATGGGGTCCTCCACCACCCATAAGATGGGTATGGGGTCCTCCGCCACTCACAGGATGAGTATGGGATCCTCCACCACTCGCAGGATGAGTATGGTGTCCACCACCACTCACAGGATGAGTATGGGGGTCCTCCACCACTCACAGGATGAGTATGGGGTCCTCCACCACTAGCATGGGGAGCGTATGGGGTCCTCTACCACTAGCATGATGAGAGTATGGGGTCCTCTACCACTAGCATGGGATGAGTATGGGGGTCCTCTACCACTCACAGGATGAGTATGGGGTCCTCTCACCACTCACAGGATGAGTATGGGGTCCTCTACCACCACTCACAGGATGAGTATGGGGTCCTCTACCACTAGCATGGGGATGAGTATGGGGTCCTCTACCACTAGCATGGGGAGAGTATGGGGTCCTCTACCACTCACAGGATGAGTATGGGTTCTCTACCACTAGCATGGGGAGAGTATGGGGTCCTCTACCACTAGCAGGATGAGTATGGGGTCTCTACCACCACTCACAGGATGAGTATGGGGTCTCTCCACCACTCATGGGATGAGTATGGGGTCCTCTACCACTAGCATGGATGAGTATGGGATCCTCTACCACTAGCATGGGGAGAGTATGGGGTCCTCCACCACTAGCATGGGATGAGTATGGGGTCCTCTACCACTAGCATGGGATGAGTATGGGGTCCTCTACCACTAGCATGGGATGAGTATGGGGTCCTCTACCACTAGCATGGGGAGAGTATGGGGTCCTCCACCACTAGCATGGGGAGAGTATGGGGTCTCTACCACTAGCATGGGATGAGTATGGGGTCTCTACCACTAGCATGGGGAGAGTATGGGGTCCTCTACCACTAGCATGGGGAGAGTATGGGGTCCTCTACCACTCACATGGGGAGAGTATGGGGTCCTCTACCACTAGCATGGGATGAGTATGGGGTCCTCTACCACTAGCATGGGGAGAGTATGGGGTCCTCTACCACTAGCATGGGATGAGTATGGGGTCCTCTACCACTAGCATGGGGAGAGTATGGGGTCCTCTACCACTAGCATGGGGAGAGTATGGGGTCCTCTACCACTAGCATGGGGAGAGTATGGGGTCCTCTACCACTAGCAGGGAGAGTATGGGGTCTCTACCACTAGCATGGGGAGAGTATGGGGTCCTCTACCACTAGCATGGGGAGAGTATGGGGTCCTCTACCACTAGCATGGGGAGAGTATGGGGTCCTCTACCACTAGCAGGGAGAGTATGGGGTCTCTACCACTAGCATGGGATGAGTATGGGGTCTCTACCACTAGCATGGGGAGAGTATGGGGTCCTCCACCACTCATGGGGAGAGTATGGGGTCCTCTACCACTAGCATGGGGAGAGTATGGGGTCCTCTACCACTAGCATGGGATGAGTATGGGGTCCTCTACCACTAGCATGGGGAGAGTATGGGGTCTCTACCACTAGCATGGGGAGGGTATGGGGTCCTCCACCACTAGCATGGGGAGAGTATGGGGTCCTCTACCACTAGCACAGGATGGGTATGGGGTCCTCTACCACTAGCATGGGGAGGGTATGGGGTCCTCTACCACTAGCATGGGGAGGGTATGGGGTCCTCTACCACTAGCATGGGGAGAGTATGGGGTCCTCTACCACTAGCAGAATAGAGTATGGGGTCCTCTACCACTAGCATGGGGAGGGTATGGGGTCCTCTACCACTAGCATGGGGAGAGTATGGGGTCCTCTACCACTAGCATGGGGAGAGTATGGGGTCCTCTACCACTAGCATGGGGAGGGTATGGGGTCCTCTACCACTAGCATGGGGAGGGTATGGGGGTCCTCTACCACTAGCATGGGATGGGTATGGGGTCCTCTACCACTAGCATGGGGAGGGTATGGGGTCCTCTACCACTAGCATGGGGAGAGTATGGGGTCCTCTACCACTAGCATGGGGAGAGTATGGGGTCCTCTACCACTAGCATGGGATGGGTATGGGGTCTCTACCACTAGCATGGGATGGGTATGGGGTCTCTACCACTAGCATGGGGAGGGTATGGGGTCTCTACCACTAGCATGGGGAGGGTATGGGGTCCTCTACCACTAGCATGGGGAGAGTATGGGGTCCTCTACCACTAGCATGGGGAGGGTATGGGGTCTCTACCACTAGCATGGGATGGGTATGGGGTCCTACCACCAGCACAGGATGGGTATGGGGTCCTCTACCACTCACAGGATGGGTATGGGGTCCTCTACCACTAGCACAGGATGGGTATGGGTCTCTACCACTACCCATGGGATGGGTATGGGGTCCTCTACCACTAGCACAGGATGGGTATGGGTCTCTACCACCAGCACAGGATGGGTATGGGGTCCTCTACCACTAGCATGGGATGAGTATGGGGTCCTCTACCACTAGCATGGGATGGGTATGGGGTCCTCTACCACTAGCACAGGATGGGTATGGGGTCTCTACCACTAGCATGGGGATGGTATGGGGTCCTCTACCACTAGCATGGGGAGGGTATGGGGTCCTCCACCACTCACATGGGATGGGTATGGGGTCCTCCACCACTCACAGGATGGGTATGGGGTCTCTACCACCAGCACAGGATGAGTATGGGGTCCTCCACCACTCACAGGATGAGTATGGGGTCCTCCACCACTCACAGGATGAGTATGGGGTCCTCCACCACTCACAGGATGAGTATGGGGTCCTCCACCACTCACAGGATGAGTATGGGGTCCTCCACCACTCACAGGATGGGTATGGGATCCTCCACCACTAGCACAGGATGGGTATGGGGTCTCTACCACCAGCACAGGATGGGTATGGGGTCCTCCACCACTAGCACAGGATGGGTATGGGGTCCTCTACCGCTAGCACAGGATGGGTATGGGGTCCTCTACCACTCACAGGATGGGTATGGGGGTCCTCCACCACTCACAGGATGGGTATGGGGTCCTCCACCACTCACAGGATGGGTATGGGGTCCTCCACCACCCACAGGATGGGTATGGGGTCCTCCACCACTCACAGGATGGGTATGGGGTCCTACCACCAGCACAGGATGGGTATGGGGCCTCTACCACCAGCACAGGATGGGTATGGGGTCCTCCACCACTCACAGGATGGGTATGGGGTCCTCTACCACTAGCACAGGATGAGTATGGGGTCCTCCACCACTCACAGGATGGGTATGGGGTCTCTACCACCAGCACAGGATGGGTATGGGGTCCTCTACCACTAGCACAGGATGGGTATGGGGTCCTCTACCACTAGCACAGGGAGGGTATGGGGTCTCTACCACCAGCACAGGATGGGTATGGGGTCCTCCACCACTCACAGGATGGGTATGGGGTCCTCTACCACTAGCATGGGGAGGGTATGGGGTCTCTACCACCAGCACAGGATGGGTATGGGGTCTCTACCACCAGCACAGGATGAGTATGGGGTCTCTACCACTAGCACAGGATGGGTATGGGGTCCTCTACCACTAGCACAGGATGGGTATGGGGTCCTACCACCAGCACAGGATGGGTATGGGGTCCACTACCACTAGCAGGATGAGTATGGGGTCCTCTACCACTAGCAGGGGGAGAGTATGGGGTCCTCTACCACTAGCACAGGATGGGTATGGGGTCTCTACCACCAGCATGGGGAGGGTATGGGGTCCTCTACCACCCACAGGATGGGTATGGGGTCCTCTACCACTCACATGGGGAGAGTATGGGGTCCTCTACCACTCACATGGGGAGAGTATGGGGTCCTCCACCACTCACAGGATGGGTATGGGGTCCTCTACCACTCACATGGGGAGAGTATGGGGTCCTCCACCACTCACAGGATGAGTATGGGGTCCTCTACCACTAGCATGGGGAGAGTATGGGGGGTCCTCCACCACTCACAGGATGGGTATGGGGTCCTCTACCACTCACAGGATGGGTATGGGGTCCTCTACCACTAGCACAGGATGGGTATGGGGTCTCTACCACCAGCATGGGGATGGGTATGGGGTCTCTACCACCAGCACAGGATGGGTATGGGGTCCTCTACCACTAGCATGGGATGGGTATGGGGTCCTCCACCACCCACAGGATGGGTATGGGATCCTCCACCACTCACAGGATGGGTATGGGGTCCTCCACCACTCACAGGATGGGTATGGGGGTCCTCCACCACCCACAGGATGGGTATGGGATGCTCCACCACTCACAGGATGGGTATGGGGGTCCTCCACCACCCACAGGATGGGTATGGGGCCCTCCACCACCCACAGGATGGGTATGGGGTCCTTCACCACCCACAGGATGGGTATGGGGCCCTCCACCACCCACAGGATGGGTATGGGGCCCTCCACCACCCACAGGATGGGTATGGGGCCCTCCACCACCCACAGGATGGGTATGGGGCCCTCCACCACCCACAGGATGGGTATGGGGCCCTCCACCACCCACAGGATGGGTATGGGGGTCCTCCACCACCCACAGGATGATTAATGGATGCCTCAATAAAGGAGTTGAACTACCTAACAATAACTCTTGGTAGCCTCTTTAAGGAGCTCCCATATAACGCTGGAACCTTCAGAGACGCCCTGGACATGGGTTAGGCTATCTGATCCCAGCACCCTCCCCCCCCCTACATGCCCACCTCCTCCCCATTAACATGCCCACCTAGCCAGGCCTCATCAACATACCCCCCTGCAACCATGGTTGTTGAACATTCACTGCATCATGAGACAACCCACCTCTACCCACCTGCTTCGTGAGTCAATGCCCTCCACCCACCTGCTTCGTGATTCAATGCCCTCCACCCACCTGCTTCGTGAGTCAATGCCCTCCACCCACCTGCTTCGTGAGTCAATGCCCTCCACCCACCTGCTTCGTGAGTCAATGCCCTCCACCCACCTGCTTCGTGAGTCAATGCCCTCCACCCACCTGCTTCGTGAGTCAATGCCCTCCACCCACCTGCTTCGTGAGTCAATGCACTCCACCCACCTGCTTCGTGAGTCAATCCCCTCCACCCACCTGCTTCGTGAGTCAATGCCCTCCACCCACCTGCTTCGTGAGTCAATGCCCTCCACCCACCTGCTTCGTGAGTCAATGCCCTCCACCCACCTGCTTCGTGAGTCAATGCACTCCACCCACCTGCTTCGTGAGTCAATCCCCTCCACCCACCTGCTTCGTGAGTCAATGCCCTCCACCCACCTGCTTCGTGAGTCAATGCCCAATGCCCTCCACCCACCTGCTTCGTGAGTCAATGCCCTCCACCCACCTGCTTCGTGATTCAACCCTTTCAACTCAATGTAAAGTTAGAGATAATTTCATTGAGCAAGAAAAATATTGAGAGGGGAAGATTGTGAATGAGAGACAGTTATTGTGAGAGAAACATTGTGAGTGAGAGAAAGTTATTGTGAGAGAAACATTGTTTTTTATTGTGAGAGGGGAACATGTGAGAGTCGGCCTCATATTAAGAAATCCGAAACAATAAGTTATCGTGTGTGTATAACTGCCCTCGTGCCTCACTCTCTCCTCTCACAACGACAGGTAATGGTCCGGGACGGAATGAAACGTCGTCGCTTCTCAGTCTTCTGATCTGTGTTCGGTCGTCGGTTCTTCAGCCACGTTACTGTGACTCACCCTCTCTATATAGTCTTCCTATACCGTTATATAGGTTTCCGGAGCCTTGTTAGTCGTATAGAGGTCACTTTAGGCTGTAATTATGCCGACCCCCCCCCCCCTCCCCTCCTGGGGGTGTTAACTACAACACCTACTAAACAACCAGGTACACATTTTCTGCTAGGTGAATTGGTGCATCAGATGAAAGAAAACTTCTACAAACGTCCTGCCGCAGAAATCGCACCGGAGAGTTCTCGGGATGTGACGACGCTGTTAACACCAGTGGTCTCTTCTACCCTTGACCCTCCTCTTCTACCCCCCTGTGCAGTAGAGGGGCGTGGAGCAGGAGTATGCCAACTGCTTTCGTATAATACTATTTTCTGTGTTTATTTTTTTCACCGTTTTATCCAGCTTTGGGTCACTGCAAGCTGCATTTAATAGCTTTGCCTAGAAGGCCCAGGTGTTACCGCACCCAGACACAACCACCTGGACCTTCTAGGTTCGAGTCTTGTGCAGGGCCGGAGTCCTTTGTGTGTTTACCTATGACTTGTGAGTTTAAGCAAGTATCCGTGTGTGTGTGAGTGTGTGTGTGTATATATATATATATATATATATATATATATATATATATATATATATATATATATATATATATATATATATATATATAATATATAAAAAGTTGTGAGGGTACCACTTCTCGTGCAAATGTAGGGACCCATAGCCTCGGAGAAGAAAATAAGGAGTATTCAGAGAAGACCTTGTGGATTCTCACTGAACACTTAATATTATCTTCTCCTACCACCCCCATTCTTTTGTATATGTACATGTATATTTGTTTTATTTAAACTTTGTTACAAAAAAGGAGTTACATATAGGGTACAAAGATGATTATCGTAAGTTGTCTAGTTCCTCCAGCTCCTCAGATGGCGGGCAGGAACCCTGAATGCAGTGTGCATTTCCCCTCTGTATCGCCACGCTGAGGCGCTGGAAAAGGAAGCTGGCAGCTCTAGGGTCTCTTGTTTTTTTTCAGTTAGCCTAGAACCCAGTTCCTTAAAAAAACTGGTGGCACTCTTACCCCAGGCGCCGAGTGTCTCAGAAGCAATGGGGACAAAATTGTAGTGGTGATCCAGTTCTCTGTACTTACGGGATTTGGCTGATTCCCTGTGAGTGGCAGCGCCACCTGGTTGTGCAACACTGAAGTCAATGTAGGTGTTACCTTACCTTGAGGTGATTTCGGGGCTCAGCGACCCCGCGGCCCGGTCGTCGACCAGGCCTCCTCGTTGAACGCGGCTGCTCGCAGCCTGACGTATGAGTCACATCCTGGTTGATCAGGTATCCTTTGGAGGTGTTTATCAAGTTCTCTCTTGAACACTGTGAGGGGTCGGCCAGTTATGTCCCTTATGTGTAGTGGAAGCGTGTTGAACAGTCTCGGGCCTCTGATGTTGATAGTTCTCTCTTGAACACTGTGAGGGGTCGGCCAGTTATGCCCCTTGTGTGTAGTGGAAGCGTGTTGAACAGTCTCGGGCCTCTGATGTTGATAGTTCTCTCTTGAACACTGTGAGGGGTCGGCCAGTTATGTCCCTTATGTGTAGTGGAAGTGTGTTGAACAGTCTCGGGCCTCTGATGTTGATAGTTCTCTCTTGAACACTGTGAGGGGTCGGCCAGTTATGTCCCTTATGTGTAGTGGAAGCGTGTTGAACAGTCTCGGGCCTCTGATGTTGATAGTTCTCTCTTGAACACTGTGAGGGGTCGGCCAGTTATGTCCCTTATGTGTAGTGGAAGCGTGTTGAACAGTCTCGGGCCTCTGATGTTGATAGTTCTCTCTTGAACACTGTGAGGGGTCGGCCAGTTATGTCCCTTATGTGTAGTGGAAGCGTGTTGAACAGTCTCGGGCCTCTGATGTTGATAGTTCTCTCTTGAACACTGTGAGGGGTCGGCCAGTTATGTCCCTTATGTGTAGTGGAAGCGTGTTGAACAGTCTCGGGCCTCTGATGTTGATAGTTCTCTCTTGAACACTGTGAGGGGTCGGCCAGTTATGTCCCTTATGTGTAGTGGAAGCGTGTTGAACAGTCTCGGGCCTCTGATGTTGATAGTTTTCTCTTGAACACTGTGAGGGGTCGGCCAGTTATGTCCCTTATGTGTAGTGGAAGCGTGTTGAACAGTCTCGGGCCTCTGATGTTGATAGTTCTCTCTTGAACACTGTGAGGGGTCGGCCAGTTATGTCCCTTATGTGTAGTGGAAGCGTGTTGAACAGTCTCGGGCCTCTGATGTTGATAGTTCTCTCTTGAACACTGTGAGGGGTCGGCCAGTTATGCCCCTTGTGTGTAGTGGAAGCGTGTTGAACAGTCTCGGGCCTCTGATGTTGATAGTTCTCTCTTGAACACTGTGAGGGGTCGGCCAGTTATGTCCCTTATGTGTAGTGGAAGCATGTTGAACAGTCTCGGGCCTCTGATGTTGATAGTTCTCTCTTGAACACTGTGAGGGGTCGGCCAGTTATGCCCCTTATGTGTAGTGGAAGCGTGTTGAACAGTCTCGGGCCTCTGATGTTGATAGTTCTCTCTTGAACACTGTGAGGGGTCGGCCAGTTATGCCCCTTATGTGTAGTGGAAGCGTGTTGAACAGTCTCGGACCTCTGATGTTGATAGTTCTCTCTTGAACACTGTGAGGGGTCGGCCAGTTATGCCCCTTATGTGTAGTGGAAGCGTGTTGAACAGTCTCGGGCCTCTGATGTTGTTAGTTCTCGCTCAGAGTACCTGTTGGTAGCCAGGGTTGATACTCACGTGTAGTCCCATACCAACTGCTTGCCATTCTTCCAGGGGTTCACTGTGTTACCATCCGGGCGACCAATAAGAGCATCAGAGTTACGGGGAATTAGGTAACGGGGATCTCTTTCAGCTGAGCATCCAGCTGTGGTGAGGCTCCTCTTGATGATGTCGTTAACTTCACTGTGCCTCGAGTGCCATCCCCCTGTGCTTTGGCAGAGTAGGCCATAGTGGCCGTACCTGTCGGCCACCACCTCGCCGCAAATACACCTGTATCTGGTGTGGATTGGGCCAGCAAGGCGGAGGGCGTGTGGTGAGAGACGTGTACCAGTTGCCGACATTGGGGTTGCTAACAGAAAATCCCCTGCATGTGTGGCTGCTACTGCTGTGAGGCGAGCAATGTCGTGTTGTTGCAGGGCGAGTGTCTTACCACTACATCACGCGGACTGTAACTTCGTCTCTTCGTCGTTCAGGCATTATTGGGAATTAGAGGAATAATATGACACACATTGAAGTAATACAGGTTTCCGCCTGTCGTTGTCCTGACCCACTCGCCACGGCAGCCTGCAGACTCTGGTTCGAATCCAGGGCAGGGTGAAGTGATTCGGCATAGTTACTTTACTGTTAGTCCAAGCACCCACCAGTTATTTGGCACCTGTATGTAAAGCGATTATTGGATCGTGTTCTAGGGGAAAAATTCAATACGGCGAGGCATCAAACTCAGTCGTGGGAGAGCTGTAGTTAGCTGGAACCTGCAGTTAGTACACTTTTGCTCCTGTTCCCTATATAAAATAATAATAAAAATATTATCTATATGTATTTGTGTAAATGATTGTATTATATGTATGTACATGCAACTGAAAACTCCTTACCCCAGAAGTGACTCGAACCCATACTGCCAGGAGCACTATGCAACTGGTGTACAGGAGACCGTAACCACTCGACTATCAGTGACCGTACAAAAGATGATGGTAGCCGAGGCTATTTGCCCATCATCCCGACGGCACTTTGATGGTAATCTTGGGCATAGTTATTTTATCAAAGCACCTCATTTTGTGAGGCCAAACATGAACATGTGTACATGTATATGTAACATTAATAAATGTGTAACTAGCTACACAAGATTGTCTCTTGCTTAGCTAAACGAACTCTGGGGTTCAATTCCTGAACCCATTATGTGTCTCTGTAACCATTTCCACCACCACCCCCCACGGGATGGGTATGGGGTGCATAATAAAGAAAGAAATTGAATTGAAGGAGTACATTTGTTAGATATTTTTTTTTTTATTATTATTATTTTCTACCACAGACGTGGCCACACATTTACAATGCTAACCAGCATATATACATTTTCTTCTGTCCTCCATGGACAGGGTTAGAGAAATGTTAAACATACAGTTCAAGGGTTTATTGAACACTGTTAGATGATATAACGCCTTACCCTACCCCCTGATGCTCACTTGTTCTTCCCGCCACAGGACCCGACCCCGCTGGTCCCGGCTCCTTATTACCAAGGCAGGAGGTGACCGTCTGCCTTGTCCGCCGCCTGTGTTGTCTTGGGGCGGCCCGCCAGCCTTATGCCTCAGCACGGAGAGCTATAATGTTGCAGGTGTAGGGGAGGAGGAAGCTGGGGGGGGGGTAGGGGAGGAGGGAGCTGGGGGGAGTAGGGGAGGAGGGAGCTGGGGGGGTAGGGGAGGAGTGAGGGGGGGGGGCAGGGGAGGAGTGAGGGGGGGGGGCAGCCTCTCACACACACACACACTTACATCTCATGAGTCATACTCATGTCTGGCGGAACACTCCATGTCTGGCGGAACACTCCATGTCTGGCGGAACACTCCATGTCTGGCGGAACTCTCAAGTCTCAAGGAACACTTCATGTCTCAAGGAGTCTACGCACGGTTCATCAGGCTATTAAGGCAAGCACGAGTGTTTATACTAACTAAAGCCAAGTATACTTCAGTCGTGAATATAGTCCAAGACCAAAGTAGACTAGAGAGAAGCCGGGTATACCTCTGGGTATACCTCTGGGTATACACTCCTGCCTGTCTGCCGTGACGTGGTAAGCAGTACCCTGTTGTCACAGGTAAACACAGCCATCATTAGCACAGGTTATTGGGGGCGGTACACTCTCTTCCCGGTACACTTGTCCCGTCAGTACTGAGGCGTCGGTGACGTTGGGGTGAGCGGTGGACGCCAGGGACCCGTCTTCCCGCCACGGACCTTCCTACCCGCCAGGGACCTTCCTACCCGCCAGGGACCTTCCTACCCGCCACGGACCTTCCTACCCGCCACGGACCTTCCTACCCGCCAGGGACCCGTCTTCCCGCCACGGACCTTCCTACCCGCCACGGACCTTCCTACCCGCCAGGGACCTTCCTGCCCGCCAGGGACCTTCCTGCCCGCCAGGGACCTTCCTACCCGCCAGGGACCTTCCTACCCGCCAGGGACCTTCCTGCCCGCCAGGGACCTTCCTACCCGCCAGGGACCTTCCTACCCGCCACGGAACTTCCTACCCGCCACGGACCTTCCTACCCGCCACGGACCTACCTACCCGCCACGGACCTTCCTACCCGCCACGGAACTTCCTACCCGCCACGGACCTTCCTACCCGCCACGGAACTTCCTACCCGCCACGGACCTTCCTACCCGCCACGGACCTTCCTACCCGCCACGGACCTTCCTACCCGCCACGGACCTTCCTACCCGCCACGGACCTTCCTACCCGCCAGGGACCTTCCTACCCGCCAGGGACCTTCCTACCCGCCAGGGACCTTCCTACCCGCCAGGGACCTTCCTACCCGCCAGGGACCATCCTACCCGCCAGGGACCTTCCTACCCGCCAGGGACCTTCCTACCCGCCAGGGACCATCCTACCCGCCAGGGACCTTCCTGCCCGCCAGGGACCATCCTACCCGCCAGGGACCTTCCTGCCCGCCAGAGACCTTCCTGCCCGCCAGGGACCTTCCTACCCCCAGGGGCCCGTCTTCCCGCCAGGGGCCCGTCTTCCCGCCAGGGGCCCGTCTTCCCGCCAGGGGCCCGTCTTCCCGCCAGGGACCCGTCTTCCCGCCAGGGACCCGTCTTCCCGCCAGGGACCCGTCTTCCCGCCAGGGACCCGTCTTCCCGCCAGGGACCCGTCTTCCCGCCAGGGACCCGTCTTCCCGCCAGGGACCCGTCTTCCCGCCAGGGACCCGTCTTCCCGCCAGGGATCTTCATACCCGCCAGGGACCTACCTACCCGCCAGGGACCTTCCTACCCGCCAGGGACCTTCATACCCGCCAGGGACCCGTCTTCCCGCCAGGGACCTTCCTACCCGCCAGGGACCCGTCTTGCCGCCAGGGACCTTCCTACCCGCCAGGGACCTTCCTACCCGCCAGGGACCTTCCTACCCGCCAGGGACCTTCCTACCCGCCAGGGACCTTCCTACCCGCCAGGGACCTTCCTACCCGCCAGGGACCTTCCTACCCGCCAGGGACCATCCTACCCGCCAGGGACCATCCTACCCGCCAGGGACCTTCCTACCCGCCAGGGACCTTCCTACCCGCCAGGGACCTTCCTACCCGCCAGGGACCTTCCTACCCGCCAGGGACCTTCCTACCCGCCAGGGACCATCCTACCCGCCAGGGACCATCCTACCCGCCAGGGACCATCCTACCCGCCAGGGACCTTCCTACCCGCCAGGGACCATCCTACCCGCCAGGGACCTTCTTAGTCAAGAATATTTTTGATCATCTTAAGAGCTCGTTATCGTGTTCGGTCGTTATCGTGTTCGGTCGTTATCGTGTTCGGTCGTTATCGTGTTCGGTCGGGGTGTAAAAAACAATGAATACCGGCTTCCTGGTTGATACCTGGTTGATGGGGTTCTGGGAGTTCTTCTACTGCCCAAGCCCGGCCGGAGGCCAGGCTTGACTTGTGAGAGTTTGGTCCACCAGGCTGTTGCTTGGAGCGGCCCGCAGGCCCACATATACCTGGTTGATGGGGTTCTGGGAGTTCTTCTACTCCCCAAGCCCGGCCCGAGGCCAGGCTTGACTTGTGAGAGTTTGGTCCACCAGGCTGTTGCTTGGAGCGGCCCGCAGGCCCACATATACCTGGTTGATGGGGTTCTGGGAGTTCTTCTACTCCCCAAGCCCGGCCCGAGGCCAGGCTTGACTTGTGAGAGTTTGGTCCACCAGGCTGTTGCTTGGAGCGGCCCGCAGCAGGCCCACATATACCTGGTTGATGGGGTTCTGGGAGTTCTTCTACTCCCCAAGCCCGGCCCGAGGCCAGGCTTGACTTGTGAGAGTTTGGTCCACCAGGCTGTTGCTTGGAGCGGCCCGCAGCAGGCCCACATATACCTGGTTGATGGGGTTCTGGGAGTTCTTCTACTCCCCAAGCCCGGCCCGAGGCCAGGCTCGACTTGTGAGAGTTTGGTCCACCAGGCTGTTGCTTGGAGCGGCCCGCAGGCCCACATATACCTGCTTGATGGGGTTCTGGGAGTTCTTCTACTCCCCAAGCCCGGCCCGAGGCCAGGCTTGACTTGTGAGAGTTTGGTCCACCAGGCTGTTGCTTGGAGCGGCCCGCAGCAGGCCCACATATACCTGGTTGATGGGGTTCTGGGAGTTCTTCTACTCCCCAAGCCCGGCCCGAGGCCAGGCTTGACTTGTGAGAGTTTGGTCCACCAGGCTGTTGCTTGGAGCGGCCCGCAGGCCCACATATACCTGGTTGATGGGGTTCTGGGAGTTCTTCTACTCCCCAAGCCCGGCCCGAGGCCAGGCTTGACTTGTGAGAGTTTGGTCCACCAGGCTGTTGCTTGGAGCGGCCCGCAGCAGGCCCACATATACCTGGTTGATGGGGTTCTGGGAGTTCTTCTACTCCCCAAGCCCGGCCCGAGGCCAGGCTTGACTTGTGAGAGTTTGGTCCACCAGGCTGTTGCTTGGAGCGGCCCGCAGGCCCACATATACCTGGTTGATGGGGTTCTGGGAGTTCTTCTACTCCCCAAGCCCGGCCCGAGGCCAGGCTTGACTTGTGAGAGTTTGGTCCACCAGGCTGTTGCTTGGAGCGGCCCGCAGGCCCACATATACCTGGTTGATGGGGTTCTGGGAGTTGTTCTACTCCCCAAGCCCGGCCCGAGGCCAGGCTTGACTTGTGAGAGTTTGGTCCACCAGGCTGTTGCTTGGAGCGGCCCGCAGCAGGCCCACATATACCTGGGTGATGGGGTTCTGGGAGTTCTTCTACTCCCCAAGCCCGGCCCGAGGCCAGGCTTGACTTGTGAGAGTTTGGTCCACCAGGCTGTTGCTTGGAGCGGCCCGCAGGCCCACATATACCTGGTTGATGGGGTTCTGGGAGTTGTTCTACTCCCCAAGCCCGGCCGGAGGCCAGGCTTGACTTGTGAGAGTTTGGTCCACCAGGCTGTTGCTTGGAGCGGCCCGCAGGCCCACATATACCTGGTTGATGGGGTTCTGGGAGTTCTTCTACTCCCCAAGCCCGGCCCGAGGCCAGGCTTGACTTGTGAGAGTTTGGTCCACCAGGCTGTTGCTTGGAGCGGCCCGCAGGCCCACATATACCTGGTTGATGGGGTTCTGGGAGTTCTTCTACTCCCCAAGCCCGGCCGGAGGCCAGGCTTGACTTGTGAGAGTTTGGTCCACCAGGCTGTTGCTTGGAGCGGCCCGCAGGCCCACATATACCTGGTTGATGGGGTTCTGGGAGTTCTTCTACTCCCCAAGCCCGGCCCGAGGCCAGGCTTGACTTGTGAGAGTTTGGTCCACCAGGCTGTTGCTTGGAGCGGCACGCAGCAGGCCCACGTACCCACCACAGCCCGGTAGGTCCGGTACTCCTTGAAGAAAACTAGTTTTCTCTTGAAGATATCGATACAGATACATGCCGACGTGGGTATACAGATACATGCCGTCGTGGATACAGATACATACCGTCGTGGATAGAGATACATGCCGTCGTGGATACACAGATACATACCGTCGTGGATACAGATACATACCGTCGTGGATAGAGATACATACCGTCGTTTATAGAGATACATGCCGTCGTGGATACACAGATACATACCGTCGTGGATACAGATACATACCGTCGTGGATACACAGATACATACCGTCGTGGATACAGATACATACCGTCGTGGATAGAGATACATACCGTCGTTTATAGAGATACATGCCGTCGTGGATAGAGATACATACCGTCGTTTATAGAGATACATGCCGTCGTGGATAGAGATACATACCGTCGTTTATAGAGATACATGCCGTCGTGGATAAAGAGATACATGCCGTCGTGGATAGAGATACATACCGTCGTTTATAGAGATACATGCCGTCGTGGATAAAGAGATACATGCCGTCGTGGATAGAGATACATACCGTCGTTTATAGAGATACATGCCGTCGTGGATAGAGATACATACCGTCGTTTATAGAGATACATGCCGTCGTGGATAGAGATACATACCGTCGTTTATAGAGATACATGCCGTCGTGGATAGAGATACATACCGTCGTTTATAGAGATACATGCCGTCGTGGATAAAGAGATACATGCCGTCGTGGATAGAGATACATACCGTCGTTTATATACATGCCGTCGTGGATAAAGAGATACATGCCGTCGTGGATAGAGATACATACCGTCGTTTATAGAGATACATGCCGTCGTGGATAGAGATACATACCGTCGTGGATAGAGATACATACCGTCGTGGATAGAGATACATACCGTCGTTTATAGAGATACATGCCGTCGTGGATAGAGATACATACCGTCGTTTATAGAGATACATGCCGTCGTGGATAGAGATACATACCGTCGTTTATAGAGATACATGCCGTCGTGGATAGAGATACATACCGTCGTTTATAGAGATACATGCCGTCGTGGATAGAGATACATACCGTCGTTTATAGAGATACATGCCGTCGTGGATAGAGATACATACCGTCGTTTATAGAGATACATGCCGTCGTGGATAGAGATACATACCGTCGTTTATAGAGATACATACCGTCGTTTATAGAGATACATGCCGTCGTTTATAGAGATACATGCCGTCGTGGATAGAGATACATACCGTCGTTTATAGAGATACATTCCGTCGTTTATAGAGATACATGCCGTCGTGGATAGAGATACATACCGTCGTTTATAGAGATACATGCCGTCGTTTATAGAGATACATGCCGTCGTGGATAGAGATACATACCGTCGTTTATAGAGATACATACCGTCGTTTATAGAGATACATGCCGTCGTGGATAGAGATACATGCCGTCGTTTATAGAGATACATGCCGTCGTTTATAGAGATACATGCCGTCGTGGATAGAGATACATACCGTCGTTTATAGAGATACATGCCGTCGTGGATAGAGATACATACCGTCGTTTATAGAGATACATGCCGTCGTGGATAGAGATACATACCGTCGTTTATAGAGATACATGCCGTCGTGGATAGAGATACATGCCGTCGTGGATAGAGATACATGCCGTCGTTTATAGAGATACATGCCGTCGTTTTTAGAGATACATGCCGTCGTGGATAGAGATACATGCCGTCGTGGATAGAGATACATACCGTCGTTTATAGAGATACATGCCGTCGTGGATAAAGAGATACATACCGTCGTTTATAGAGATACATGCCGTCGTGGATACACAGATACATGCCGTCGTGGATAAAGAGATACATGCCGTCGTGGATAAAGAGATACATGCCGTCGTGGATAAAGAGATACATACCGTCGTGGATAAAGAGATACATGCCGTCGTGGATAAAGAGATACATGCCGTCGTGGATATAGAGATACATGCCGTCGTGGATAAAGAGATACATGCCGTCGTGGATAAAGAGATACATGCCGTCGTGGATAAAGAGATACATGCCGTCGTGGATAAAGAGATACATACCGTCGTTTATAGAGATACATGCCGTCGTGGATAAAGAGATACATACCGTCGTGGATAAAGAGATACATACCGTCGTGGATAAAGAGATACATGCCGTCGTGGATAAAGAGATACATACCGTCGTGGATAAAGAGATACATGCCGTCGTGGATAAAGAGATACATGCCGTCGTGGATAAAGAGATACATACCGTCGTGGATAAAGAGATACATACCGTCGTGGATAAAGAGATACATGCCGTCGTGGATAAAGAGATACATACCGTCGTGGATAAAGAGATACATGCCGTCGTGGATAAAGAGATACATGCCGTCGTGGATAAAGAGATACATGCCGTCGTGGATAAAGAGATACATACCGTCGTGGATAAAGAGATACATGCCGTCGTGGATAAAGAGATACATACCGTCGTGGATAAAGAGATACATGCCGTCGTGGATAAAGAGATACATGCCGTCGGTCTGATCACACAGCAGGAGTACCTGTGTCGCAGATGTCTGACAACCATCATACACTTCTGACGTGTGCAGTGACGCTGCAGTGACGTGTGCAGTGACGTGTGCAGTGACGCTGCAGTGATAGTGCAGTGAAGTTGAAAAGACAGAGGATGTCAGAGCAGGATAGTGTGACGGGTGACACAGCCTTCCGCAGAGCAGGAAGTCACCTTCCTCTGCTGCAGGAGGACCTGAACTATTCAGTGACAACTTTCTATACAGACATGGAACCTGAAGTCAAGACCCTGAGAGGTGAAGCCAGAGATGCCAGGAGCTCCTATGTACTGGACGGACCCAGCGGGAGGACAGTGTACTGGACGGGTCCAGGCGGGAGGACAGTGTACTGGACGGGTCCAGACGGGAGGACAGTGTACTGGACGGGTCCAGGCGGGAGGACAGTGTACTGGACGGGTCCAGGCGGGAGGACAGTGTACTGGACGGACCCAGACGGGAGGACAGTGTACTGGACGGACCCAGACGGGTGGACAGTGTACTGGACGGGTCCAGGCGGGAGGACAGTGTACTGGACGGGTCCAGGCGGGAGGACAGTGTACTGGACGGGTCCAGGCGGGAGGACAGTGTACTGGACGGACCCAGACGGGAGGACAGTGTACTGGACGGACCCAGACGGGTGGACAGTGTACTGGACGGGTCCAGGCGGGAGGACAGTGTACTGGACGGACCCAGACGGGAGGACAGTGTACTGGACGGGTCCAGGCGGGAGGACAGTGTACTGGACGGACCCAGACGGGAGGACAGTGTACTGGACGGACCCAGACGGGAGGACAGTGTACTGGACGGGTCCAGACGGGAGGACAGTGTACTGGACGGACCCAGACGGGAGGACAGTGTACTGGACGGACCCAGACGGGAGGACAGTGTACTGGACGGGTCCAGACGGGAGGACAGTGTACTGGACGGACCCAGACGGGAGGACAGTGTACTGGACGGACCCAGACGGGAGGACAGTGTACTGGACGGACCCAGACGGGAGGACAGTGTACTGGACGGGTCCAGACGGGAGGACAGTGTACTGGACGGACCCAGACGGGAGGACAGTGTACTGGACGGACCCAGACGGGAGGACAGTGTACTGGACGGACCCAGACGGGAGGACAGTGTACTGGACGGACCCAGACGGGAGGACAGTGTACTGGACGGGTCCAGACGGGAGGACAGTGTACTGGACGGACCCAGACGGGAGGACAGTGTACTGGACGGACCCAGACGGGAGGACAGTGTACTGGACGGGCCCAGACGGGTGGACAGTGTACTGGACGGGCCCAGACGGGTGGACAGTGTACTGGACGGACACAGACGGGAGGACAGTGTACTGGACGGACCCAGACGGGAGGACAGTGTACTGGACGGACCCAGACGGGAGGACAGTGTACTGGATGGGTCCAGACGGGAGGACAGTGTACTGGACGGACCCAGACGGGTGGACAGTGTACTGGACGGGTCCAGACGGGAGGACAGTGTACTGGATGGGTCCAGACGGGAGGACAGTGTACTGGACGGACCCAGACGGGTGGACAGTGTACTGGACGGGTCCAGACGGGAGGACAGTGTACTGGACGGGTCCAGACGGGTGGACAGTGTACTGGACGGGCCCAGACGGGTGGACAGTGTACTGGACGGACCCAGACGGGAGGACAGTGTACTGGACGGGTCCAGACGGGAGGACAGTGTACTGGACGGGTCCAGACGGGAGGACAGTGTACTGGACGGGCCCAGACGGGTGGACAGTGTACTGGACGGACCCAGACGGGTGGACAGTGTACTGGACGGACCCAGACGGGATGACTGTGTACTGGACGGGCCCAGACGGGTGGACAGTGTACTGGACGGACCCAGACGGGAGGACAGTGTACTGGACGGGTCCAGACGGGAGGACAGTGTACTGGACGGGCCCAGACGGGAGGTCAGTGTACTGGACGGGTCCAGACGGGAGGACAGTGTACTGGACGGGTCCATGAAACGGTATGATTGTACTGGACTGGACGCCACAAAGATCTGGGTGACACAGGACAATGAGTGCACCTCATCTCTATGCCAACATGACGATCGAGAGCCACAGTGCCACAGAACAGTGCCACAGAACAGTGCCACAGAACAGTGCCAGTACCTGAAGCACATGCTCCGTAGAATCCACCAGAGGCTTTCCTTTTAGTGTCCTATCTTGAGGTTATCTTGAGATGATTTCGGGGCTTTTATTTTTTAGTGTCCCCGCGGCCCTGTCCTCGACCAGGCCTCCACCCCCAGGAAGCAGCCCGTGACAGCTGACTAACACCCAGGTACCTATTTTACTGCTAGGTAACAGGGGCATAGGGTGAAAGAAACTCTGCCTATTGTTTCTCGCCGGCGCCTGGGATCGAACCCAGGATCACAGGATCACAAGTCCGGCGTGCTGTCCGCTCGGCCTACCGGTGTTAGTTAAGTCCTAGTTAAGACTTTCCTTATAGTTTCTTTATAGAGCCTTATAATTAAGATTCATTTGACGTTGAAAAGCTACAAGTCCTACACAGCCACACGAACAGTATACAGCAAGTGTATGCTGTACCCAGAGAACATACATACATGCATACATAACGTATTCTACACCAGACGCCGGCTGATGGGTCGGCATCTGGGGTATATTTATATATATATAGGGGTATATTTATATATAAAATTTGGGGTTGAGTATTCAGCGACCCATTGCACTCTATGGAGGACAAACACCTTTAACCCTGGCTATGTAGGACAGATGCAAACGTGTATAGGTTCATTAACATTGTATAATTATAGGGCCACATATGGGGAAGATAAAAGATGGTGAGGATCTTGATTAAATGCTTACATCGTATTATCAGACTCACCAAACAATTACATTAACCTGATATGTTAATGAGATATGTATCAATGAGAAACTCAACTGGAGGTTTGATGTGACTCGAACCCGTGATCAAGGCACTCCCGCCGCTCACGCTACCACTGTTCCACGCAGACCTGCTAAAAGTTATACATGCGGGATCCTACTGAATCCCTAGGAACACTGGATGGTTTCTACCGAAGCCATCCCAAGTTTAACTATTCAGGACACTATAAACTCATTTGTCGGAAAACCCAACACCACTTGCAGGCGATGAGTCACAATAACGTGGCTGAAGTATGTTGACCGGACCACACACTAGAAAGTGAAGGGACGACGACGTTTCGATCCGTCCTAGACCACTCTCAAGTCGATTGTGGATTCACAATCGGCTTGAGATTGGTCCAGGACGGACCGAAACGTCGTCGTCCCTTCACTTTTTAGTGTGTGGTCTGCCCAACACCATTTACTAATATTTAATACAATAGGAAGATAATATTGCTGCTGGGTTGTATAAATAGATTCACTCAGAAGACGGCAGTGGAATTTTCCGTCAATAGGAAACAGGATATTATTACAAATATCGCTATTAATTTCACCAGCTAATTCTGTTGGAAACATTCTTAATACAGTAGTCTTTGGACTTTAAACTTCATAAAAACATCTCACTTGAATTAACTTTATTATTAGTACCAAAATAGAGTAAATGTGACCTTTCTAGCACTTCCTGACATCTGGGCAAGAGAGCCAGGGCGTCAGTGGAGGACGACTGGGGTCAGCCATTGTTAATTTTATCAACAAATTCGCTGGAACAGAACAGCTCCTATACACGTCAAAGATTGAGGAAAGATGTGCACGTTCGTAAGTACTTGCGTAACTGCTTCGTGAATCTGGCCGATGGTGCCCAACCATTTGAACAGACGGGGATTGAACGCAGACCTGAAAGAAACGAGACCATCGCTCGACCGTCAAATCCCAGTGGCTGGACTGGGCGCGGATGACTACTGGATCTATCTCAATTATTGTTGGCGAAATATAAATAGGTAATTGACACTGGAAAGTGTGTAATTGTGTAACTGTGTAACTTGTGGTCTTCACAGCCCGGTGTCTCGAGCGCTCACAACGTCACTAAACTGATGTACTAAGTTGCCCGAACCTAACCTACCCGAGGACCCACGAACAGAAAACGGGACATTCACGTCAATTTTGCTATTCGTTGTCATTTTTAGTACATCAACTTTTGGCCTTACGGGATTTATATGTCAAAATATGATGTACTATTCAGGGGGAACGGGTTGTGAGGACTTGGAGTTGGGATATGAGGACAAGGAGCTGAGATGTGAGGACAAGGAGCTGCATGAGATATGAGGTCAAGGAACTGAGATGTGAGGACAAGGAGCTGCATGAGATATGAGGACAAGGAACTGGGATATGAGGACAAGGAGCTGCATGAGATATGAGGTCAAGGAACTGGGATATGAGGGCAGACTGAAGGAACGGCGCCCAACCTCTAGAACCAACAGTTCCAGCGGTTGGGTTCGAACGCTGGCCCTGCAAGAAGCGGGGCCGGTGCTGTACCAGTCACAGATTGTCCAAGTTAGTAAGTACACAACTCACTTATGTACCTCCGTGCTCCACACTCTTCTCTCTTCCATCTTTCTCTTTCCCTTTCCCATTTCAATTCACTCCTCCCTCTCATCCTCATTTCCTCTTTTCTATGACCCTCCCTTTCCCTCATTTCTTTCATCTCTTCCCCTTCCCTCATTTCTTTTTCCCCTTTTCCTCATCTCTTTTTCCCCTTTCCCTCTCACTTACCTCCCTTTCTCCCCTTCCTTCATTCTTCCCCTCATCTCCCACCGAAGACTTGAGTAAACTTGATGACTGGTCTTCGTCAGGTCTCATCCCATACTCATCCTGTGAGCGGTAGCGCAAAAAACATTACAGAGGGCACAAAAGGTCTTTATCAGACCTCATCTTAGATTATTACATAAGCAATTTCATCTATCCTTCACACCTTATAGATACAATGTCAGCTAGTTACAGAGAAAGTGCTATTTCAAGAGCTATATATTTACAGTAAGTCATCATACATTAATGGTAGCCCGCCAAACACACCGAAACTACGACGTTGGTACAACGTTCGAACAAGTTTTAACACCTCCTAACCAGTTATAATAACCAATATAGCAAGTTGTAACAACGTTCTAATACGTCATAAACACGTTAAGCCAAGATGTAACAACTTTATTACAAGTTGTAACAAGCGGAAAATGGAGACAGTTTCGGTTTGTGTTTCCAGGGCTAGGTCTTATCGCTAATACATAATAGTTTGACCAATGGAGATAGTCATAGGGGAGCTTTAGTTTATTATTAGTCTTCACAATAGCTCTGGTTGTAGAAATACCGGGAGGTGTGTACCGGAGCAGCTGGAATGGTTACAGTTCTACTGGGTGTTTTATTTGTTGTCGTGTAGTGTAGGTAGTGTAATTTTTTGGGGAGTTGTGTACTGGGTGTAGGCATAGAGTACGTTGGGAGAGTACCGGGTGTAGGTACAGAACATGCGTTACACTTACTAGGTATTAAACACAGAAATCACAATTGCGTGATGCATCAAATGAACAAATTCACAATTGTGATTTCTGTGTGTAATGAAGTAAGGGCGAAGAGGGAGAACGGCCTAATTGACATAGCTCGAGTGCATGGGGGGAGTTGTGTAAAACCCTGGTTTGTGCCTCGGAGAGGCTGCAGGATCCAGTAAGTTCAGTAGAACTTCGGTTTCAACTCCTTTTACCATGTCGTAGCTCAGTCGATTAAGGCAGCGTCTGGGATGCTCTCGGACGTAGGTTCGAATCCTCGTCAGGGGCTGTGGGATATTTGGGCTTGATTCTGATTATTTAATTATTAATGTAGTAAATTAAATTACGAAGGACCACCCACTTTTAAAGTAAAGAGGGAAACTGAGAATTTCTGATCATTAGATAATTTCTAGATGAAACCAGTGACTATGGATAAAACTAGAAAGCATGATCATAATAATAATTAATGGGCTGTATTATTAAATGAAACAAACCTCAAACACCTACATTGGGGGGTTATTACTGGAGGTAAGTACGTCCAGGAATCAGTGTGGTTCGTTCACTAATTCAATTAATAATAATCTAATCCTATAAGATAAGGTTGAAACTAATCTTATTAGCATAAAGAGGAATATAAAATATGAGCATAATGATGAGTTACAGTAAATTACATATTTATCTCAAAACATTCTGCATAAATTAAATTGCAATGGAATAGTAAAAGGAAATAAATCTTAGCTTGACGAAGATTCCTTTAGAAACCATTGAAGTCCTCTTATTCTCCAGACTCGGTACATAGACGAGTGTTACCGGTTAACATGGAGAAAGCAGCGTGAGGAATTCTTCTCTCGTGCTGCAAGATAAATAATTTTCAGTAGCAACTGATTTGACTACTTAATTTATATTCAAGAATATTGAAATTTACAGGTGACAAATTTTAATCACCTGTTATTAGGTGTTATCGCGCGTCTTAACGAACAATCACCCTGCTATTATCAATCTTATACCTGATGCATCAAATAAAGGAATACTTAGCTGTGGGCACTGTATAAGTATTAAGATTGCCGTATTTCGCATCCCAGGCTCCGGTGAACCTATCCTGGATAATGATGCGCTTCGGCTAGCTGGTCACGTGTCGTCAGGAACCAAGTCAAAGGGCTCCTTATTTAACACCAGCACTAGTTGAAGATATTATCTGCAAGGTTATTCACGCCTCACAGTGGCGGCTTTCATCTGAGGAAGGATAACACCTGCCCTATTTGCGGGGCAATGGCGTCTTCTTATGAGTACGGTAAGCGCAGGTCTACTTCCTTTCGGCTCTGCACGTGTCCGCGTACTGAGGAGGATGGCGTCCCTCCAACCCACGCCGAGTCGACGTTCGTAAAACAAATAATTGTCTCGAACATTAATATTTCTCGCATTTGCTCTTGAAACGTTAAAGACTGGACGGGTTTATTATTTAGAGGAACAAAATATTATTATTTACCAATCTAAGAATAGTAAATATATAAGGGAGAGGAATTAATGTCTCCCCATGGCATTCATTGATGACGTTAACTCTATGGCGAGGTAGACGCTATGATTCTAACGCTCTATTCGGCTTTTAGTTAGAGGACAATTCGTCTGCAATCAGTTATCATACAGAATGCTTTAATTATGGAGAATCGTATTTAATTCTCACACAAATTGGATATAATGTGTTTACTGTAAGGAAATCTGACGCAATACTGGCGTCAGGTGACGTGAGAATTCTAGCCTAATGCACAGATGAATTATTAGTACATGAGAATTCTACGAGTTGTTAATTTTACTTACTACAATATTTAGTATGGTTAGTAATAAGTAATAAGAATACAAAAATGTTGTATTCGGTGTTGGAAATATCCAACAGGGGCCTTGTGAATTTGTTTTTACTAGTTATACTTGCATAAGGAGTATGATGTACTAACAATGAATAATGGGTAGAGGGATGAAAGTTACATTTAGAGCGGATATACTTCATGTTATGGTGTACAGAGGCACATCCAGGGGGTGTAGGTGTACTGAACTACTTGCATGGGTGTAATGCGTACTGAATTACTTATAGGGGGGTGTAAAATGTACTGATTTGTCTAATGAGGGTGTAAGGTGTACTAAGTTACCTATGGGGTATAAAGTACTGAATTTCACCTATACGGGTGTAACGTATAATAAATTACGACCACTAATTATGAATTACTGCCTAATTCATACTTCGTGATGATAACTGGGGAGAGAGAGAGAGAGAGAGAGAGAGAGAGAGAGAGAGAGAGAGAGGGAGAGAACAGAGAGCGAGCGAGCAGCTAAGTTAGAAACTGCAATGTGCAACGGGCGGAGGAAATCGTTAAATAGTTAGCGACTAGAGGCTGTTTGATTGGCTGGGGAATTCATTGCCGTAGAAGATGATTGGTGCCTTATTGGTGCACTAGTACCACCATCACTAAGGTGGTTATGGTGGTACTAGTGTTGGTGGTGATTGTGGTACTGATACTGGTGGTGATGGTAGGGGGGGTGTTATGATCGCCGTATAAATACAACCTTCCAGCTTAAAGACCTGGGATTAGATTCACGAAGCAGTTACGCAAGCACTTACGAACGTGTACATCTTTCCTCAATCTTTGACGGCATTGGTTATATTTATTAAACAGTTTACAAGTATGAAAACTTCCCAATCAACTGTTATTGTTGTTATAAACAGCCTCATGGTGCTTCGGAGCTCATCAACTGTTTAATAATTGTAAACAAAGCCGCCAAAGATTAGGAAAAGATGTACAGGTTCGTAAGTGCTTGCATAACTGCTTCGTGAATCTGGCCTCTGAAGGCAACATATAAAGAGTCATTTAGGTCCAACCTACACATGTGTTAGACGACCAAGAGTAAAGTACAAGTTGCACTATTTCATGGTAATTTCTGTTTTATTAAATTCCAAGGGGTTAGCCTAGCGACATTCTTTGTCAAAATGACGCTTAGTCAGGCAGTACTGTGACAGGAGTGGCAGTACTGTGACAGGAGTGGAAGTACTGTGACAGTACTGTGACAGGAGTGTCAGCACTGTGGCAGGAGTGTCAGTACTGTGGCAGGAGTGTCAGTACTGTGGCAGAAGTGGCAGCACTGTGACAGGACTGTCAGCACTGTGACAGGACTGTCAGCACTGTGACAAGACTGTCAGCACTGTGACAGGACTGCCAGCACTGTGACAGGACTGTCAGCACTGTGACAGGACTGTCAGTACTGTGACATGAGTGTCAGCACTGTGGCAGGAGTGTCAGTACTGTGGCAGGAGTGTCAGTACTGTGGCAGAAGTGGCAGGACTGTCAGCACTGTGACAGGACTGTCAGCACTGTGACAGGACTGTCAGCACTGTGACAGGACTGTCAGCACTGTGACAGGACTGCCAGCACTGTGACAGGACTGTCAGCACTGTGACAGGACTGTCAGTACTGTGACAGGAGTGTCAGCACTGTGGCAGGAGTGTCAGTACTGTGGCAGGAGTGTCAGTACTGTGGCAGAAGTGGCAGCACTGTGACAGGACTGTCAGCACTGTGACAGGACTGTCAGCACTGTGACAGGACTGTCAGCACTGTGACAGGACTGCCAGCACTGTGACAGGACTGTCAGCACTGTGACAGGACTGTCAGTACTGTGACAGGAGTGTCAGCACTGTGACAGGAGTGTCAGGACTGTCAGCACTGTGACAGGAGTGTCAGGACTGTCAGCACTGTGACAGGAGTGTCAGGACTGTCAGCACTGTGACAGGAGTGTCAGCACTGTGACAGGAGTGTCAGCACTGTGACAGGAGTGTCAGCACTGTGACAGGACTGTCAGCACTGTGACAGGACTGTCAGCACTGTGACAGGACTGTCAGCACTGTGACAGGAGTGTCAGCACTGTGACAGGACTGTCAGTACTGTGACAGGAGTGTCAGCACTGTGACAGGACTGTCAGTACTGTGACAGGAGTGTCAGCACTGTGACAGAAGTGGCAGCACTGTGACAGAAGTGGCAGCACTGTGGCAGGACTGTCAGCACTGTGACAGAAGTGTCAGCACTGTGACAGGAGTGTCAGCACTGTGACAGGAGTGTCAGCACTGTGACAGGAGTGTCAGCACTGTGACAGGAGTGTCAGCACTGTGACAGGAGTGTCAGCACTGTGACAGGAGTGTCAGCACTGTGACAGAAGTGTCAGCACTGTGACAGAAGTGTCAGCACTGTGACAGGAGTGTCACTACTGTGACAGGAGTGACTACTGTGGCAGGAGTGTCAGTACTGTGGCAGAAGTGGCAGCACTGTGGCAGGAGTGTCAGCATTGTGACAGAAGTGTCAGCACTGTGACAGGAGTGTCAGCACTGTGACAGGAGTGTCAGCACTGTGACAGGAGTGTCAGCACTGTGACAGGAGTGTCAGCACTGTGACAGGAGTGTCAGCACTGTGACAGAAGTGTCAGCACTGTGACAGGACTGTCAGCACTGTGACAGAAGTGTCAGCACTGACAGGACTGTCTGCACTGTGACAGGAGTGTCAGCACTGTGACAGGAGTGTCACTACTGTGACAGGAGTGACAGTACTGTGGCAGGAGTGTCAGTACTGTGGCAGAAGTGGCAGCACTGTCAGTACTGTGACAGGACTGTCAGCACTGTGACAGGAGTGTCAGCACTGTGACAGGAGTGTCACTACTGTGACAGGAGTGTCAGCACTGTGACGAGTGGCAGCACTGACAGGAGTGACAGAACTGTGACAGGACTGTCAGCACTGTGACAGTACTGTGGCAGGAGTGTCAGTACTGTGGCAGGACTGTCAGCACTGTGACAGGACTGTCAGCACTGTGACAGGAGTGTCACTACTGTGACAGGAGTGTCAGCACTGTGACAGGAGTGTCAGCACTGTGACAGGAGTGACAGTACTGTGGCAGGAGTGGCAGAACTGTGGCAGGACTGTCAGCAATGTGACAGAAGTGGCAGGACTGTCAGCACTGTGACAGGAGTGACGGTACTGTGACAGGAGTGGCAGCACTGTGACAGGAGTGGCAGCACTGTGACAGGAGTGACAGAACTGTGACAGGACTGTCAGCACTGTGACAGAAGTGGCAGCACTGTGACAGGAGTGACAGTACTGTGACAGGAGTGGCAGCACTGTGACAGGAGTGGCAGCACTGTGACAGGAGTGGCAGCACTGTGACAGGAGTGGCAGCACTGTGACAGGAGTGGCAGCACTGTGACAGGAGCGAGCAGAGGTTCCTCAACTCCCTCTGTCATTAGTTAATAACGATCCCCTTCCCCTTACCCCTTAGTCAGCTGTTCCTGAAGGGAACAAATAGGACCAATGGTTATAATTATTACTAGCATGCACAAATATGTCTATACCTTGATTGAGTGCTATATTATAATAGTGAGACTGACGTTATAGCCTAGTGATAAATATATTTTTTTTGGAAATCCATTTGAATAATTTTAGAATCGAGTAATTCACTTTAAAACTCAATATAGATTGTGAGGATTTGATATTGACCAGAGGTGAAAGAATACCCCCATGGTGATACTACACATTAGAGTAAACTTTGAGTTGACCGAATCATGTGTGATTATTAGTTCAAGAGACGGACTAGGCTGCAGGGATAGCAGAGGTGGCTGGCGCACTGACTCGTTGCCTGACAAATCGTGTGTCGATTCCGGACTTGTCAGTACTGTGCAGCCATGAAGTAAACCAGGACCAATGCATGGGTGTTGTCGACTGTACTGATGCAACCCATCCTCCTAAATAGAACGTCGCATTTTGACGAATACCTAATACCATTCAAAAGGTGTTGCTCTACAAAATGGTGGCGACTCGCGAAATTAACATACTTTCGCAATTGGCTATGTTTTTGAATGGTGGTGCACCAGGTGGTGATCTTTATTGAATGGTGGTGCACCAGGTGGTGATCTTTATTGAATGGTGGTGCACCAGGTGGTGATCTTCATTGCATGGTGGTGCACCAGGTGGTGATCTTTATTGAATGGTGGTGCACCAGGTGGTGATCTTCATTGAATGGTGGTGCACCAGGTGGTGATCTTTATTGAATGGTGGTGCACCAGGTGGTGATCTTCATTGTATGGTGGTGCACCAGGTGGTGATCTTCATTGTATGGTGGTGCACCAGGTGGTGATCTTCATTGAATGGTGGTGCACCAGGTGGTGATCTTTATTGTATGGTGGTGCACCAGGTGATCTTTATTGAATGGTGGTGCACCAGGTGGTGATCTTTATTGAATGGTGGTGCACCAGGTGGTGATCTTTATTGAATGGTGGTGCACCAGGTGGTGATCTTTATTGAATGGTGGTGCACCAGGTGGTGATCTTTATTGAATGGTGGTGCACCAGGTGGTGATCTTCATTGCATGGTGGTGCACCAGGTGGTGATCTTTATTGAATGGTGGTGCACCAGGTGGTGATCTTCATTGCATGGTGGTGCACCAAGGTGGTGATCTTTATTGAATGGTGGTGCACCAGGTGGTGATCTTCATTGAATGGTGGTGCACCAGGTGATCTTTATTGAATGGTGGTGCACCAGGTGGTGATCTTCATTGAATGGTGGTGCACCAGGTGGTGATCTTCATTGAATGGTGGTGCACCAGGATGTACAAAGATTGCTATATACTGATTATGAGTGCTATGTTATAATAGTGAGACTGACTTTGTAGCCATATGAATAATTTTAGAATCGAGTAACTCGCTTTAAAACTCAATATTGATCGTGAGGAATTGTTTAACAAGGTACTAAATATTGGCCAGAGGTGAAAGAATACCCCATGGTGATACTACCCATTAGAGTAAACTTTGAGTTAGTCGAATCGTGTGTGATTATTTGAGAAATATATATACTGTATATATAATTATATATTATTGGTAGATGAGGCTACGTTTGAGGTGGATATGTACATGTTTCTTTCACTAGTAAGTATCGTTGTTTAAAAATTTTTTGCTAATCCCCTCCAATTTCATCGACTTGCCAAGCTATAAATACAGGTTGTAGTAAACCTCAGGGTTATCTTGAGGTTATCTTGAGATGATTTCGGGGCTTTTTAGTGTCCCCGCGGCCCGGTCCTCGACCAGGCCTCCACCCCCAGGAAGCAGCCCGTGACAGCTGACTAACACCCAGGTACCTATTTTACTGCTAGGTAACAGGGCATAGGGTGAAAGAAACTCTGCCCATTGTTTCTCGCCGGCGCCTGGGATCGAACCCAGGACCACAGGGTCACAAGTCCAGCGTGCTGTCCGCTCGGCCGACCGGCTCCCCTATACTGAATACTGAGAACAATTTAAATAACACCACCAAATTAATTGGGTATACAAGTTGAAGAGATGGACTAGGCTGCAAGGATAGCAGAGAGGCGGCTGGCGTACTGTTTCCTGACAAATCGTGTGTCGATTCCGGACATAAGCCATGAAGTAAAGCAGGACCGATGCATTGGCGTTAACGACGTTACCAGTACAACCCGTCCACCCAATAGAACGTCGCATTTTGATGTATACTTTCCTGTGGCCAAAAGGTGTTGTACTACAAATGATAGCGACCAACGAAATTGACATACTTTCCCGTTTTCTGCTTTGGGTCCTCTGGTAGGCTAGGATAGGGGATTTAGTACGACAGTTTCTCGACGTTGGAAAACCTTTGGAGGACGGGCTGACCAGTAATGGTTTTCAGCCAGCGGAAGCCAGTAGACATCACTAGACTAGGTATCCTAGTCTTCTGTATAAATTTGTTTACCTGCAACTGGGAGGGCAGCCAGCGATCTGAGGGTCCTATTCTTGGCACTGGGGTGGAGAGGTGTAGACCTGACGAATAAAGGATGATAGCGTAACCCCAGTAAACGCGAAGGTTTTAGTTCACAAAAGAGATCACAACATGTGGTACTGGTGGTGCACCAGATGGTGATTTTCAATGAATGGTAATTCACCAGGTGGTGATCTTTATTGAATGGTGGTGTACCAGGTGGTGATCTTTATTGAATGGTGGTGCACCAGGTGGTGATTTTCATTGAATGGTGGTGTACCAGGTGGTGATCTTTATTGAATGGTGGTGTACCAGGTGGTGATCTTTATTGAATGGTGGTGCACCAGGTGGTGATCTTCATTGAATGGTGGTGCACCAGGTGGTGATCTTTATTTAATGGTGGTGCACCAGGTGGTGATCTTCATTGCATGGTGGTGCACCAGGTAGTGATCTTCATTGCATGGTGGTGCACCAGGTGGAACCCTAGGCTTCCAAGGGGGGGAAACCTAGCGGCATTCTTTCTCAAAATGGCGCTTAGTCAGGCGGTCTGGAGGCGAGTTCCCGCTCGAGGAAGCGACACATGCCTACGGGGGACGAAACGGAAGACCTGATTGGTACAGAGCAAGAGTGATAGCCAATCAACGACTGACCTGAGATGACGTCACGAGTAACCGACGCTTCGAGGCACCTGACTGGCTGACGGGTCATCAGGGTCACGTCAAGTGTCGAGGAGAGCGGTCACGTCAATTCCAGCTCTGAGATTCCGTCAGTTTGGACGGGTGTACTGTCAATTTGAGTCCATCGTAGACGGTAACACACCTCTGTATACCCCCAGGGAGTCCTCCTGCTTAGTTGAAGAGGCGGAGTAGACTAGAGTTGAAGGTAGACTGGTTTACCCCTGTCAGTTTACCTTATCCAATGTCACCTACCGTCAGTACCGAGTAGTGGTGAAGTGTGTGAGGTCCTTGTGTTAGAGAGTGCCGTCTTGAAAAGTGACAGTCGGTAAGGACAGTGAGCAGTAACATTTTCGTCAGTGATATGAACAGTGATTATATGTACAGGAACTCAAGTGAGGTGAGTCTCGCCAGTGACAGTTTTGGTCGAAATTCAGTGAGGCGAGTGTTCACGCGTTCAAACGATTAACTTAGTGACGGGAACAGTGACAGACCCAGTGAAGTAACGCCGTGCAGTGAATAGTGACGGTTCCAGTGAAATAACATCGTGCCGTGAATAGTGACGGTACCAGTGAAATAACATCGTGCCGTGAATAGTGACGTCTGGAGGTCGTGCACCAAGCCGCCTTCAGTGTGATGAAGCCAAGAGGACACTCACATCACCGCCAGACAGCTATAGTGAGGTAAGTGACAGCAGGAGTGGCAGTGTTGTGGCAGGAGTGGCAGTGTTGTGGCAGTGTTGTGGCAGGAGTGGCAGTGTTGTGGCAGGAGTGTCAGTGTTGTGGCAGGAGTGTCAGTGTTGTGGCAGGAGTGGCAGGAGTGGCAGTGTTGTGGCAGGAGTGTCAGTGTTGTGGCAGGAGTGTCAGTGTTGTGGCAGGAGTGTCAGTGTTGTGGCAGGAGTGTCAGTGTTGTGGCAGGAGTGTCAGTGTTGTGGCAGGAGTGTCAGTGTTGTGGCAGGAGTGTCAGTGTTGTGGCAGGAGTGTCAGTGTTGTGGCAGGAGTGTCAGTGTTGTGGCAGGAGTGTCAGTGTTGTGGCAGGAGTGTCAGTGTTGTGGCAGGAGTGGCAGGAGTGGCAGTGTTGTGGCAGGAGTGTCAGTGTTGTGGCAGGAGTGTCAGTGTTGTGGCAGGAGTGGCAGTGTTGTGGCAGGAGTGGCAGTGTTGTGGCAGGAGTGGCAGTGTTGTGGCAGGAGTGGCAGTGTTGTGGCAGGAGTGGCAGTGTTGTGGCAGGAGTGGCAGGACTGTGACAGGAGTGGCAGGAGTGTCACAGTTGTGGCAGGAGTGGCAGGAGTGGCAGGAGTGGCAGTGTTGTGGCAGTGTTGTGGCAGGAGTGTCAGTGTTGTGGCAGGAGTGGCAGTGTTGTGGCAGGAGTGGCAGTGTTGTGGCAGGAGTGTCAGCACTGTGTTGTGGCAGGACTGTGGCAGGAGTGTCAGTGTTGTGGCAGGAGTGTCAGTGTTGTGGCAGGAGTGTCAGCACTGTGACAGGAGTGTCAGCACTGTGGCAGGAGTGTCAGTGTTGTGGCAGGAGTGTGGCAGTGTTGTGGCAGGAGTGTCAGTGTTGTGGCAGGAGTGTCAGTGTGGCAGAAGTGTGGCAGGAGTGGCAGTGTTGTGGCAGGAGTGGCAGTGTTGTGGCAGGAGTGGCAGTGTTGTGGCAGGAGTGGCAGTGTTGTGGCAGGAGTGTCAGTGTTGTGGCAGGAGTGGCAGTGTTGTGGCAGGAGTGTCAGCAGTGACAGTTGTGGCAGGAGTGGCAGGAGTGTCAGTGTTGTGGCAGGAGTGTCAGTGTTGTGGCAGGAGTGTCAGTGTTGTGACAGGAGTGTCAGCACTGTGGCAGGAGTGTCAGTACTGTGGCAGGAGTGGCAGTGTTGTGGCAGGATTGTGGCAAGATTGTGACAGTATTGTGGCAAGATTGTGGCAGTATTGTGACAGGACTGTCAGCACTGTGACAGGAGTGTCAGCACTGTGACAGGAGTGTCACTACTGTGACAGGAGTGTCAGCACTGTGACGAGTGGCAGCACTGACAGGAGTGACAGAACTGTGACAGGACTGTCAGCACTGTGACAGGAGTGACAGTACTGTGGCAGGAGTGTCAGTACTGTGGCAGGACTGTCAGCACTGTGACAGGACTGTCAGCACTGTGACAGGAGTGTCACTACTGTGACAGGAGTGTCAGCACTGTGACAGGAGTGTCAGCACTGTGACAGGAGTGACAGTACTGTGGCAGGAGTGGCAGAACTGTGGCAGGACTGTCAGCAATGTGACAGAAGTGGCAGGACTGTCAGCACTGTGACAGGAGTGACGGTACTGTGACAGGAGTGGCAGCACTGTGACAGGAGTGGCAGCACTGTGACAGGAGTGACAGAACTGTGACAGGACTGTCAGCACTGTGACAGAAGTGGCAGCACTGTGACAGGAGTGACAGTACTGTGACAGGAGTGGCAGCACTGTGACAGGAGTGGCAGCACTGTGACAGGAGTGGCAGCACTGTGACAGGAGTGGCAGCACTGTGACAGGAGTGGCAGCACTGTGACAGGAGCGAGCAGAGGTTCCTCAACTCCCTCTGTCATTAGTTAATAACGATCCCCTTCCCCTTACCCCTTAGTCAGCTGTTCCTGAAGGGAACAAATAGGACCAATGGTTATAATTATTATTAGCATGCACAAATATGTCTATACCTTGATTGAGTGCTATATTATAATAGTGAGACTGACGTTATAGCCTAGTGATAAATATATTTTTTTTGGAAATCCATTTGAATAATTTTAGAATCGAGTAATTCACTTTAAAGCTCAATATAGATTGTGAGGATTTGATATTGACCAGAGGTGAAAGAATACCCCCATGGTGATACTACACATTAGAGTAAACTTTGAGTTGACCGAATCATGTGTGATTATTAGTTCAAGAGACGGACTAGGCTGCAGGGATAGCAGAGGTGGCTGGCGCACTGACTCGTTGCCTGACAAATCGTGTGTCGATTCCGGACTTGTCAGTACTGTGCAGCCATGAAGTAAACCAGGACCAATGCATGGGTGTTGTCGACTGTACTGATGCAACCCATCCTCCTAAATAGAACGTCGCATTTTGACGAATACCTAAGCCTAATACCTAGTACCATTCAAAAGGTGTTGCTCTACAAAATGGTGGCGACTCGCGAAATTAACATACTTTCGCAATTGGCTATGTTTTTGAATGGTGGTGCACCAGGTGGTGATCTTTATTGAATGGTGGTACACCAGGTGGTGATCTTTATTGAATGGTGGTGCACCAGGTGGTGATCTTCATTGCATGGTGGTGCACCAGGTGGTGATCTTTATTGAATGGTGGTGCACCAGGTGGTGATCTTTATTGAATGGTGGTGCACCAGGTGGTGATCTTTATTGAATGGTGGTGCACCAGGTGGTGATCTTCATTGCATGGTGGTGCACCAGGTGGTGATCTTCATTGCATGGTGGTGCACCAGGTGGTGATCTTTATTGAATGGTGGTGCACCAGGTGGTGATCTTTATTGAATGGTGGTGCACCAGGTGGTGATCTTTATTGAATGGTGGTGCACCAGGTGGTGATCTTTATTGAATGGTGGTGCACCAGGTGGTGATCTTTATTGAATGGTGGTGCACCAGGTGGTGATCTTTATTGAATGGTGGTGCACCAGGTGGTGATCTTTATTGAATGGTGGTGCACCAGGTGGTGATCTTCATTGTATGGTGGTGCACCAGGTGGTGATCTTTATTGAATGGTGGTGCACCAGGTGGTGATCTTCATTGCATGGTGGTGCACCAGGTGGTGATCTTTATTGAATGGTGGTGCACCAGGTGGTGATCTTCATTGAATGGTGGTGCACCAGGTGATCTTTATTGAATGGTGGTGCACCAGGTGGTGATCTTCATTGAATGGTGGTGCACCAGGTGGTGATCTTCATTGAATGGTGGTGCACCAGGATGTACAAAGATTGCTATATACTGATTATGAGTGCTATGTTATAATAGTGAGACTGACTTTGTAGCCATATGAATAATTTTAGAATCGAGTAACTCGCTTTAAAACTCAATATTGATCGTGAGGAATTGTTTAACAAGGTACTAAATATTGGCCAGAGGTGAAAGAATACCCCCATGGTGATACTACCCATTAGAGTAAACTTTGAGTTAGTCGAATCGTGTGTGATTATTTGAGAAATATATATACCGTATATATAATTATATATTATTGGTAGATGAGGCTACATTTGAGGTGGATATGTACATGTTTCTTTCACTAGTAAGTATCGTTGTTTAAAAATTTTTTGCTAATCCCCTCCAATTTCATCGACTTGCCAAGCTATAAATACAAGTTGTAGTAAACCTCAGGGTTATCTTGAGGTTATCTTGAGATGATTTCGGGGCTTTTTAGTGTCCCCGCGGCCCGGTCCTCGACCAGGCCTCCACCCCCAGGAAGCAGCCCGTGACAGCTGACTAACACCCAGGTACCTATTTTACTGCTAGGTAACAGGGCATAGGGTGAAAGAAACTCTGCCCATTGTTTCTCGCCGGCGCCTGGGATCGAACCCAGGACCACAGGGTCACAAGTCCAGCGTGCTGTCCGCTCGGCCGACCGGCTCCCCTATACTGAATACTGAGAACAATTTAAATAACACCACCAAATTAATTGGGTATACAAGTTGAAGAGATGGACTAGGCTGCAAGGATAGCAGAGAGGCGGCTGGCGTACTGTTTCCTGACAAATCGTGTGTCGATTCCGGACATAAGCCATGAAGTAAAGCAGGACCGATGCATTGGCGTTAACGACGTTACCAGTACAACCCGTCCACCCAATAGAACGTCGCATTTTGATGTATACTTTCCTGTGGCCAAAAGGTGTTGTACGACAAATGATAGCGACCAACGAAATTGACATACTTTCCCGTTTTCTGCTTTGGGTCCTCTGGTAGGCTAGGATAGGGGATTTAGTACGACAGTTTCTCGACGTTGGAAAACCTTTGGAGGACGGGCTGACCAGTGATGGTTTTCAGCCAGCGGAAGCCAGTAGACATCACTAGACTAGGTATCCTAGGGCCAGATTCACGAAAGCGCTTACGCAAGCACTTACGAACGTGTACATCTTTCCTCAATCTTTGACGGCTTTGGTTACATTTATTAAACAGTTTACAAGCATGAAAACTTCTCAATCAACTGTTGTTATTGAGCCTCCTGGTGCTTCGGAGCTCATTAACTGTTTAATAATTGTAAACAAAGCCGCCAAAGATTGAGAAAAGATGTACAGGTTCGTAAGTGTTTGCGTAACTGCTTTCGTGAATCTGGCCTCTGGTCTTCTGTATAAATTTGTTTACCTGCAACTGGGAGGGCAGCCAGCGATCTGAGGGTCCTATTCTTGGCACTGGGGTGGAGAGGTGTAGACCCGACGAATAAAGGATGATAGCGTAACCCCAGTAAACGCGAAGGTTTTAGTTCACAAAAGAGATCACAACATGTGGTACTGGTGGTGCACCAGATGATGATTTTCATTGAATTTATTGAATGGTGGTGCACCAGATGGTGATCTTTATTTAATGGTAGTGCACCAGGTAATGATCTTCATTGCATGGTGGTGCACCAGGTAATGATCTTCATTGCATGGTGGTGCACCAGGTAGTGATCTTCATTGCATGATGGTGCACCAGGTAGTGATCAGGTAATGATTTATTGAATGGTGGTGCACCAGGTAGTGATCTTGATTGCATTGGTGCACCAGGTAGTGATCTTCATTGCATGATGGTGCACCAGGTAGTGATCTTTATTGAATGGTGGTGCACCAGGTAATGATCTTCATTGCATGGTGGTGCACCAGGTAGTGATCTTCATTGCATGATGGTGCACCAGGTAGTGATCTTCATTGCATGATGGTGCACCAGGTAGTGATCTTTATTTAATGGTGGTGCACCAGGTAATGATCTTCATTGCATGGTGGTGCACCAGGTAGTGATCTTCATTGCATGATGGTGCACCAGGTGGAACCCTAGGCTTCCAAGGGGGGGAAACCTAGCGGCATTCTTTCTCAAAATGTCGCTTAGTCAGGCAGTCTGGAGGCGAGTTCCCGCTCGAGGAAGCGACACATGCCTAAGGGGGACGAAACGGAAGACCTGATTGGTACAGAGCAAGAGTGATAGCCAATCAACGACTGACCTGAGATGACGTCACGAGTAACCGACGCTTCGAGGCACCTGACTGGCTGACGGGTCATCAGGGTCACGTCAAGTGTCGAGGAGAGCGGTCACGTCAATTCCAGCTCTGAGATTCCGTCAGTTTGGACGGGTGTACTGTCAATTTGAGTCCATCGTAGACGGTAACACACCTCTGTATACCCCCAGGGAGTCCTCCTGCTTAGTTGAAGAGGCGGAGTAGACTAGAGTTGAAGGTAGACAGGTTTACCCCTGTCAGTTTACCTTATCCAATGTCACCTACCGTCAGTACCGAGTAGTGGTGAAGTGTGTGAGGTCCTTGTGTTAGAGAGTGCCGTCTTGAAAAGTGACAGTCGGTAAGGACAGTGAACAGTAACATTTTCGTCAGTGATATGAACAGTGATTATATGTACAGGAACTCAAGTGAGGTGAGTCTCGCCAATGACAGTTTTGGTAGAAATTCAGTGAGGCGAGTGTTCACGCGTTCAAACGATTAACTTAGTGACGGGAACAGTGACAGACCCAGTGAAGTAACGCCGTGCAGTGAATAGTGACGGTTCCAGTGAAATAACATCGTGCCGTGAATAGTGACGGTACCAGTGAAATAACATCGTGCAGTGAATAGTGACGTCTGGAGGTCGTGCACCAAGCCGCCTTCAGTGTGATGAAGCCAAGAGGACACTCACATCACCGCCAGACAGCTATAGTGAGGTGAGTGACAGCAGGAGTGGCAGTGTTGTGGCAGGAGTGGCAGTGTTGTGGCAGGAGTGGCAGTGTTGAGGCAGGAGTGGCAGTGTTGTGGCAGGAGTGGCAGTGTTGTGGCCGGAGTGGCAGTGTTGTGGCCGGAGTGGCAGTGTGTGGCCGGAGTGGCAGTGTTGTGGCCGGAGTGGCAGTGTTGTGGCAGGAGTGGCAGTGTTGTGGCAGGAGTGGCAGTGTTGTGGCAGGAGTGGCAGTGTTGTGGCAGGAGTGGCAGTGTTGTGGCAGGAGTGGCAGTGTTGTGGCCGGAGTGGCAGTGTTGTGGCCGGAGTGGCAGTGTTGTGGCCGGAGTGGCAGTGTTGTGGCCGGAGTGGCAGTGTTGTGGCCGGAGTGGCAGTGTTGTGGCCGGAGTGGCAGTGTTGTGGCAGGAGTGGCAGTGTTGTGGCCGGAGTGGCAGTGTTGTGGCAGGAGTGGCAGTGTTGTGGCCGGAGTGGCAGTGTTGTGGCCGGAGTGGCAGTGTTGTGGCCGGAGTGGCAGTGTTGTGGCCGGAGTGGCAGTGTTGTGGCAGGAGTGGCAGTGTTGTGGCAGGAGTGGCAGTGTTGTGGCAGGAGTGGCAGTGTTGTGGCAGGAGTGGCAGTGTTGTGGCAGGAGTGGCAGTGTTGTGGCAGGACAGTGTTGTGGCAGGAGTGGCAGTGTTGTGGCAGGAGTGGCAGTGTTGTGGCAGGAGTGGCAGTGTTGTGGCAGGAGTGGCAGTGTTGTGGCAGGAGTGGCAGTGTTGTGGCAGGAGTGGCAGTGTTGTGGCAGGAGTGGCAGTGTTGTGGCAGTGTTGTGGCAGGAGTGGCAGTGTTGTGGCAGGAGTGGCAGTGTTGTGGCAGGAGTGGCAGTGTTGTGGCAGGAGTGGCAGTGTTGTGGCAGGAGTGGCAGTGTTGTGGCAGGAGTGGCAGTGTTGTGGCAGGAGTGGCAGTGTTGTGGCAGGAGTGGCAGTGTTGTGGCAGGAGTGGCAGGAGTGTCAGTGTTGTGGCAGGAGTGGCAGGAGTGTCAGTGTTGTGGCAGGAGTGTCAGTGTTGTGGCAGGAGTGTCAGTGTTGTGGCAGGAGTGGCAGTGTTGTGGCAGGAGTGGTAGTGTTGTGGCAGGAGTGGCAGTGTTGTGGCAAGATTGTGACAGTATTGTGGCAAGATTGTGGCAGTATTGTGACAGGAGCGAGCAGGGGTTCCTCAACTCCATCCGTCATTAGCTGATTAGTTAAGTAACAATTCCCTTACCCTTGAAGTCAGGTGTTCCTTAAGGGAACAAATAGGACCAATAGTTATTATTATTATAACTAGAATGCACAATATTTCAGCCCAACCTCCTGTTTTGGTAGTACTTATAGTAACGATGAGGACCATATTATATACCCACCTACGACAAAATTAAAACATATAAATCTAAACTATTGAGTTAGACAAACCGGAAAACTATTTTTTGAGTTGCAAAGACTAACTAAACTAACCTATCCTAACCTTCCTAGGTTAGGATAGGTATAATATGTATGTATCTGAGGTCTATAATAAAGCCCCAGATACACGAAATCTGAGGCCTAATATAGTACATATGTGTGCTATACTAGGCCTAGGAATATTTAAGTTTGTGTTTTAGCTACATTTATTTAAAAAGAATTCCTTACTAGGCAGTATATTACCATTTAAAAGATAACGTACGAATTCTGACTATTGACGACTGTCACAATAGGTACTATCTTAACAGGAGAATAGCTTGCAGCATTTCTATATATTGATTATGAGTGCTATGTTATATTATTAAGACTGACGTTGTAGCCTAGTGATAAATAAAAGATTTTTGTAAATCCGTTGAATAATTTTAGAATCGAGTAACTTATTTTAAAGCTCAATATTGATTGTGAGGATTTGTTTAACAAGGTACTAAATATTGGCCAGAAGTGAAAGAATACCCCCATGGGGTACCTACCCATTTTTTCTTTATTAAATTATATACAATATAATCATATTTACATCACTTTACAAGGGAAAATACTGCACTTATATATATTTATATAATTCTCACTAAACCAATTTCCATATCATCACCGAGCATGAGCCGTAAACCCCAAATGTTATACTTGATTTTGTCTCCCAAGAACTTCAATATTCTTTCTACTGAGTAACCCTCCTTCCTATCCACACACACAAAATGCAATCAGAAAGTAGTATAATTATTGCATTTATATTTTTTTGCATTTTATGTCAAAATGAAACATTAAAAACCCTTATTAAATCCACTCTAATGCTTGGTCCACATACAGCTTTAAGAGTCTGTAGTCCAGTTTACAAGAACAACTTTCTGCTTACAGAACTCAAATATATGCATATTCTCAATTCAGTATATTGGTCACACCTATTGTTGACCTTAATGTCCAACATTAACAACCTACCATTTGTAGGGAGGGTCTCATGAATATAGCGATACAACAATTCACGGTGTTTTGGGGCAATAAATTTAACATGAAGGTTTGCCATTAGAGTAAACTTTGAGTTAACCGAATCGAGTGTGATTATTTGAGTAATCACCAATATATATATATATATATATATATATATATATATATATATATATATATATATATATATATATATATATATATATATATATATATATATATATATATATGTCGTACCTAGTAGCCAGAACGCACTTCTCAGCCTACTATGCCAGGCCCGATTTGCCAAATAAGCCAAGTTTTCATGAATTGTTTTTCGACAACCTAACCTGCCTATATGTAAAGATGCAAATTTTGGATGAAATTAGTTGAAGTCGACTTGAACCACAGGTGGCAGTGTTTGATCTTATTTATTTTCAAGTAACATAAAATTGCATCTCCTTTTTCATTTGTTTTTCAATTTACATGAAATTTACCTTCTATAATTGACGTCTCTACAACATACCCGAAACACTTTATTCTTAAGTTCAGTTATTGATCTTATAAATTTTTGCAAACATGAATATTGACATGTATTTTTGGGGGGAACTTTGACTACTTGTATTAGTAAAACTAATCATATTTTGGATAATCCGCTTGGACATATCCTTTATTATATGCTAAAATGATATATGAGGGTCATAGAAATGTCATTTGAATATTGTCGTAGGATATTGAAAATGTGTAAAAATCGTTGAAAAAATAGCATCTCCTTTTCTATTTGGGATGCGATACTGATACGTAGAACAGTTGCAGCCCTTCTTATATACAACTATAAAAAAAGTTTGGTTGAAATTGAACAACTTTTAATTTACTGTAATCCGGCCCCTTATTTGTATCTACCTAATTCCCATTCATTTTTCATTGTACCTCACTTCACTTCTCTCTCCTACCTATATATGTATATGTCCAAAACTTGACTTGTAAATTATTCCTTCTGAAGATGTATTAATATACGAAAGTACTTAAGGAAATTCCTGTTTCAATTCTTCCTCCGTGGTCTGACACTGTCACATTTTTCATCACGTGTAAATTTTCGTGATTTACACTGTGACGGTAACGCGTTGGTGTTCGGCTGTTTAAGGCTAGGGGTATGGCCTCGTCACATAGTTATAAAAAAAATAGAAAACTGGAACTTCGTCTGTGGTAAGGTAAGGAGAAGACACACAAAACACAAGTAAACTTTAACAATGAAATTTTAATTACGTTAAATAAATCAAAACATGAAAATAATGCACAAACAAATTCTTATAATAAAATCAATGAATCAAATAATAAGAATACTTAAATGACACAATGGAAAGTTACGTTAAGGCAAAATAATAAGAAGTGCAACACAAAAGTTAAGTGGGAGGTGCTGGAATATTGGCTTAAAGCCACCACCTCTCTCAGTACACGCTAACGTCTAGCTGGGAGGAGTGCTGGCTACGAAAGCACGGAACATTCTGAGGACTGATGTTGGGGCGACCCCAGACATCAGGTAGTATTGGGGGCGAGTGCAGGTGCAGCCAGACCGGCGACCAATCAGCGGAGCCGTAGCGATCAACGGGTAGTTTGGTGGTTGGAGTTCGAACAGGTGGCTGGTTGCATACGTTTCTGCTCACCCTGGCAAGCCTTGCTGGTGCTGGTGTTGTTGTCGTTGTTGGACATTTCTTCCATAGTCTTTTTATATAATTGTGAAGACGTAATTATGGAGGGAAGAGCAGGCTCAATCTCTTGAAGGAGATTATTGTCACAACACACACACTCGTGTGTGTGTGTGTGTGTGTGTGTGTGTGTGTGTGTGTATATATATATATATATATATATATATATATATATATATATATATATATATGTCGTACCTAGTAGCCAGAACTCACTTCTTGGCCTACTATGCAAGGCCCGATTTGCCTAATAAGCCAAGTTTTCCTGAATTAATATATTTTCTCTAATTTTTTTCTTATGAAATGATAAAGCTACCCATTTCATTACGTATGAGGTGAATTTTTTTTATTGGCGTTAAAATTAACGTAGATACATGACCGAACCTAACCAACCCTACCTAACCTAACCTAAACTATCTTTATAGGTTAGGTTAGGTAGCTGAAAAAGTTAGGTTAGGTTAGGTAGGTTAGGTAGTCGAAAAACAATTCATGAAAACTTGGCTTATTAGGCAAATCGGGCCTTGCATAGTAGGCCGAGAAGTGCGTTCTGGCTACTAGGTACGACTATATATATATATATATATATATATATATATATATATATATATATATATATATATATATATATATATATATATATATATATAATGTCGTACCTAGTAGCTAGAACACACTTCTCATCCTACTATGCAAGGCCCGATTTGCCTAATAAGCCAAGTTTTCCAGAATTTCAATATAATTCTAATTTGTTATGAAATGATAAAGCTATTCATTTCATTATGTATGAGCTATTTTTTTAAATTTGAGTTAAAACTGACATAGGTTAGGTTCGGTCATATATCTGTCAGTTTTAACTCAAATTTAAAAAAAATAGCACATACATAATGAAATGAATAGCTTTATCATTTCATAAGAAACAAATTAGAATTATATTAAAATTCATGAAAACTTGGCTTATTAGGCAAATCGGGCCTTGCATAGTAGGCCGAGAAGTGCGTTCTGGCTACTAGCTACGACATTATATATTGGTAGATGAGGCTACGTTTGAGGTGGACATGTACAATATCCTCCAATGTCGTCTACTTGCTATGAGTAAGGGTTAACCTCAGGGTATACCGAGTACTGAGGAAAAATTAAAAAAATAACACCAAATCAATTTGGTATACAAGATAAGAGATGGACTAGGCTGTAAGGATAGCAGAGAGGTGGCTGGCGTATTGACACGTTGCCTGACAAATCGTGTCGATTCCAGACGTAAGCCATGAAGTAAACCAGGACCAATGCATGGGTGTTGTCGACTGTTCCGATGCAACCCGTCCTCCTAATAAAACGTATTTTGACGTATACTCAACTCAAGGCCGAAAGGTGTACTACAAAATGGTGGCGATACGCGAAATTGATGTACTGTCTGTCCCCTTTTTATGTTTTGGGTCCTCTGGTAGGTTAGGATAACTGCACTTTAGTACGATAGTTTCTTGACGTTGGGAAACCTTCCTAGGACGGGCTGGGCAGTGAAGGGTTTCAGCCAGAGGAAGCCAGTAGGCATCAGACTAGATGCCATTATCCTAGGCATCTAGGATAATTATCATCTACATGATAATGCCATGTAGGCATAATCCTAGTCTCAATTTATTTATTTATAAATATATAATGAATATATAGCCCCGATATATTTCATTTCACCTGGGTTACAGGCTTTAATAGCGGATAAGTTAGACAACTTTGAGAGAGCAACAGGTGCTGTCATTAACAAGAATAAAACGTGTATGATTGGCAATTGGTGTACTAAAGTTACCTGGACAGGTTCATGGTTCAAGGGAGCGGAGTCTATTCAAGATCTTGGGATTTGCTGGTGTAAAACACATGGAACAACATGGTTACGAATTGGCAAGTACTATGAAAAAATATAATGGTAGCTACGAATATGATGTCTAATAGGGAATTAACCCTGTTTCAGAAGGCTGTAATAATCAATTGCAAAATTGTCTAAAGTGTGGTATTTGTCTCAGTTTTCCAATTGACAGGAAAAGTGCTATGGAGATAGACAAAACTATTTTGAGATGTACGCTATGGTAGATACCAACCAATTAAACGAACTACACCATGTAAAGGTAAGAAAGGCGGTGGAATAGGATACTGAATGTGTACCGTAAGTCACTGGCTATCATATATGTTACCTATTGAAAGGAGATAATGCAAAGGAATAGTGTAAATGCGTTATTTTTGTAAAATACGTGTTAGCTACTTGATGCATATGCCAGACTATACTGACCTTGCTATTATTTCACCTCACATTTATTCATGTGCAATTGATGTTCTCAGGCGGATTTGTAATATTGAAGGTTTTTCAATGATGAACAGTAAACAAGTGTATGATGTTCTGCTCCCACATATAATTCCTAGAGTAGAGGAGGCATATCCACTCTTTAACTGGCGAGTAATTTGGGCAAACCTTCATTACCCCAAAATATGAATTATTGTATCGTTATAGTCACAAGACCCTCCCTTCTAATGATAGGTTGTTAATGTTGGGCATTAAGGACAACGATATGTGTGACCAATGTACTGAAATTGAGAATAATATGCATATATTTTATTTCCGTAAGCAGAAAGTTGTTCTTGTAAACTGAATTAAAGACACTTAAAGTTTGATGTGGACCAAGCATTAGAGTGGAGTTAATGATTTTTTAATGTTTCATATTGATATAAAATGCAAGAAATTTAAAAATACAATAATTATGCTACTTTCTGATTACATTTGTTGTGTGTGAATAGGAAAGTAGAAGGGTTACTTGGTAGACAGAATATTGAAGTTCTTGCGAGGCAGAATCAAGTATTTGGGGTTTACGGCTCATGCTCGGTGGTGATATGGAAGATTGGTTTACTGAGAATTATATAAAATATATATAAATGTAGTATTTTCCCTTGTAAATTGATGTAAATATGATTATACTGTATATTATATAATTTTTTTGGAGGGGAAGAACAAATATTTCTACAGCACCTTTTGGAGTTACCGCTTTGGGTGACACTAACTGTAGGCTTCGAAGGACTCGCTCACTGCATGTGTGCCCAAACCGCCTGATGTCCTCCACTTTGGAGTGGAAGTAGTTTTAGATTTATTTGGATTACTTGGTGTCTCACTGTGTATGATGCACTGTGTCTAAAGGCTTGGAATAAACTTTAAATTCCCTGAGGGTTCGTTGCCTGTCTACAACTGAATGCAAACCTTCAGAGATGTCCTGTATGGCGAGGAGGATGTTTGTGGTAATGAGTGCATAACCTGTCTAATATTTCACTAGGCAGTTTGCGTTGAATAAAATTTTAGTCGTCCACTCAGCACTGGTTATGTCAGCCTTAAGGCTGAGAGTTTTAAGCATTGACTCAGACTCCAATCTAATGGCTTGGAGTGAGTCAGCTGCACAAATAAGTGGTGTTAAGTCCAGCAAATTGTTGACTAGATGCGTAATAGCTCTCTCATTGTCAGCATTATCCTTAGGGAGCTGGACTGCGAGATCATGGCTATCACTATTTAGATTTAAATTTGCTACTTCTGATTGGAGGCACGATAATTGAGTAGCCTTAAGTATTGGGGGTCCAGAATCCAGATAATGTGGGTAAGCTGACTGAGAGCAATTTAACTTTTGGTTGTATAGTATTGGGTGAGGCTGATCTGGTTAATGGGTTTATATTTAATTGCTCTAAAAGCGGTATAAATGTATCTGGACGATCTTGGATCTCCTCAAATTCTGCTGTTTCGACGAGGAAGGTGTTTAGTTTGTCTGGGTGAATATAATTATTCATCCATGAATTATAATTATGGATGGATTATAATTATTATGATTATAATTATTTAAACATAATTATACGGAGCCTCAGCAGCCCTCTGTAATTTTTGTTTGACCATCTCTATGTGGCAATCTAGTAATATGGGAGTCACACGTGTCGACTGGGCGAAGTGCTCAGTTTTGTTCAGCTGCTTCGTTATGTCCTTTGTAACTCAAGTATATTCTGTAGTACAACGTACTGATATTAGACATTTCGTCTGTTGTACTGGCTGCTTGGTTTGGCTACTTGGTCCCATAATTTCTAAGTAGAAATAACTGAAGTATTTGCTCATAAAAACTGAGCGATATATAGTAGTAGCCTAGTGTGATTCATTTTTTGTCACTAGGCTATGCTCCTACTTCTTGTGGTCTTGTGAAGGTTGACACAATTAAATTAGTAATTTTATAATCATATATAAATTGGAGTGATAATTAGTGTCACTAATGGAATACGTCAGGTTAGCTCGTGATAATTGTCACTCATAATCACTCATCATTACCACCACTCAAAGGTGATATGATTATAGTAATATAATATTGGGACAACACAAGTTGTGTTGTTAATAGTCCCACAGTAATTAGGGTCTACGCGTTTATTAAATGGGACTAGGCTGTTCACTATTTAGTTCATCACTCGTCAATGGTAATATATCCTACCCTAATGTGGGTTGGCAATTAGCTACTAGAATATATAATGTGTAATAGGACAGTGCAATATAATTTTTTATTTGATATTTTGTATAATTTAAATGATTCTCTTATTTAGAGAAATATAAATTTAACTAAGGGTACCCTCTCATCAACCTCTGGTATTTGGTTAGAATTTATTAGGTAGTTTATTAGCTAACACTCCACGAAGATAGAACATCACGAATTTAGTGAATAAAACTCTGAGAAAGTGAATGGGGTGAGAATAGCTTGAGCTACCTCATACCTTTGTGTGTATGTATACCTCAATAAACTTAATTGAATTTGTGAAGCCAAAATTTTGGTTGAAATGAATTTACTCGCTATCAATCCGCGGAAATAAAACACCATGTATTTTCTGTGGATAAATCTACAAAAGTGAAGCGATAATTTAGTTAGTACATATGTGTGGTACATACCGAATTTATTGGTATCATTTACTTATCTCCTTAATTACCAGTATTGAAGCTTGGAGCAGGTAATACTGCTATGATTATTTGTTTTCAGTGACACTACCGCTTGCACTGATATTGTTGAGAATTGATGAGGTTAAGCTATCGGATATTTAACCATCTGGTTTGACTGGCGATTTTATTTGTTTAATTTATTTCCCTGGTTCATTTGTGGACCGCAATCATGATCCCGGTTCGAAGAACCATAAATGTGTGCGGAAATGCTTACCATTGGGCATTTATTTATTGTATTTATTATTAATTGTTCATTAAATTAAATAGATTTTATTCAAAATGAACTGTATGGTTTTAATGTATATACCGCCGATACATTTCCCCTCACACACTGGGGGGGGGGGGAAGGGAGATATAACTATTATATTTGGTTATACCGTAATTAAAATGGTTAACATATTATTAATTTCACTAAACCATAATTAAATGGTAAGTGGCTTAAATTTTTAGTAATGATTAGTATAACTAGATATAGCCAGCTTATCTGACTAGATGGCTTCGACAGTCAACATGGAACAGGTGTGGTACACGTGAGCAGGACCTGGTGGGTTAATGGCGTCTCTCTGGTGACGCCTGATGACCTGATACACCAGCTGGCCCAGGTGGTGGTGGTGGACCTGGGACACCAGCTGGCCCAGGTGGTGGTGGTGGACCTGGTACACCAGCTGGCCCAGGTGGTGGTGGTGGACCTGGGACACCAGCTGGCCCAGGTGGTGGTGGTGGACCTGGTACACCAGCTGGCCCAGGTGGTGGTGGTGGACCTGGTACACCAGCTGGCCCAGGTGGTGGTGGTGGACCTGGGACACCAGCTGGCCCAGGTGGTGGTGGTGGACCTGGGACACCAGCTGGCCCAGGTGGTGGTGGTGGACCTGGGACACCAGCTGGCCCAGGTGGTGGTGGTGGACCTGGTACACCAGCTGGCCCAGGTGGTGGTAGACCTGGTACACCAGCTGGCCCAGGTGGTGGTGGTGGTGGACCCGGTACACCAGCTGGCCCAGGTGGTGGTGGACCTGGTACACCAGCTGGCCCAGGTGGTGGTGGACCTGGTACACCAGCTGGCCCGGGTGGTGGTGGACCTGGTACACCAGCTGGCCCGGGTGGTGGTGGACCTGGTACACCTGCTGGCCCAGGTGGTGGTGGACCTGGTACACCAACTGGCCCAGGTGGTGGTGGACCTGGTACACCAGCTGGCCCAGGTGGTGGTGGTGAACCTGGTACACCAGCTGGCCCAGGTGGTGGTGGTGGACCTGGTACACCAGCCGGCCCAGGTGGTGGTGGTGGACCTGGTACACCAGCCGGCCCAGGTGGTGGTGGTGGACCTGGTACACCAGCCGGCCCAGGTGGTGGTGGTGGACCTGGTACACCAGCCGGCCCAGGTGGTGGTGGTGGACCTGGTACACCAGCTGGCCCAGGTGGTGGTGGTGGACCTGGTACACCAGCCGGCCCAGGTGGTGGTGGTGGGCCTGGTACACCAGCTGGCCCGGGTGGTGGTGGACCTGGTGCACCTGCTGGCCCGGGTGGTGGTGGACCTGGTACACCAGCTGGCCCGGGTGGTGGTGGACCTGGTACACCAGCTGGCCCAGGTGGTGGTGGTGGACCTGGTATACAGCTGGCCCAGGTGGTGGTGGTGGTGGACCTGGTACACCTGCTGGCCCAGGTGGTGGTGGTGGACCTGGTACACCAGCTGGCCCAAGTGGTGGTAGTGGACCTGGTACACCAGCTGGCCCTGGTGGTGGTGGTGGTGGTGGACCTGGTACACCAGCTGGCCCGGGTGGTGGTGCTGGTGGACCTGGTACACAGCTGGCCCAGGTGGTGGCAGGAGACAGAGTGAAGGTGATCACCTCAAGATGGGACCACTAGTCTTGAGAGCCCAAGGCCCACCTGGGACACACTGGGCGCCTTAAGGTTCCCTTAATGACGTCCCACTGAGAAAATGACTTTTGTAGTAATATATCAGGTGTAACTGACGCTGCTCCCAGGTGTAGCTGACGCTGCTCCAGGTGTAGCTGACGCTGCTCCAGGTGTAACTGACGCTGCTCCCAGGTGTAGCTGACGCTGCTCCAGGTGTAGCTGACGCTGCTCCAGGTGTAACTGACGCTGCTCCCAGGTGTAGCTGACGCTGCTCCAGGTGTAGCTGACGCTGCTCCTGGTGTAGCTGACGCTGCTCCAGGTGTAACTGACGCTGCTCCCAGGTGTAGCTGACGCTGCTCCAGGTGTAGCTGACGCTGCTCCAGGTGTAACTGACGCTGCTCCCAGGTGTAGCTGACGCTGCTCCAGGTGTAGCTGACGCTGCTCCAGGTGTAACTGACGCTGCTCCCAGGTGTAGCTGACGCTGCTCCAGGTGTAGCTGACGCTGCTCCTGGTGTAGCTGACACTGCTGCAGGTGTAGCTGACTCCGCTCCAGGTGTAGCTGACGCTGCTCCAGGTGTAGCTGACTCCGCTCCAGGTGTAGCTGACGCTGCTCCAGGTGTAGCTGACGCTGCTCCAGGTGTAGCTGACGCTGCTCCAAGTGTAGCTGACTCCGCTCCAGGTGTAGCTACGCTGCTCCAGGTGTAGCTGACGCTGCTGCAGGTGTAGCTGACGCCGCTCCAGGGGTAGCTGACGCTGCTCCAGGTGTAGCTGACTCCGCTCCAGGTGTAGCTGACGCTGCTGCAGGTATAGCTGACGCCGCTCCAGGTGTAGCTGACGCTGCTCCAGGTGTAGCTGACGCTGCTCCAGGTGTAGCTGACGCTGCTCCAGGTGTAGCTGACGCTTCTCCAGGTGTAGCTGACGCTGCTCCAGGTGTAGCTGACGCTGCTCCAGGTGTAGCTGACGCTGCTCCAGGTGTAGCTGACGCTGCTCCAGGTGTAGCTGACTCCGCTCCAGGTGTAGCTGACGCTGCTCCAGGTGTAGCTGACGCTGCTCCAGGTGTAGCTGACGCTGCTCCAGGTGTAGCTGACGCTGCTCCAGGTGTAGCTGACTCCACTCCAGGTGTGACTGACGCTGCTCCAGGTGTAGCTGACGCTGCTCCAGGTGTAGCTGACGCTGCTCCAGGTGTAGCTGACGCTGCTCCAGGTGTAGCTGACGCTGCTCCAGGTGTAGCTGACGCTGCTCCGGGTGTAGCTGACGCCGCTCCGGGTGTAGCTGACGCCGCTCCGGGTGTAGCTGACGCTGCTCCGGGTGTAGCTGACGCTGCTCCGGGTGTAGCTGACGCCGCTCCGGGTGTAGCTGACGCTGCTGCAGGTGTAGCTGACGCTGCTGCAGGTGTAGCTGACGCTGCTCCAGGTGTAGCTGACGCCGCTCCAGGTGTAGCTGACGCCGCTCCAGGTGTAGCTGACGCCGCTCCGGGTGTAGCTGACGCCGCTCCGGGTGTAGCTGACGCTGCTCCGGTTATAGCTGACGCCGCTCCGGGTGTAGCTGACGCCGCTCCGGGTGTAGCTGACACTGCTACAGGTGTAGCTGACGCTGCTGCAGGTGTAGCTGACGCTGCTCCAGGTGTAGCTGACGCCGCTCCAGGTGTAGCTGACGCTGTTCCAGGTGTAGCTGACGCTGCTCCAGGTGTAGCTGACGCTGCTCCAGGTGTAGCTGACGCTGCTCCAGGTGTAGCTGACGCTGCTCCAGTTGTAGCTGACGCCGCTCCAGGTGTAGCTGACGCTGTTCCAGGTGTAGCTGACGCCGCTCCGGGTGTAGGTGGCTCCGGGATCCCATCACAATGGTTGTACTCTTCAAGTCACTTGTGTTGTCCCGTCTTGAGTACTGCTCAGTACTCACTTCCCCCTTCAGAGCAGGAGAGATTGCTGAAATAGAGGGAATACAGAGAACATATACGGCACGCATAGATGCAATAAAGCACCTAAATTATTGGGATCGTCTCAAAGCCCTCCAAATGTACTCACTAGAAAGAAGACGAGAGAGATATCAAATAATATACACCTGGAAGATACTGGAGGGCCAAGTACCAAATCTACACAGTAAAATAGCAACGTACTGGAGTGAACGACATGGAAGAAAATGTAGAATAGAACCAATGAAGAGCAGAGGTGCCATAGGCACAATCAGAGAACACTGTATAAACATCAGAGGTCTGCGGTTGTTCAACGTCCTCCCAGCAAGCATAAGAAATATTGCCGGAACAACCGTGGACATTTTCAAGAGGAAACTAGATTTATTCCTCCAAGGAGTGCCGGACCAACCGGGCTGTGGTGGGTATGTGGGCCTGCGGGCCGCTCCAAGCAACAGCCTGGTGGACCAAACTCTCACAAGTCGAGCCTGGCCTCGGGCCGGGCTTGGGGAGTAGAAGAACTCCCAGAACCCCATCAACCAGGTATCCGGGTGTAGGACGCCGCTCCGGGTGTAGCTGACGCCGCTTCGGGTGTAGCTGACGCCGCTCCAGGTGTAGCTGACGCCGCTCCGGGTGTAGCTGACGCCGCTCCAGGTGTAGCTGACGCCGCTCCAGGTGTAGCTGACGCTGTTCCAGGTGTAGCTGACGCTGCTCCGGGTGTAGCTGACGCTGCTCCAGGTGTAGCTGACTCTGCTTCAGGTGTAGCTGACGCTGCTGCAGGTGTAGCTGACGCCGCTCCATGTGTAGCTGACGCCGCTCCATGTGTAGCTGACGCTGCTGCAGGTGTAGCTGACGCTGCTCCAGGTGTAGCTGACGCTGCTGCAGGTGTAGCTGACGCCGCTCCATGTGTAGCTGACGCCGCTCCATGTGTAGCTGACGCCGCTCCATGTGTAGCTGACGCTGCTGCAGGTGTAGCTGACGCCGCTCCAGGTGAAGGGCGTGAATGATAAATATAAAGCAAAAACACAAATAAATAAACATATAGAGAAATACATGCTGGTGTATACATACATGCAAGATGTATATGATTCAGCGCCATGTATCTTGTCGCTATACATAGCGCAGTGGTTGCCATCCGGACCATGTTGGGAAGCCTCTCTTACGGGCGAGAGTGAGGACACGGGAGGGAGAGGAATAAAGGAATAAAGAGTGAAAACAAAAGAGCTACACGAGAGAGGAACGTGCGAGGGGTTACAAGTGCGTTTGTTTACGCATCATGACACAGTAGAGTGGGGGGGGGGGTCTCCGGCTGGAACATTCACTCCTGTTGTATGGAGGACGATCATTGTCTCTTGTGGACGGTAGGAGGGCGCTAATAGACGGCAGGAGGCTCATGTGGACGGTAGGAGGCTCTTGTGGACGGTAGGAGGTCTCTTGTGGACGGTAGGAGGCTCTTGTGGACGGTAGGAGGTCTCTTGTGGACGGTAGATCTCTTGTGGACGGTAGGAGATCTCTTGTGGACGGCAGGAGGTCTCTTGTGGACGGCAGGAGGCTCTTGTGGACGGTAGGAGGTCTCTTGTCTCTTGTGGACGGTAGGAGGTCTCTTGTGGACGGTAGGAGGTCTCTTGTGGACGGTAGGAGGTCTCTTGTGGACGGTAGGAGGTCTCTTGTGGACGGCAGGAGGCTCTTGTGGACGGCAGGAGGCTCTTGTGGACGGTAGGAGGGCGCTAATAGACGGCAGGAGGCTCTTGTGGACGGTAGGAGGCTCTTGTGGACGGTAGGAGGTCTCTTGTGGACGGTAGGAGGTCTCTTGTGGACGGTAGGAGGCTCTTGTGGACGGTAGGTCTCTTGTGGACGGTAGGAGGCTCTTGTGGACGGTAGGAGGTCTCTTGTGGACGGTAGGAGGTCTCTTGTGGACGGCAGGAGGTCTCTTGTGGACGGCAGGAGGCTCTTGTGGACGGTAGGAGGCTCTTGTGGACGGTAGGAGGCTCTTGTGGACGGTAGGAGGTCTCTTGTGGACGGCAGGAGGTCTCTTGTGGACGGCTCTTGTGGAGGAGGTCTCTTGTGGACGGTAGGAGGCTCTTGTGGACGGTAGGAGGTCTCTTGTGGACGGCAGGAGGCTCTTGTGGACGGTAGGAGGTCTCTTGTGGACGGCAGGAGGCTCTTGTGGACGGTAGGAGGTCTCTTGTGGACGGTAGGAGTCTCTTGTGGACGGCAGGAGGCTCTTGTGGACGGTAGGAGGTCTCTTGTGGACGGCAGGAGGCTCTTGTGGACGGTAGGAGGCTCTTGTGGACGGTCTCTTGTGGACGGCAGGAGGTCTCTTGTGGACGGCAGGAGGTCTCTTGTGGACGGCAGGAGGTCTCTTGTGGACGGCAGGAGGTCTCTTGTGGACGGCAGGAGGCTCTTGTGGACGGTGAGGCTCTTGTGGACAGGAGGCTCTTGTGGACGGTAGGAGGCTCTTGTGGACGGCAGGAGGTCTCTTGTGGACGGCAGGAGGTCTCTTGTGGACGGCAGGAGGTCTCTTGTGGACGGCAGGAGGTCTCTTGTGGACGGCAGGAGGTCTCTTGTGGACGGTAGGAGGTCTCTTGTGGACGGTAGGAGGTCTCTTGTGGACGGTAGGAGGCTCTTGTGGACGGTAGGAGGTCTCTTGTGGACGGCAGGAGGTCTCTTGTGGACGGTAGGAGGTCTCTTGTGGACGGTAGGAGGTCTCTTGTGGACGGCAGGAGGTCTCTTGTGGACGGCAGGAGGCTCTTGTGGACGGTAGGAGGTCTCTTGTGGACGGTAGGAGGTCTCTTGTGGACGGTAGGAGGTCTCTTGTGGACGGCAGGAGGTCTCTTGTGGACGGTAGGAGGTCTCTTGTGGACGGCAGGAGGCTCTTGTGGACGGCAGGAGGTCTCTTGTGGACGGCAGGAGGTCTCTTGTGGACGGTAGGAGGTCTCTTGTGGACGGCAGGAGGTCTCTTGTGGACGGCAGGAGGTCTCTTGTGGACGGCAGGAGGTCTCTTGTGGACGGCAGGAGGCTCTTGTGGACGGTAGGAGGTCTCTTGTGGACGGTAGGAGGTCTCTTGTGGACGGCAGGAGGCTCTTGTGGACGGTAGGAGGTCTCTTGTGGACGGTAGGTCTCTTGTGGACGGCAGGAGGTCTCTTGTGGACGGTAGGAGGTCTCTTGTGGACGGCAGGAGGCTCTTGTGGACGGTAGGAGGTCTCTTGTGGACGGTAGGAGGCTCTTGTGGACGGCAGGAGGCTCTTGTGGACGGTAGGAGGTCTCTTGTGGACGGTAGGAGGTCTCTTGTGGACGGCAGGAGGCTCTTGTGGACGGTAGGAGGTCTCTTGTGGACGGCAGGAGGCTCTTGTGGACGGCAGGACTCTTGTGGACGGCAGGAGGTCTCTTGTGGACGGCAGGAGGCTCTTGTGGACGGCAGGAGGCTCTTGTGGACGGCAGGAGGTCTCTTGTGGACGGTAGGAGGTCTCTTGTGGACGGTAGGAGGTCTCTTGTGGACGGTAGGAGGCTCTTGTGGACGGCAGGAGGCTCTTGTGGACGGCAGGAGGCTCTTGTGGACGGCAGGAGGCTCTTGTGGACGGCAGGAGGCTCTTGTGGACGGCAGGAGGCTCTTGTGGACGGCAGGAGGCTCTTGTGGACGGCAGGAGGCTCTTGTGGACGGCAGGAGGCTCTTGTGGACGGCAGGAGATCTCTTGTGGACGGTAGGAGGCTCTTGTGGACGGCAGGAGGCTCTTGTGGACGGCAGGAGGTCTCTTGTGGACGGTAGGAGGTCTCTTGTGGACGGTAGGAGGCTCTTGTGGACGGCAGGAGGCTCTTGTGGACGGCAGGAGGCTCTTGTGGACGGCAGGAGGCTCTTGTGGACGGCAGGAGGCTCTTGTGGACAGGAGATCTCTTGTGGACGGAGGTCTCTTGTGGACGGTGGACGGCAGGAGGCTCTTGTGGACGGCAGGAGGAGGCAGGAGATCTCTTGTGGACGGTAGGAGGTCTCTTGTGGACGGCAGGAGGCTCTTGTGGACGGCAGGAGGTCTCTTGTGGACGGCAGGAGGGTGGACGGCAGGAGGCTCTTGTGGACGGCAGGAGATCTCTTGTGGACAGGAGGCTCTTGTGGACGGCAGGAGGCTCTTGTGGACGGCAGGAGATCTCTTGTGGACGGTAGGAGGTCTCTTGTGGACGGCAGGAGGCTCTTGTGGACGGCAGGAGGTCTCTTGTGGACGGCAGGAGATCTCTTGTGGACGGCAGGAGGCTCTTGTGGACGGCAGGAGGTCTCTTGTGGACGGCAGGAGATCTCTTGTGGACGGCAGGAGGCTCTTGTGGACGGCAGGAGGCTCTTGTGGACGGCAGGAGGTCTCTTGTGGACGGCAGGAGGTCTCTTGTGGACGGTAGGAGATCTCTTGTGGACGGCAGGAGGCTCTTGTGGACGGAGGAGGTCTCTTGTGGACGGTAGGAGGTCTCTTGTGGACGGTAGGAGGCTCTTGTGGACGGCAGGAGGTCTCTTGTGGACGGTAGGAGGTCTCTTGTGGACGGCAGGAGGCTCTTGTGGACGGTAGGAGGTCTCTTGTGGACGGCAGGAGGTTTCTTGTGGACGGTAGGAGGTCTCTTGTGGACGGCAGGAGGCTCTTGTGGACGGCAGGAGATCTCTTGTGGACGGCAGGAGGCTTAAGTGGACGGCAGGAGATCTCTTGTGGACGGCAGGAGGCTCTTGTGGACGGCAGGAGGCTCTTGTGGACGGCAGGAGATCTCTTGTGGACGGCAGGAGGCTTAAGTGGACGGCAGGAGATCTCTTGTGGACGGCAGGAGATCTCTTGTGGACGGTAGGAGGTCTCTTGTGGACGGCAGGAGGCTTAAGTGGACGGCAGGAGATCTCTTGTGGACGGCAGGAGATCTCTTGTGGACGGCAGGAGGCTCTTGTGGACGGCAGGAGGCTCTTGTGGACGGCAGGAGGCTCACTCTCTCTGTTTTTTTCAGGTCTTTCAGACCGTTTTTTCAAGTCCAAATGTGAAGCAGTTGGGGAGTTAGGAATAATGTAGAAGAGACCGGAATGGCCAAGATAGCGAATTTTCCGACTGGCTGAGAGAGGCGAGGGGGGGGGGTGGGGGCGGGATTTTAAGTGGCTTGGACTGGAAAGGATCTAATTGGCTGGTACTTGGCGGTGCTGGATGAAAGGTGGGGGTGAGGGGGGGGGGGGTGATTGGGGAGGTTGGGGGGTGAGTTAAGTGTCTGGGTGTTGGGGTGAAGAAGGAGACGGCTGTCTGTGATAGCTGGTCTCTGATGGTCGAGGGGCCTTTGTAGTGAAGTGATCGTGGCACTGATAACACTTGTCAACAGGGAAGGAACTGATGCCTCTCATTGTCTGGGTCTTTTGTGCGGCGTCTGTCGTCGCGGCGAGGCGTGGAGCAGGTTGGGAAGTGTTGGGAGGGGGGGGGGGAATTATCGAGGAAAAGCGACAAGCCTCACGACTATATAACATTGGGAAGGGATCAGGATAAGTTTACGGGCTATTCGTGCCCGTGCCACCTCTTTGGTGGCTTAATCTTCATCCATCAATCAATCAATCAATCAAGATAAGGATTTTGGATGGGACGGAGGGAAGGAATGGTACTTAATCACTTGGACGGTCGGGGATTAAACGCTGACCTGCATGAAGCGAGTCAGTTGCTCTACCGTCCAGCCCAAGTGGTTGGGAGTGCAGAATAGCCCACACATGAATAGAGACCGGCACACCAGCTATGGGGCTGGCTGGTTGAGTGGACAGCGCTCTAGTCTCGTGGACCTAGGGACCGAGGTTCGATCCCGGCAGCCGGCAGAAAAACAAATGGGCAGAGTTTCCTTCACCCTGATGCCCCTGTTACCTAGCAGTAAATAGGTACTTGGGAGTTAGACAGCTTCTACAGGCTGCTCCTGGTGTGTGTGTACTCACCTATTTTGCGGGGGTTGAGCTCTGGCTCTTAGGTCCCGCCTCTCAACTGTCAATCAACTGGTGTACAGGTTCCTGAGCCTACTGGGCTCTATCATATCTACACTTGAAACTGTGTATGGAGTCAGCCTCCACCACATCACTGCCTAATGCATTCCACCTGTTAACTACTCTGACACTGAAAAAATGGTTCCCATTGTGTGGGCAAAATGGTGACGTGTGTGTGTGTGTGGGGGGGGGGGGGTGTTAGAGAGAAATATATGTAGTAGATATAATAGAGGAAAACAAAATTGGTTAGAAAGGCTGGAGTCCAATAGCTAATAGCTTGATTCTGCAGATACAAATAGTAAATGTACACACTCATGCGCGCACGCACACACACACACACACACACACACACACACACACACACACACACACACACACACACACACACACACACACACACACACACACACACACACACACACACGCACGCAAGGCTGGCACAGGAAATGCTTCTGTAGCAGGTCCTTATTAACATCTTTATTGACAAAAATTAATTACTACAATCTTACCTCATCTGAGGAATTTAATTAATTGAATTAGTCTCTCGCCACACTTAAGGAGAGACGCGACGAGACACACACACGGCCACCACACTCAACTTCCATTATACAGACGACATGTTCAGTACACGACAGGCCAGAGGAACCAAACTCGATGCCCATGAGACACAACAGGAGACACTATCCCAGCTCGTCCTCCTAAGGTTTCCACCGGTTTAACAACCCTATGGGTGAAAATGGTATCTCCTGTTTTCTGTCGTGAATTGTGGTTTGTTGAGGATGAAACCGTTACTCCTCGTTCCTGTTGAAACCGTTGCTCCACGTTCGTGTTGAACACGTTGCTCCACGTTCGTGTTGCATCTGATCGTTGGAAGAAACTGTCCGGATCGACATCCTCCGAATTGTTTAGTAGTATATACTAGATCCTGCCTTGCAGGAACTTGAATATTTTGTCAACTGCATAATGACATCGCGTGCACAAGAGGCCAACGCGTGCACAAGAGGCCAACGCGTGCACAAGAAGTAAACGCGAACACAAGAGGCCAAGGCGTGCACAAGAGGGAAAATGACACCATCTTCAAACACACTTGTTACCTCACCCTTCCCCACTCCCTCCCTCCCCTGCTTCCCTCCCTCCCTCCCTCCCTCTCTCCCTCGCGCCCTCCCTGCTTCCCGCCCTTTGATGCCCCACTTGTGCAAGGCTTCACCTCGCTTCATCTGCAAGCTTCATCCTCTTCACCTCCAGCTGCCGGTTCCTCGTGGCCGCCTTCCTACTGATGCCAGGATAAGATCTGTGTTCTGTTGGGTCTGTTGGTGGTGGCTGCTGCTGCTGGGTCTGTTGGTGGTGGCTGCTGCTGGGTCTGTTGGTGGTGGCTGCTTCTGGGTCTGTTGGTGGTGGCTGCTGCTGCTGGGTCTGTTGGTGGTGGGCTGCTGCTGCTGCTGGGTCTGTTGGTGGTGGCTGTTGCTGCTGCTGGGTCTGTTGGTGGTGGCTGCTGCTGCTGCTGGGTCTGTTGGTGGTGGCTGCTGCTGCTGCTGGATCTGTTGGTGGTGGCTGCTGCTGCTGGGTCTGTTGGTGGTGGCTGCTGCTGCTGGGTCTGTTGGTGGGGGCTGCTGCTGGGTCTGTTGGTGGTGGCTGCTGCTGCTGGGTCTGTTGGTGGTGGCTGCTGCTGCTGCTGGGTCTGTTGGTGGTGGCTGCTGCTGCTGCTGGGTCTGTTGGTGGTGGGCTGCTGCTGCTGCTGGGTCTGTTGGTGGTGGCTGCTGCTGCTGGGTCTGTTGGTGGTGGCTGCTGCTGCTGCTGCTGGGTCTGTTGGTGGTGGGCTGCTGCTGCTGCTGGGTCTGTTGGTGGGGGCTGCTGCTGCTGCTGGGTCTGTTGGTGGTGGGCTGCTGCTGCTGCTGGGTCTGTTGGTGGTGGCTGCTGCTGCTGCTGGGTCTGTTGGTGGTGGGCTGCTGCTGCTGCTGCTGGTTCTGTTGGTGGTGGCTGCTGCTGCTGCTGGGTCTGTTGGTGGTGGCTGCTGCTAGGTCTGTTGGTGGTGGCTGCTGCTGGGTCTGTTGGTGGTGGCTGCTGCTGCTGGGTCTGTTGGTGGTGGGCTGCTGCTGCTGCTGGGTCTGTTGGTGGTGGCTGCTGCTGCTGGGTCTGTTGGTGGTGGGCTGCTGCTGCTGCTGCTGGGTCTGTTGGTGGTGGTTGCTGCTGCTGGGTCTGTTGGTGGGGGTTGCTGCTGCTGGGTCTGTTGGTGGTGGCTGCTGCTGCTGCTGGGTCTGTTGGTGGGCTGCTGCTGCTGCTGGGTCTGTTGGTGGTGGCTGCTGCTGCTGCTGGGTCTGTTGGTGGTGGGCTGCTGCTGCTGCTGGGTCTGTTGGTGGTGGCTGCTGCTGCTGCTGGGTCTGTTGGTGGTGGCTGCTGCTGCTGCTGGGTCTGTTGGTGGGGGCTGCTGCTGCTGGGTCTGTTGGTGGTGGGCTGCTGCTGCTGCTGGGTCTGTTGGTGGTGGCTGCTGCTGCTGGGTCTGTTGGTGGTGGGCTGCTGCTGCTGGGTCTGTTGGTGGTGGGCTGCTGCTGCTGCTGGGTCTGTTGGTGGTGGCTGCTGCTGGGTCTGTTGGTGGTGGCTGCTGCTGGGTCTGTTGGTGGTGGCTGCTGCTGCTGGGTCTGTTGGTGGTGGGCTGCTGCTGCTGCTGGGTCTGTTGGTGGTGGCTGCTGCTGCTGGGTCTGTTGGTGGTGGGCTGCTGCTGCTGCTGGGTCTGTTGGTGGTGGCTGCTGCTGGGTCTGTTGGTGGTGGGCTGCTGCTGCTGCTGGGTCTGTTGGTGGTGGCGGCTGCTGGGTCTGTTGGTGGTGGCTGCTGCTGCTGGGTCTGTTGGTGGTGGGCTGCTGCTGCTGCTGGGTCTGTTGGTGGTGACTGCTGCTGCTGCTGGGTCTGTTGGTGGTGGGCTGCTGCTGCTGCTGGGTCTGTTGGTGGTGCTGCTGCTGCTGGGTCTGCTGGTGGTGGGCTGCTGCTGCTGCTGGGTCTGTTGGTGGTGGCTGCTGCTGCTGGGTCTGTGGTGGGCTGCTGCTGGGTCTGTTGGTGGTGGTGCTGCTGCTGCTGCTGGGTCTGTTGGTGGTGGGCTGCTGCTGCTGGGTCTGTTGGTGGGCTGCTGCTGCTGCTGGGTCTGTTGGTGGTGGCTGCTGCTGCTGGGTCTGTTGGTGGTGGCTGCTGCTGCTGGGTCTGTTGGTGGTGGGCTGCTGCTGCTGCTGGGTCTGTTGGTGGTGGCTGCTGCTAGGTCTGTTGGTGGTGGCTGCTGCTGCTGGGTCTGTTGGTGGTGGCTGCTGCTGCTGGGTCTGTTGGTGGTGGCTACTGCTGCTGGGTCTGTTGGTGGTGGCTGCTGCTGCTGGGTCTGTTGGTGGTGGGCTGCTGCTGCTGCTGCTGGGTCTGTTGGTGGTGGCTGCTGCTGCTGGGTCTGTTGGTGGTGGGCTGCTGCTGGGTCTGTTGGTGGTGCTGCTGCTGCTGCTGGGTCTGTTGGTGGTGGGCTGCTGCTGCTGGGTCTGTTGGTGGTGGGCTGCTGCTGCTGCTGGGTCTGTTGGTGGTGGCTGCTGCTGCTGGGTCTGTTGGTGGTGGTGGCTGCTGCTGCTGGGTCTGTTGGTGGTGGGCTGCTGCTGCTGCTGGGTCTGTTGGTGGTGGGCTGCTGCTGCTGCTGGGTCTGTTGGTGGTGGGCTGCTGCTGCTGCTGGGTCTGTTGGTGGTGGCTGCTGCTGCTGCTGGGTCTGTTGGTGGTGGGCTGCTGCTGCTGCTGGGTCTGTTGGTGGTGGCTGCTGCTGCTGCTGGGTCTGTTGGTGGTGGGCTGCTGCTGCTGGGTCTGTTGGTGGTGGCTACTGCTGCTGCTGCTGGGTCTGTTGGTGGTGGGCTGCTGCTGCTGCTGGGTCTGTTGGTGGTGGCTGCTGCTGCTGGGTCTGTTGGTGGTGGGCTGCTGCTGCTGCTGGGTCTGTTGGTGGTGGCTGCTGCTGCTGGGTCTGTTGGTGGTGGGCTGCTGCAGCTGCTGGGTCTGTTGGTGGGGGCTGCTGCTGCTGGGTCTGTTGGTGGTGGCTCCTACTGCTGCTGGGTCTGTTGGTGGTGGCTGCTGCTGCTGCTGGGTCTGTTGGTGGGGCTGCTGCTGCTGGGTCTGTTGGTGGGGGCTGCTGCTGCTGGGTCTGTTGGTGGGGGCTGCTGCTGCTGTTGGGTCTGTTCGTGGGGGCTGCTGCTGCTGCTGGGTCTGTTCGTGGGGGCTGCTGCTGCTGCTGGGTCTGTTCGTGGGGGCTGCTGCTGCTGGTAGTGTTGTTGGGGCTGCTGCTACTGGTAGTGTTGTTGGGGCTGCTGCTACTGGTAGTGTTGGTGGGGGCTGCTGCTACTGGTAGTGTTGGTGGGGGCTGCTGCTACTGGTAGTGCTGTTGGGGCTGCTGCTACTGGTAGTGTTGGTGGGGGCTGCTGCTACTGGTAGTGTTGGTGGGGGCTGCTGCTACTGGTAGTGTTGGTGGTGGCTGCTGCTACTGGTAGTGTTGGTGGTGGCTGCTGCTACTGGTAGTGTTGGTGGGGGCTGCTGCTACTGGTAGTGTTGGTGGGGGCTGCTGCTACTGGTAGTGTTGGTGGGGGCTGCTGCTACTGGTAGTGTTGGTGGGGGCTGCTAGTAGTGTTGTTGGGGCTGCTGGTACTGGTAGTGTTGGTGGGGCTGCTGCTGTTGGTAGTGTTATTGGGGCTGCTGGTGCTGGTAGTGTTGTTGGGGCTGCTGCTACTGGTAGTGTTGGTGGGGGCTGCTGGTGCTGGTAGTGTTGTTGGGGCTGCTGCTACTGGTAGTGTTGTTGGGGCTGCTGCTGCTGGTAGTGTTGATGGGGGCTGCTGCTACTGGTAGTGTTGGTGGGGGCTGCTGCTAGTGGTAGTGTTGTTGGGGCTGCTGGTGCTGGTAGTGTTGTTGGGGCTGCTGCTACTGGTAGTGTTGGTGGGGGCTGCTGGTGCTGGTAGTGTTGTTGGGGCTGCTGCTACTGGTAGTGTTGTTGGGGCTGCTGCTACTGGTAGTGTTGTTGGGGCTGCTGCTGCTGGTAGTGTTGGTGGGGGCTGCTGCTACTGGTACTGTTGGTGGGGTTGCTGCTACTGGTAGTGTTGTTGGGGCTGCTGGTACTGGTAGTGTTGTTGGGGCTGCTGCTGCTGGTAGTGTTGTTGGGGCTGCTGCTGCTGGTAGTGTTGGTGGGGGCTGCTGGTGCTGGTAGTGTTGTTGGGGGCTGCTGCTGCTGGTAGTGTTGTTGGGGCTGCTGCTGCTGGTAGTGTTGGTGGGGGCTGCTGCTAGTGGTAGTGTTGGTGGGGTTGCTGCTACTGGTAGTGTTGTTGGGCCTGCTGGTACTGGTAGTGTTGTTGGGGCTGCTGCTGCTGGTAGTGTTGGTGGGGGCTGCTGCTGCTGGTAGTGTTGGTGGGGGCTGCTGCTACTGGTAATGTTGTTGGGGCTGCTGCTGCTGGTAGTGTTGTTGGGGCTGCTGCTACTGGTAGTGTTGTTGGGGCTGCTGCTACTGGTAGTGTTGGTGGGGCCTGCTGGTGCTGGTAGTGTTGGTGGGGCTGCTGCTACTGGTAGTGTTGTTGGGGGCTGCTGGTACTGGTAATGTTGTTGGGGCTGCTGCTACTGGTAGTGTTGGTGGGGGCTGCTGCTACTGGTAGTGTTGGTGGGGGCTGCTGGTACTGGTAGTGTTGTTGGGGGCTGCTGGTACTGGTAGTGTTGTTGGGGGCTGCTGGTACTGGTAGTGTTGTTGGGGGCTGCTGGTACTGGTAGTGTTGTTGGGGGCTGCTGCTACTGGTAGTGTTGGTGGGGGCTGCTGCTACTGGTAGTGTTGGAGGGGGCTGCTGCTACTGGTAGTGTTGGTGGGGGCTGCTGGTTCTGGTAGTGTTGGTGGGGGCTGCTGCTACTGGTACTGTTGTTGGGGCTGCTGCTGTTGGTAGTGTTGGTGGGGGCTGCTGCTACTGGTAGTGTTGGAGGGGGCTGCTGCTACTGGTAGTGTTGGTGGGGGCTGCTGGTACTGGTAGTGTTGGTGGGGCTGCTGCTACTGGTAGTGTTGTTGGGGGCTGCTGCTACTGGTAGTGTTGGTGGGGGCTGCTGCTACTGGTAGTGTTGGAGGGGGCTGCTGCTACTGGTAGTGTTGGTGGGGGCTGCTGGTACTGGTAGTGTTGTTGGGGCTGCTGGTACTGGTAGTGTTGTTGGGGGCTGCTGCTACTGGTAGTGTTGTTGGGGCTGCTGCTACTGGTAGTGTTGTTGGGGCTGCTGCTCCTACCGGTAGTGTTGTTGGGGCTGCTGGTGCTGGTAGTGTTGGTGGGGGCTGCTGCTACAGGTAGTGTTGTTGGGGCTGCTGCTACTGGTAGTGTTGGTGGGGGCTGCTGGTGCTGGTAGTGTTGGTGGGGGCTGCTGCTGTTGGTAGTGTTGGTGGGGGCTGCTGCTACTGGTAGTGTTGTTGGGGCTGCTGGTACTGGTAGTGTTGTTGGGGCTGCTGCTACTGGTAGTGTTGTTGGGGCTGCTGGTGCTGGTAGTGTTGGTGGGGGCTGCTGCTACTGGTAGTGTTGTTGGGGCTGCTGCTACTGGTAGTGTTGGTGGGGGCTGCTGCTGCTGTTGGTAGTGTTGTTGGGGCTGCTGGTGCTGGTAGTGTTGGTGGGGGCTGCTGCTACTGGTAGTGTTGTTGGGGCTGCTGGTGCTGGTAGTGTTGGTGGGGGCTGCTGCTGCTGTTGGTAGTGTTGTTGGGGCTGCTTCTGCTGGTAGTGTTGGTGGGGGCTGCTGCTGCTGTTGGTAGTGTTGTTGGGGCTGCTGCTACTGGTAGTGTTGGTGGGGGCTGCTGCTGTTGGTAGTGTTGTTGGGGCTGCTGCTACTGGTAGTGTTGGTGGGGGCTGCTGCTACTGGTAGTGTTGTTGGGGCTGCTGGTGCTGGTAGTGTTGGTGGGGGCTGCTGCTGCTGTTGGTAGTGTTGTTGGGGCTGCTGCTACTGGTAGTGTTGGTGGGGGCTGCTGCTGCTACTGGTAGTGTTGTTGGGGCTGCTGCTACTGGTTGTGTTGGTGGGGGCTGCTGCTGTTGGTAGTGTTGTTGGGGCTGCTGCTAGTGGTAGTGTTGTTGGGGCTGCTGCTACTGGTAGTGTTGGTGGGGGCTGCTGCTACTGGTGGTGTTGTTGGGGCTGCTGCTACTGGTAGTGTTGTTGGGGCTGCTGCTACTGGTAGTGTTGTTGGGGCTGCTGCTACTGGTAGTGTTGGTGGGGGCTGCTGCTACTGGTAGTGTTGTTGGGGCTGCTGCTACTGGTAGTGTTGGTGGGGGCTGCTGCTGTTGGTAGTGTTGTTGGGGCTGCTGCTAGTGGTAGTGTTGTTGGGGCTGCTGCTAGTGGTAGTGTTGTTGGGGCTGCTGCTAGTGGTAGTGTTGTTGGGGCTGTTGCTACTGGTAGTGTTGGTGGGGGCTGCTGGTAGTGTTGGTGGGGGCTGCTGCTGCTACTGGTGGTGTTGTTGGGTAGTGAGACTTTCCGCAGAAACGACATCGTGGATCATGTTGACAGCTCCAGGATTTATGCCCCCATCTGCAGCATTTCAGGCATATTATGGGCTCTTCCACATACTTTGCTACATGCCTGTAGCCAGCCCCGGTGATGAACACTCTCTCGGGAACTTCACCTCTCACTAGAGCCACCACCTGACTCCTAGCTTCACCTTTAATAAGGTGACGCTTGGCCCACACAAATCGTTGGTCGTCGAGGATGAATTCGGGGTCCAGAATCTGAGGGTATTTATAGATAATTACCTTCGTCAGCTTCTCGTTCTCCTCCGGTATTTACATAACAATTCCTTCATATCCTTGCGGGGTAAGAAACACAACTGCCTCCATAGAACCTACCGTTAAGTAAGGTCTGTTCACACCTTCCTTCAGCAGGGGCTCGAACTTGCGGTGCTCTCTTCCAAGTTTGACTGTCCACAGAAGTTTGTGCACGTAGGCAGGGAAGAGAAGCATCCTCCTCAGCTGACACTCACCTTCCTGACATCGTTCTGTCCTTTCGTCGACACTGGTTTGATCAGTCTCAGAGTCGTTCCTCATTCTCTTGTCGTTTCCGTTAGGTACACTGTCACTGTCAACACTACGCCCCACGTCCTGTCTTCTCCGTTTCTTCTGTCCCCTGGTTACAACTTCTTGAAAATTACTCTCCTCTACTGACTGGCTGCTTTCTGAGTCTGTGTTCATGTGAATATTGCCGTGGGGAGTAGCCAGTTCTTCTGTTAACCGATTCTCCATCTCTGTACCGAGCATGGGGGGGAGATGTGTAGAATGAGATATGTTGCAGAGGTGTTACCCTGACAAAGGGTGCAGGCGAGACGAGAGCAGCGGAACGACGTCCTCACCCGTCGACCGTCTTGTAAACACTGAAGGCAATGTTGTGTCAGCCTTGACACAAGGCAATGTTGGGTCAGCCTTGACACAAGGCTGTGTTGGGTCAGCCTTGACACAAGGCTGTGTTGGGTCAGCCTTGACACTAGGCTGTGTTGGGTCAGCCTTGACACAAGGCAGTGTTGGGTCAGCCTTGACACAAGGCTGTGTTGGGTCAGCCTTGACACAAGGCTGTGTTGGGTCAGCCTTGACACTAGGCTGTGTTGGGTCAGCCTTGACACAAGGCTGTGTTGGGTCAGCCTTGACACTAGGCTGTGTTGGGTCAGCCTTGACACTAGGCTGTGTTGGGTCAGCCTTGACACTAGGCTGTGTTGGGTCAGCCTTGACACAAGGCAGTGTTGGGTCAGCCTTGACACTAGGCTGTGTTGGGTCAGCCTTGACACAAGGCTGTGTTGGGTCAGTCTTGACACAAGGCTGTGTTGGGTCAGCCTTGACACAAGGCTGTGTTGGGTCAGCCTTGACACAAGGCGGTGTTGGATCAGCCTTGACACAAGGCGGTGTTGGATCAGCCTTGACACAAGGCGGTGTTGGATCAGCCTTGACACAAGGCAGTGTTGAGTCAGCCTTGACACAAGGCGGTGTTGGATCAGCCTTGACACAAGGCGGTGTTGGATCAGCCTTGACACAAGGCGGTGTTGGATCAGCCTTGACACAAGGCGGTGTTGGATCAGCCTTGACACAAGGCGGTGTTGGATCAGCCTTGACACAAGGCGGTGTTGGATCAGCCTTGACACAAGGCGGTGTTGGATCAGCCTTGACACAAGGCGGTGTTGGGTCAGCCTTGACACAAGGCGGTGTTGGGTCAGCCTTGACACAAGGCGGTGTTGGATCAGCCTTGACACAAGGCAGTGTTGGATCAGCCTTGACAGAGGCCAAACTGACCAACCACGACAAAGGTGAATGCGTGTGTGTGTGCGCACGCGTGTGTGCTCGTGCGTGTCTCTCAGCAGGACGACAGCGGCACAAAAGGTCTGGCCGGCAGTAATTAACTCCGACAAAGGGAAACAGCCATGGAAACAAACGGTTCTGTTGCTCCACCACACAAACACCGATTATGGCTCTCCCGGGGGGGGGGGGCGATGGAAGAGAACCGGGAAGTTGGTTGGTGGCACGAGGGAAGGTGGTGGAAGAGAGGAGAGAAGGTGGTGGAAGAGGGGAGGGAAGGTGGTGGAAAGGGGGAGGGAAGGTGGTGGAAGGGGGGAGGGAAGGTGGTGGAAGGGGGGAGGGAAGGTGGTGGAAGAGGAGAGGGAAGGTGGTGGAAGAGAGGAGGGAAGGTGGTGGAAGAGGAGAGGGAAGGTGGTGGAAGGGGGGAGGGAAGGTGGTGGAAGGGGGGAGGGAAGGTGGTGGAAGGGGAGAGGGAAGGTGGTGGAAGGGGGGAGGGAAGGTGGTGGAAGGGGGGAGGGAAGGTGGTGGAAGGGGGGAGGGGAAGGTGGTGGAAGAGAGGAGGGAAGGTGGTGGAAGAGAGGAGGGAAGGTGGTGGAAGAGGAGAGGGAAGGTGGTGGAAGGGTGGAGGGAAGGTGGTGGAAGGGGGGAGGGAAGGTGGTGGAAGGGGGAGGGAAGGTGGTGGAAGGGGGGAGGGAAGGTGGTGGAAGGGGGGAGGGAAGGTGGTGGAAGGGGGGAGGGAAGGTGGTGGAAGGGGGGAGGGAAGGTGGTGGAAGGGGGGAGGGAAGGTGGTGGAAGGGGGGAGAAGGGGGGGGAAGGGGGGAGGGAAGGTGGTGGAAGGGGGGAGGGAAGGAGGCGGAAGGGGGGAGGAAGGTGGTGGAAGGGGGGAGGGAAGGTGGTGGAAGGGGGGAGGGAAGGTGGTGGAAGAGAGGAGGGAAGGTGGTGGAAGAGGAGAGGGAAGGTGGTGGAAGGGGGGGAGGGAAGGTGGTGGAAGGGGGGAGGGAAGGTGGTGGAAGGAGGGGGAGGGAAGGTGGTGGAAGGGGGGAGGGAAGGTGGTGGAAGGGGGGAGGGAAGGTGATGGAAGAGAGGAGGAGGAGGAGGAGGGAAGGTGATGGAAGAGAGGAGGAGGAGGAGGAGGGAAGGTGGTGGAAGAGAGGAGGAGGAGGGAAGGTGGTGGAAGAGAGGAGGAGGAGGAGGGAAGGTGGTGGAAGAGAACAGAGGGAAGGAGGTGGAAGAGAGGAGGGGAGATAATTGCATATGGTGCCTATTCAATCCATGAGTTCTTTGTCGTATTTGCTCTTGAAGACGCTGAAGCTGGCTGGTCCTGCTCCTCCACCACACCACACACCGGAGCACAAGTTCCTTACGTCTCTTGACTCGTTTGCATTTGCAACTGCTCCAATTCTCTAATTTCCCACTATTTTGTATGTTGTGATCATATCTCCTCAGCTCTTTCATTTACAGTTGTTGGGTTGAGTTCCTTCAGTCTTTGTAGCTTAGGTCTCTTATATCGGGTACTAACCTTTTTTAAAAACGTTTGGAAATTTGTAATTGTTCTTCACGATTGAGACAGGAATTTCATGCTGGGTATTGTGTTCATTTGGCAGTCGCTATCTTGGTCCTTAAATGTTATATTGTTTGCCAACCACCATAGGCTGGTAAATTTATTCTTTTCATGTGTGCTATTGTTTGTGTTGATATTTGTATACTCCCAAAACGTGTGTTCGTATCGTGTGCATGAGTGTACGAGTATGAATAGTATATGTATAAACGTATGAGTCGTATGTTCACGACTCGTGATAATTGCTGTATTTGGTTTCCTTTAATTATATAGTATAGTGTTTTTCCGTCTTCCGATTTTCATTACCATACACTTGCTAAGTTGATCTCTAGTAGCCACTAGTATGCAGTCTTCTGTAAAAGCAATTTATATATGGTTAATGGAGAAAAGAAGTCTGGCAAATTGTTGCTGGTAAATCTTGTTCTCAATACGTGTACATAGATCAGATTTCTATAATATAAATAAAACACAATTATTTGTCACTGAGTAAATATAAATCTGTTTCTGAAATTAATTTAATTACGCTTTATCTCTCTGCTTGTTTGAGGTCGAGCAAGCTTGCACATGGAGCACCTTATAGGCTTCGTACATTCATTAGAAATACATTTCAATCTTATTTTGAAAAGTTATGTAGTTTTGAAATCCATTTTCAAACATATGGTGTGAACAGTTGCCAAGATAAAGTTCCTGTATAATGAACAAATCCACAAGGGCCGTGATGAGGGTTCGAACCTACACATGGGATGTTCTTAGATGCGCCTTAGCCAACTGTGCCATGACATGGTCAAAAGAACTGCAACCTGGTGTTCTTAGATGCGCCTTAGCCAACTGTGCCACGACATGGTCAAAAGAACTGCAACCTGGTGTTCTTAGATGCGCCTTAGCCAACTGTGCCACGACATGGTCAAAAGAACTGCAACCTGGTGTTCTTAGATGCGCCTTAGCCAACTGTGCCACGACATGGTCAAAAGAACTGCAACCTGGTGTTCTTAGATGCGCCTTAGCCAACTGTGCCACGACATGGTCAAAAGAACTGCAACCTGGTGTTCTTAGATGCGCCTTAGCCAACTGTGCCACGACATGGTCAAAAGAACTGCAACCTGGTGTTCTTAGATGCGCCTTAGCCAACTGTGCCACGACATGGTCAAAAGAACTGCAACCTGGATGTTGTTGAAGATTCGCTACCTGGAACAAAGTTCCAAGTAGCACGGGCTATGGTGAGCCCGTAAAGCTACCTGGAGTGCTACTGCCTTCACGAGCATTCCGAACCTAATTGCTCTTGTGGATTTGTTCATTTGATATATCAAACTATTGTGATTTCTGAGTACGTTGTTTGAATATTTATTCTGGATGACTTAAGAAATGCTTGGACACACTGCACATGGACACTTGTATCATGAGTCACATGTGTCACACAAGCATGCCAGAGTTGTCTAGATGCTTAATCGGTAGCTTCAAGTCAGGTGTATGTGGCCAATATTTTTCCACTACTCTCACGCTAAAAGAAAACTTTTTTAACATCTCTATGATTCATCTGAGTTTCCAGCTTCCACCCATGTCCCCTCGTTCTGTTGGTATTCAATGTGAACATTTCGTCTATTTCCACTCTGCCAATCCCCCCTAACTATTTTATGTTCCTATCATATCTCCCCTCTCCCACCTTTTTTCTAGTGTCGTCAGATTCAGTTCCTTCAGTCACTCTTCATACCCCATCCCTCGCAATTCTGGGACGAGCCTCGTCGCAAATTTCTGAACCTTTTCCGGTTTCCTTATGTGTTTTTCAGGTTGGATCTCCATGAATTTACGGCATGGTGTGTGTGTGTACTCACCTAATTGTGCTTGTGGGGGTTGAGCTCTGGTTCTTTGGTCCCGCCTCTCAACCGTCAATCAACAGGTGTACAGGTTCCTGAGCCTATTGGGCTCTATCATATCTACACTTGAAACTGTGTATGGAGTCAGCCTCCACCACATCTCTTCCTAATGCATTCCATTTGTCAACCACTCTGACACTAAAAAAGTTCTTTCTAATATCTCTGTGACTCATTTGGGCACTCAGTTTCCACCTGTGTCCCCTTGTGTGTGTGCCCCTTGTGTTAAATAACCTGGCTTTATCTACCCTGTGTGTGTATGCGTATGCTTGCGTGTATGCGTATGCTTGCGTGTATGCGTATGCTTGCGAGTGTGTGTGTGTGTGTGTGTGTACATGCGTATGCGCGTGCCCGTATCTATTAGCTGGCGCAAACTTTATTAATTTATATATACAAGAGTTCTGGTACAGCCACTAGCACGGAACGCGTTTCGGGCAGGTCCTTAATCTTAATTTTCCCTGGAATACGACATGCCAAATCGTTTAACCACCAGGTACCCATTTACTGCTTGGTGAACAGAGGGGTACCGTTAAGTATTGGCGCCTAGTCGATCCTCTTAATCAGGATACGAACCCAGGCTAAATCACGCGCGAAGTGTGGGGGCGAGTGTGTTACCACTGTACTTCAATATTAATATTGACGTACTTGATTCTGTCAGTCACTGTTCTAGTGATAATTGCTAATGAGCTAAATTCCTAACCAGGTGGGAGGGGAGGGAATTATCAAGGGGAACCACCCAAGCCATTACGACTCTATAGCACTGGAAAGGGGTCAGGATAAGGATTTGGGATGGGACAGAGGGAAAGGAATGGTGCCCAATTACTTTGACGGTCGGGGATTGAACGCCAACCTGCATGAAGCGAAACCATCGCTCTATCGTCTAGCCCAAGTGGTAGGAGGTTTATGCACTTGTAACATAGAGCAACTTTAAGAAGTAGAGCCTCTAATATCCTTGTGTGTGTGAATAAATGATAACTCAAAACACCTGTATTCTTCCAATACATGACTCTCAACAACTCTTGTCAAAACTAATCGATACCTTTCACTTTTTTCAGGTATGTCACGTACTTAATCCCAGCCCAGTGGCAGACCGTTATGGGGCAGAAGCGGTGCGGGAAGGTAGGCTAACGTCTCGCCTCTTGTTTACCACTTGGGTAAACTAAAGTACTGGTTCCTGAGCCTACTGGGCTCTATTATATCTACACTTGAAGCTGTGTATGGAGTCAGCCTGTGTGTGTGTGTTGGCCTTTGTTCCCACACACACCTCAGCCTCCAGAGTCCAGGACCACATTAACTGTTCAACTAGGTAGGTACCCAAATCATACCTGGGACCTGGCCCCTGGCACAGAAGGCAACTAGGTCTGACCAGCAGCCAATGTAAGGACATGGCCACACCTCTTGGGCATGGCCCTAAGGCACTTTCTGTCTAGGGTGTGGCCTTTAATGATAAGCCAGCCCGTTCTCCTAAGGTTTCCCAACGTCTAGTAACTGTCGTAGTAAAGTGCCCTTATTGTAACCTACCAGAGGACTCGAAACAGACAACGGGACAGTATGTCAACTTCACGAGCCGCTACCATTTTCTAGTATGACAAGTTTTGCCCTCGAGTAATGTATGCGTCAAAATGCGACGCGCTGTTGGGAGGACGGGTCGGATAAGCTGCTCACTGACGAGGGAAGGGTACCTTGGATTCTGACTGGAGGAGCCCTGCCCAAGGCACCACCTAGCTATTAATCATCTGTCAGTTCGAGACAACTAGGCCTTTTCTTCAATGAGTGCTCGAGTGAGTTGAGGTTATTGCTCCAGAATGCGGGCCATGTGGGAATGACGTCTCACAGTTCTTTGACTCAGACACTGCATGTTGGGGAGACATGTAAAACGAGGATGAGAAACTTTGTCTAACTATATATCAAGCTGTCAGCTATACTGGCCTACACCCTCCCTCGTGGGCTCCAGGTCCTTGAGATCTCAGTTTGGGAAGCTTGGTAAACACTGGAAGGAAGCGGGGGCTTCAAATGAAGGTTGTATATATTGTTGGACTTGTCCCACACGGCCCCTCCCCCCCACATTTCAGTGGTCAGCCCCCATGACCCCCTTTGAATGTTACATCGTGATCATTATGTATTTTGTATTGTATCCCAACCATAGGTTTTGACCATGTCTAAGTAATCTGTAACATAATATTTATATTTTTCCTCGAGGGGCGAGTTTACTGGGCAGCGCCACTCATCCTGTGAGTGGACACACCGCCATAGCAGCATGTACGACCAACCCTCTTAAAATAACGTCACTTTTCGTGGGTATGTGCGCTGTGGCCAAAAATGGACGTAATTTGAAATGAAATCGGCTCACGAAAGTGATATACTGTCCTATTTCTGTTTGAGTCGTCCGGCTTACTCGGTTAGGGTAGGAGAGGAAACTTTCAATTAACGGTTTTCATGACGTTTTGAACCATAGGAGAACTTCCTGCCCTCCTAACCTACCAGAGGACCATTAACTTGCTGTTTTGGAAAAAAAATTATTTTCAATTATTTTTCATTTCAAATTACGTCTATTTTCGTCCATATGGGCAAACGGCCAAATTCAGACGTAATTTGTAAGAGAACAAGGTACCCCTCAATAGGAAGAAAACCCGATAGTTCTTCATCGTGTCACTTGTACCCAGATACAGCTGAGACTTGCTTTACTTCTTAAATGAACAGGTTATCAAACAAATCGCCAGCACCTTAAATTTACGCTATCTTCAAGTACAAAATGGGGGGAATCATTTAAGAACAGTATCTATATTTGACAGTTTTCCTAACTCAAACACTGTGGGGTTGTTTATTCTACACATTTCTAAAGTCTCTTAGATGTTCACATTCTCTCAGGTTGTGGTCAAGGCGGTGTCCATCACTCACCACAGATTCTGCAATTCATCTGCGAAGCTGCTGTTTCCCTCCTGAATCTCTATGGATATTTGTATCCAAGAGGAATTCTTGCTATTACTGATACCCTCCGGCGGACACCTCCTCTTCCTCCATAATGATTGATACCTCTAAAAAAAATAGTTTTTTTTGGAGCAGTTCTGAAAGGGTGATGCCAGAAGGCAAGCATGATATATAAACTGATATTGTCTCGATAATACTTGATAATGTAATTCCCAGTGACCATGGGGACCATAGTCACTATGGAAGACCATAGTCACCATGAGGACCATAGTCACCATGGAGGACCATAGTCACCATGGAGGACCATAGTCACCATGGAGGACCATAGTCACCATGAGGACCATAGTCACCATGGGGGACCATAGTCACCATGGGGGACCATAGTCACCATGAGGACCATAGTCACCATGGGGACCATAGTCACCATGGGGACCATAGTCACCATGGAGGACCATAGTCACCATGGGGACCATAGTCACCATGGAGGACCATAGTCACCATGGAGGACCATAGTCACCATGGAGGACCATAGTCATCATGGAAGACCATAGTCACCATGGAGGACCATAGTCACCATGGAGGACCATAGTCACCATGGGGACCATAGTCACCATGGGGACCATAGTCACCATGGAGGACCATAGTCACCATGGGGACCATAGTCACCATGGAGGACCATAGTCACCATGGAGGACCATAGTCACCATGGAGGACCATAGTCACCCTGGGGGACCATAGTCACCATGGAGGACCATAGTCACCATGGAGGACCATAGTCACCATGGAGGACCATAGTCACCCTGGGGGACCATAGTCACCCTGGGGGACCATAGTCACCCTGGGGGACCATAGTCACCCTGGGGGACCATAGTCACCCTGGAGGACCATAGTCACCCTGGGGGACCACAGTCACCACGGGGGACCACAGTCACCACGGGGGGACCACAGTCAACACGGGGGGACCACAGTCACCACGGGGGGACCGTAGTCACCACGGGGGGACCGTAGTCACCACGGGGGGACCGTAGTCACCACGGGGGGACCGTAGTCACCACGGGGGGACCGTAGTCACCACGGGGGGACCGTAGTCACCACGGGGGGACCGTAGTCACCACGGGGGGACCGTAGTCACCACGGGGGGACCGTAGTCACCACGGGGGGACCGCAGTCACCACGGGGGGACCGTAGTCACCACGGGGGGACCGTAGTCACCACGGGGGGACCGTAGTCACCACGGGGGGACCGTAGTCACCACGGGGGGACCGTAGTCACCACGGGGGGACCTCAGTCACCACGGGGGGACCGTAGTCACCACGGGGGGACCACAGTCACCACGGGGGGACCGCGAGTCACCACGGGGGGACCGGAGTCACCACGGGGGGACCGGAGTCACCACGGGGGACCGGAGTCACCACGGGGGGACCGGAGTCACCACGGGGGGACCGTAGTCACCACGGGGGACCACAGTCACTTCAAACATTCCTTGATAATGGTATTTGGTTAAAATTGGTGTCCAGAGAGAGTGTAGAGAATTGAGGTTTTTTAACCTTTATTTTAGGTCACAGTTACGAGTTACTCAACATGGACCTTGTCACAGTAGCCTGCGTTGCTAGTTCACAACCGAATGGTCCCAAGTACATTCCCGATGCAGGATAGTTACGTTCGGGGCACGTTTCCTATCACCTGATGCCTCTGTTCACCAAGCGGCAAATAGATATTTGGGAGTTAGACAACTGTTGTGGGTTTCATCCTGTGGAAGGTCAATACCTGACCTAGGGAGACCTGGATAGGCCTAATGTTTCCTATCCTCCATAATGGTGAAATTTAATTTATCTTTTTTTTGTATTTACAATTTCTATCGTCCAGATTTTGTTTTGTATGGGAGGCCACAGGAGGCCTCGTAGCTGAGTGGATAGCGCTCGAGGGTCGTAGGCCTAAGAACCCGGGTTCGATTCCAGGCGGAGGCGGAAACAAATGGGCAGTTTCTTTCACTCTGGTGCACCTGTTCACCTAGCAGTAAATAGGTACCTGGGAGTTAGACAGCTGCTACGGGCTGCTTCCTGGGGGGTGTGTAACAAGGATGAGGCCTGATCGAGGAACGGGCCGCGGGGACGCTACGCCCCGAAATCATCTCGAGATAACCTCAAGATCTTGAGGTTATCTTGAGATGATTTCGGGGCTTTTTAGTGTCCCCGCGGCCCGGTCCTCGACCAGGCCTCCACCCTCAGGAAGCAGCCCGTGACAGCTGACTAACACCCAGGTACCTATTTTACTGCTAGGTAACAGGGGCATAGGGTGAAAGAAACTCTGCCCATTGTTTCTCGCCGGCGCCTGGGATCGAACCCAGGACCACAGGATCACAAGTCCAGCGTGACTTGTGAAGATGATGAATCCTCTGTGCAGCCGGGGCAACGTTGAATATAAAACGGCTATCTGGGGATTTGTGTTGCCTTGCAGGCCAGTGTAATATTGCAAGGCACAAGATACCTGGGCCTGCGGGTCGCTCAAAGCAACAGCCGGTTGGACCAAGCTCTCACAGGTGGTGCCAGGCCCGGGCCGGGCTTGGGGGGGGGGGAGTAGAACTACTCCCAGAACCCCATCCAGGCACAATCCAGGTACAAGATTGGACAACATGCAGAGCAGCGCAGACAGCAGACAGCAGACAGTCTCCCGCAGAACAACAGGCAGGTGTCTCAGAGCACCAGGCAGGTGTCTCAGAGCACCAGGCAGGGGTCTCAGAGCAACAGGCAGGGGTCTCAGAGCACCAGGCAGGTGTCTCAGAGCACCAGGCAGGGGGTCTCAGAGCAACAGGCAGGGGGTCTCAGAGCACCAGGCAGGGGTCTCAGAGCACCAGGCAGGGGTCTCAGAGCAACAGGCAGGGGTCTCAGAGCACCAGGCAGGGGTCTCGGAGCAACAGGCAGGGGTCTCAGAGCAACAGGCAGGGGTCTCAGAGCACCAGGCAGGGGTCTCAGAGCAACAGGCAGGGGTCTCAGAGCACCAGGCAGGTGTCTCAGAGCACCAGGCAGGGGTCTCAGAGCAACAGGCAGGGGGTCTCAGAGCACCAGGCAGGGGTCTCAGAGCAACAGGCAGGGGTCTCAGAGCACCAGGCAGGGGTCTCAGAGCAACAGGCAGGGGTCTCAGAGCACCAGGCAGGGGTCTCAGAGCAACAGGCAGGGGTCTCAGAGCAACAGGCAGGTGTCTCAGAGCAACAGGCAGAGGTCTCAGAGCAACAGGCAGAGGTCTCAGAGCAACAGGCAGAGGTCTCAGAGCAACAGGCAGAGGTCTCAGAGCAAAAGGCAGGTGTCTCAGAGCACCAGGCAGGGGGTCTCAGAGCACCAGGCAGGGGGTCTCAGAGCAACAGGCAGGTGTCTCAGAGCACCAGGCAGGGGTCTCAGAGCAACAGGCAGGGGTCTCAGAGCACCAGGCAGGGGGTCTCGGAGCAACAGACAGGGGTCTCAGAGCAACAGGCAGGGGTCTCAGAGCACCAGGCAGGGGTCTCAGAGCAACAGGCAGGGTCTCAGAGCACCAGGCAGGGGGTCTCAGAGCAACAGGCAGAGGTCTCAGAGCAACAGGCAGGGGTCTCAGAGCACCAGGCAGGGGTCTCAGAGCACCAGGCAGGGGTCTCAGAGCACCAGGCAGGTGTCTCAGAGCTCCAGGCAGGTGTCTCAGAGCACCAGGCAGGGGTCTCAGAGCAACAGGCAGGTGTCTCAGAGCACCAGGCAGGTGTCTCAGTGCACCAGGCAGGGGGTCTCAGAGCAACAGGCAGAGGTCTCAGAGCACCAGGCAGGGGTCTCAGAGCACCAGGCAGGTGTCTCAGAGCACCAGGCAGGTGTCTCAGAGCACCAGGCAGGTGTCTCAGAGCACCAGGCAGGGGTCTCAGAGCACCAGGCAGGTGTCTCAGAGCACCAGGCAGGTGTCTCAGAGCACCAGGCAGGTGTCTCAGAGCACCAGGCAGGTGTCTCAGAGCAACAGGCAGGTGTCTCAGAGCACCAGGCAGGTGTCTCAGAGCACCAGGCAGGGGTCTCAGAGCACCAGGCAGGGGTCTCAGAGCACCAGGCAGGTGTCTCAGAGCACCAGGCAGGGGTCTCAGAGCAACAGGCAGGTGTCTCAGAGCACCAGGCAGGTGTCTCAGAGCACCAGGCAGGGGTCTCAGAGCAACAGGCAGGGGTCTCAGAGCACCAGGCAGGGGGTCTCGGAGCAACAGACAGGGGTCTCAGAGCAACAGGCAGGTGTTACGAATCCGGATCCAGCGTCCGAGCCTGGAGCAGTGACAAACACGCCATCTGTGGGTCAGCTCCCGAAACCCCCGCCAAACGAACGACGACACCTAGTGAGGACAGCGTGTACTGGACTCGAGGACCAGTTTCGAGTCTGGTTCAGCGCTCAACACCGCCGCTCCTGACCTCTGGTGAGGTGGTGCTCCGACGACAGCGCCATCTATGGGCTGGATACGTCAGGCGTTAGTATCTGAGCCCGTGAGTGTGGTGTATTAGTGTCCCAGTTATTGATGACGTGTCTGTTTACAGAGCCGACCTGGGACCACTGTGTTGAAGGTGGAGTCAGTCTACCCGAGGCAGCCAGTCTCCATCCAGTGAAGTTTGCTGCAGCTGTTGTGACGTCGTCCCCCCGGAAGAACACTGTGGTGTGTTAAGCCTGCCAGTGGAGTGGCAGTGAACGGATTTACCCGGGACCGACGGTTGGAGACGATAATCCACTGGGGTATTGAGGACAGGAGGGTGATTGGTGATATCACACGAGACTCCTGTCTAGGGCGTACCCCTTTTATCGTTCGTGGAGTGGCCGTACCAGCCTTGGTGGCTCAGTACCTGCCAGCAGACCTGCTGGACGTGTGGTTGACGGCCTCCACGACGGTGCCCCCAGTGGACCTGTGTTGTGGCTGACCTGTGGCCAGGGTAGACTCGGCGTTCTCAGAGGACACGTCTTGAGGCCACGAAGAAAGCACCGCGGACTCAGCACCTAGCTTCGAGGATCCATAGTCTCCAGCAGAAGACTACAGTGTTGATCCCCTTTGTAAAGTGTTAATACCCCTCCCCCTTGTGTACGTTTAACTTTTATATATTTAAATGGTGATGGTGGACATTATATAATATTAAGTTCTTAACTTTCTTTCCCTACTCCCTTTTAAGTTACTTGCGTCACGGATCTCATCCCTTGATAGCCACTACTGGCTTGAGAACGGATACCTATATCTTCCTCTAACAACATCAGAGCAAGAACCCCGTTGCGTCCCGAGAGGGCCGTAACATAATTGGCATCCCCAGCGGGATCCGTCCCCTTGTTAAGTATGTTTGACAGGGGTGGTGAAGTGGCGTAATCCCTGTATATAATTCCCCCTGTGTGACGATTGTGACGTTATACGTCCTGTGCGGTGCTCAAGAGTGACTAAGTGCGATATTTTGCAGTGCGGTGCTCGCTGTGATTAAGCGATTAAGTGCAATATTGACTAGTGCAGTGCTCAGTGATTTAGTGCAATATTGTAGAGCGAAGTGTTCGCTTGGATTCAGTGCAATATTGGGTAGTGCGGTGCCCGAAGTGATTACGTGCAATATTGGCAAGTGCAGTGTTTGGTGCGATAAAGTGCAATATTGGCGTAGAACAGTGCTCGGTGTGTTAAGTGCTCGTCAAGTGTTCCATCTGTGACAATGGCAGACAAAGCTACCATCGATGATCTGGACGAGGTTCAGGCTTTTCTGAACAGAGAGGATTGTCTTGCCAGATTAAAATATCTGAGCAAACCAGAGCTTGTACTAGTGAGCGCCTACCTGGAGATCAAGATCCGTGCCAGTGATTCCCGTGTGGAGATCTTATCCAAGGTACACCGGCACCTGAAGGCAGAAGAGAAACAGGAAGGCGAGACTCCTAGTACAAAGGAAAGTGCAGGCATAGCTTCCACGGAAAAGGAAGATAAGGGCAGCGACGTTGACAGTGATGCAGGCGAGCTTAATATCAGCTTCCTAACAGTCAAGATGCGTGCCCTAGAGATCAATCGGGAAATAGAATGGAAGAAATTAGAAATGGAACGAGAGAGACAAGATAAAGAATTGGAGACGAGACGTTTAGAATTAGAACGAGAAAGAGAAAGAGAAGAACGAGAAAGAGAAAAAGAAGAACGAGAAAGAGAAGAGAGACGGGAGAGAGAAGAACGAGAACGAGAGAGAGAAGAACGAGAAAGAGAAGAGAAACGAGAGAGAGAAGGACGAGAAAGAGAAGAGAAACGAGAGAGAGAAGAACGAGAAAGAGAAGAGAGACGAGAGAGAGAAGAACGAGAACGAGAGAGAGAAGAACGAGAACGAGAGAGAGAAGAACGAGAGCGAGAAAGAGAGGAACGAGACAGACAAGAACAACGAGACAAAGAGGAAAGAGAGAGACAACATGAACTAGAAGTTTTGCGATTAGGCGGTGGTCGGAGGCAAACAACGGACACCAGTAGCTTCGATCCGGTACGCAACATCAAAATGGTCCCCAAATTCCATGAGAAGGAAGTGTCAAAATTCTTTGCAGCCTTTGAGAAAGTCGCTGCCTCTTTGGAGTGGCCAAGGGAGAATTGGGCCATCATGATACAGTCAGTCCTGACTGGGAAGGCCCAAATCGCCTACTCTACGTTATCCCTTGACGACTCCGGCGATTACGATATGGTGAAGAAAGTGGTGCTCATGGCGTACCAATTGGTACCTGAGGCATATAGGCAAAAGTTCAGAAACCTGAAGAAGACCTCAGAGCACACTTTCACCGAATTCGCCACCATCAAGGAGCGACTTTTTCAAGAATGGTGTGCCTCTCGGAAGGTGGAGACCAGAGAAGACCTCGAACAGCTGATTCTGCTCGAGGACTTCAAGGATTGTTTATCTGGAGACCTCAAGACGTACTTGGAGGAACAGCAGGTAGAGACCTTGAGTGCAGCAGCCACCATGGCTGAAGAGTACATCCTGACTCATAGGCCGTCTGCTAAGTACGTCCCAAGGAATTACCAGCGCCGGTTCGACAGACCTCATGATGAAGAAGAAAGACCCGTCCCACAAAGTGCTAAGAAGACTCCCCCAAGTAGCCCTCGAAGAACAAGTCCTAGCAGTCCGAAACACCGGAGCCCAAGGAGGAATATGGTGTGCTGGACTTGTGGGCAGAAAGGGCACATAGCTGCTAGGTGCCGAGGCAGAAGAGGTGGCAGCGCACGAAGGGAGGTGATGTTGATCAGTTGTGTTACACTACCAACAGGAAACCAGTCTACGACGAAGCAGGAAGGACCAAGTTTGTTGGCCCCTCACACTTCAACCGGGTATGTAACGAGTGATCATACTGGTAGATCAGTTATAGTGCTCAGAGATAGTGGAGCAGCCCAGTCCCTGATCGTGAAGAGCTCGTTACCCGAGGGAGTAAGTGTGGATGGGAGACCAGAGGTGATCCTGGTTGGGTTTCCTAGGACGCAGTACATCGCCCCCTTAGTGCCAGTACATCTTGATTCGCCTTATTTCAGCGGCACATGTGAGTTGGCAGTAGTCGATACCCTCCCTGTGGCTGGGATTGACGTGGTACTGGCCAACGACTTGGTGACCGATTGGAGCACCAATCGTCCCAAGGTTGCGGACGAGTCTACCAGAACAGCAAGGTCGGAGGTGACAACAGGCAATGGTAATGTCCAGGTAAAGACAGACCCGGATTTGAACATGTCTAATTTGTCCTCTCCCCCGCAGATCGACAGTTATTTAGCAGTGTCTCCTGATTCTCTCGACGAGGAACATGAGGTTACGATGGCAGAAGTACCTGAGCTAGAAAAGAGGCCTTGTGTGCAGACACCCATGGATACCAACGAGTCTGGAGCGAAGACTGAGGTGTGCTTGCGGTATGGCAAGTTACAGCATGTAGTGGACCAGCCAGAGATTCCCCAGACGTCAGAGGTATGTGAGGTGTGTTCAAAAGGTCTAGTGCCCTCTTCTGTCCATGCCGGCTATGGACATGACAAGCTCAGGAAACTTATCCCTCAATTGGCCTCATGTTTCTTAGCGATATTTTGTTTTATTCTCCTATGTGCTCTCTGTGTTCTCAGTGAGGACCGGTGGACGACCCGACGAATGATGGCTCCCATGAACATCGCGAAGAGGTCCCAGGGATTGGAGAGTTGTACTGCAAGTGTTGCAGTCGAAGAAGGGACCTGGGAGGTAATAGATGATACAGGAGGTACGATATGTGATAATATGAGTGACTGTTTCCGACAGGTTGACACCCCCCGCGTGACTGCTGAGCCTCAACACAGCGTTATACGGAACGTTGGTCGACCTGACGGGGGCAGAGCGAATGCCATCTTCGGTGAGCAAGCAGCCCTGTTGGAACTAGGTGTGGGCCTAGTAGAGGAGTGTATAGTAAGTACTGACTTGCCCATTGTCGCTATCACTCTGAATTATCAGACCCCTGTATTCCAGGTTCCTGTCTCCCTGAAGGACCATCGGACTGGCACCAGAAATGCCGTCGGTGGTCAGCCATCATCGGTGCCACGACATAGAGAAGTGTCGAGTCACCCCAGATCGTGTCAAAACCAATCCGTACTAGAGAGGTGTGAGATGATGCCCCTGCTTGACATCGCAGTGGAGATGTGGACGATTATATCAGGCAGATCATTGCCTTCTATCTACAAGTTCCCTTTGTGCCAGGGTTCCTCAGTACAGTTCTGTAGACGTGACAGCCTCGACATCCCAGATTATAAAGCATGTGTGTCCATTTGGAGTTGTGTCGTCGTACTAATTTGGTTTGTGTTTCTTTTTATAGAACCCCAAACCAAATTCTTTTTGGTGGGGAGGTGTTACGAATCCGGATCCAGCGTCCGAGCCTGGAGCAGTGACAAACACGCCATCTGTGGGTCAGCTCCCGAAACCCCCGCCAAACGAACGACGACACCTAGTGAGGACAGCGTGTACTGGACTCGAGGACCAGTTTCGAGTCTGGTTCAGCGCTCAACACCGCCGCTCCTGACCTCTGGTGAGGTGGTGCTCCGACGACAGCGCCATCTATGGGCTGGATACGTCAGGCGTTAGTATCTGAGCCCGTGAGTGTGGTGTATTAGTGTCCCAGTTATTGATGACGTGTCTGTTTACAGAGCCGACCTGGGACCACTGTGTTGAAGGTGGAGTCAGTCTACCCGAGGCAGCCAGTCTCCATCCAGTGAAGTTTGCTGCAGCTGTTGTGACGTCGTCCCCCCGGAAGAACACTGTGGTGTGTTAAGCCTGCCAGTGGAGTGGCAGTGAACGGATTTACCCGGGACCGACGGTTGGAGACGATAATCCACTGGGGTATTGAGGACAGGAGGGTGATTGGTGATATCACACGAGACTCCTGTCTAGGGCGTACCCCTTTTATCGTTCGTGGAGTGGCCGTACCAGCCTTGGTGGCTCAGTACCTGCCAGCAGACCTGCTGGACGTGTGGTTGACGGCCTCCACGACGGTGCCCCCAGTGGACCTGTGTTGTGGCTGACCTGTGGCCAGGGTAGACTCGGCGTTCTCAGAGGACACGTCTTGAGGCCACGAAGAAAGCACCGCGGACTCAGCACCTAGCTTCGAGGATCCATAGTCTCCAGCAGAAGACTACAGTGTTGATCCCCTTTGTAAAGTGTTAATACCCCTCCCCCTTGTGTACGTTTAACTTTTATATATTTAAATGGTGATGGTGGACATTATATAATATTAAGTTCTTAACTTTCTTTCCCTACTCCCTTTTAAGTTACTTGCGTCACGGATCTCATCCCTTGATAGCCACTACTGGCTTGAGAACGGATACCTATATCTTCCTCTAACAACATCAGAGCAAGAACCCCGTTGCGTCCCGAGAGGGCCGTAACAGCAGGGGTCTCAGAGCACCAGGCAGGGGGTCTCAGAGCAACAGGCAGAGGTCTCAGAGCAACAGGCAGGGGTCTCAGAGCACCAGGCAGGGGTCTCAGAGCACCAGGCAGGGGTCTCAGAGCACCAGGCAGGTGTCTCAGAGCACCAGGCAGGGGTCTCAGAGCAACAGGCAGGTGTCTCAGAGCACCAGGCAGGTGTCTCAGTGCACCAGGCAGGGGGTCTCAGAGCAACAGGCAGAGGTCTCAGAGCACCAGGCAGGGGTCTCAGAGCACCAGGCAGGGGTCTCAGAGCACCAGGCAGGTGTCTCAGAGCACCAGGCAGGTGTCTCAGTGCACCAGGCAGGGGTCTCAGAGCAACAGGCAGGTGTCTCAGAGCACCAGGCAGGTGTCTCAGAGCAAAAGGCAGGTGTCTCAGAGCACCAGGCAGGTGTCTCAGAGCACCAGGCAGGTGTCTCAGAGCAACAGGCAGGTGTCTCAGAGCAACAGGCAGGTGTCTCAGAGCACCAGGCAGGTGTCTCAGAGCACCAGGCAGGGGTCTCAGAGCAACAGGCAGGGGTCTCAGAGCACCAGGCAGGTGTCTCAGAGCACCAGGCAGGTGTCTCAGAGCACCAGGCAGGGGTCTCAGAGCAACAGGCAGGGGTCTCAGAGCACCAGGCAGGTGTCTCAGAGCACCAGGCAGGGGTCTCAGAGCAACAGGCAGGTGTCTCAGAGCACCAGGCAGGGGTCTCAGAGCAACAGGCAGGGGTCTCAGAGCAACAGGCAGGGGTCTCAGAGCACCAGGCAGGTGTCTCAGAGCACCAGGCAGGGGTCTCAGAGCAACAGGCAGGGGTCTCAGAGCACCAGGCAGGGGTCTCAGAGCAACAGGCAGGGGTCTCAGAGCACCAGGCAGAGGTCTCAGAGCAACAGGCAGGGGTCTCAGAGCAACAGGCAGGGGTCTCAGAGCAACAGGCAGGTGTCTCAGAGCAACAGGCAGGTGTCTCAGAGCACCAGGCAGGGGTCTCAGAGCAACAGGCAGGGGTCTCAGAGCACCAGGCAAGGGTCTCAGAGCAACAGGCAGGTGTCTCAGAGCACCAGGCAGGGGTCTCAGAGCACCAGGCAGGGGTCTCAGAGCACCAGGCAGGTGTCTCAGAGCACCAGGCAGGGTCTCAGAGCACCAGGCAGGGGTCTCAGAGCAACAGGCAGGGGTCTCAGAGCACCAGGCAGGGGTCTCAGAGCAACAGGCAGGGGTCTCGGAGCAACAGGCAGGGGTCTCAGAGCACCAGGCAGGTAACACCAAGCCAAGGAACAAGTAGAATAGCAACGTAACAGATGGAACACCATCTGTTACGTTGTTACATAACAGATTCGCTGTTACGTAACAGAGAATCATTCAGAAGAACAAACACCTCTTCAGATGGAACTGACAGAGGACTAGGTGGAACAACAAACAGAACATCAGATGGAACGAGAGAGAGAACAACAGGCAGAACAACAGGATGAGTAGGAAGGAAGGCATGCAACAAGTTGGGTATCGACTTGTTGAGTAGCGTAGGGAGGGTGAGTGATGAGACTGTCTCACTAACACGATTACCAGTTGGTGTTGTGCCGGGCCCTCACCCCACTCTTCCTCCCTGCGGCCAAGATGTGGCCCTCACCCCACTCTTCCTCCCTGCGGCCAAGATGTGGCCCTCACCCCACTCTTCCTCCCTGCGGCCAAGCTGTGGCCCTCACCCCACTCTTCCTCCCTGCGGCCAAGATGTGGCCCTCACCCCACTCTTCCTCCCTGCGGCCAAGATGTGACCCCCCTCACCCCACTCTTCCTCCTCCCTGTGGCCCTCACCCCACTCTTCCTCCCTGCGGCCAAGATGTGGCCCTCACCCCACTCTTCCTCCCTGCGGCCAAGATGTGGCCCTCACCCCACTCTTCCTCCCTGCGGCCAAGATGTGGCCCTCACCCCACTCTTCTTCCCTGCGGCCAAGATGTGGCCCTCACCCCACTCTTCCTCCCTGCGGCCAAGATGTGGCCCTCACCCCACTCTTCCTCCCTGCGGCCAAGATGTGGCCCTCACCCCACTCTTCCTCCCTGCGGCCCTCACCCCACTCTTCCTCCCTGTGGCCCTCACCCCACTCTTCCTCCCTGTGGCCCTCACCCCACTCTTCCTCCCTGTGGCCCTCACCCCACTCTTCCTCCCTGCGGCCAAGCTGTGGCCCTCACCCCACTCTTCCTCCCTGCGGCCAAGCTGTGGCCCTCACCCCACTCTTCCTCCCTGTGGCCCTCACCCCACTCTTCCTCCCTGCGGCCCTCACCCCACTCTTCCTCCCTGTGGCCCTCACCCCACTCTTCCTCCCTGCGGCCCCTCACCCCACTCTTCCTCCCTGTGGCCCTCACCCCACTCTTCCTCCCTGTGGCCCTCACCCCACTCTTCCTCCCTGTGGCCAAGCTGTGGCCCTCACTCCCACTCTTCCTCCCTGTGGCCAAGCTGTGGCCCTCACTCTTCCTCCCCCCTCTCTTCCTCCCTGTGGCCAAGCTGTGGCCCTCACCCCACTCTTCCTCCCTGTGGCCCTCACCCCACTCTTCCTCCCTGTGGCCCTCACCCCACTCTTCCTCCCTGTGGCCCTCACCCCACTCTTCCTCCCTGGCCAAGCGGCCCTCACCCCACTCTTCCTCCCTGTGGCCCTCACCCCACTCTTCCTCCCTGTGGCCCTCACCCCACTCTTCCTCCCTGTGGCCCTCACCCCACTCTTCCTCCCTGTGGCCCTCACCCCACTCTTCCTCCCTGTGGCCCTCACCCCACTCTTCCTCCCTGTGGCCCTCACCCCACTCTTCCTCCCTGTGGCCCTCACCCCACTCTTCCTCCCTGTGGCCAAGCTGTGGCCCTCACCCCACTCTTCCTCCCTGTGACCAAGCTGTGGCCCTCACCCCACTCTTCCTCCCTGTGACCAAGCTGTGGCCCTCACCCCACTCTTCCTCCCTGTGGCCAAGCTGTGGCCCTCACCCCACTCTTCCTCCCTGTGACCAAGCTGTGGCCCTCACCCCACTCTTCCTCCCTGTGGCCAAGCTGTGGCCCTCACCCCACTCTTCCTCCCTGTGGCCAAGCTGTGGCCCTCACCCCACTCTTCCTCCCTGTGACCAAGCTGTGGCCCTCACCCCACTCTTCCTCCCTGTGGCCAAGCTGTGGCCCTCACCCCACTCTTCCTCCCTGTGGCCAAGCTGTGGCCCTCACCCCACTCTTCCTCCCTGTGGCCAAGCTGTGGCCCTCACCCCACTCTTCCTCCCTGTGGCCAAGCTGTGGCCCTCACCCCACTCTTCCTCCCTGTGGCCAAGCTGTGGCCCTCACCCCACTCTTCCTCCCTGTGGCCAAGCTGTGGCCCTCACCCCACTCTTCCTCCCTATGGCCAAGCTGTGGCCCTTCATACTCTCGTCACGGACTATCCCGAAAGCGAGGAAGTACTTCCCCAAATATTGAACTCTCACTTTGTACTCTTGGGGTGGACGGTAGAGCGACGGTCTCGCTTCATGCAGGTCAGCGTTCAATCCCCGAGCGTCCAAGTGGTTGGGCACCATTCCTCCACCCCCCCCCCCCTCTCCTCCCGCCGTCCCATCCCAAATCCTTATCCTGACCCCTTCCCAGTGCCATATAGTCGTAATGGCTTGGCGCTTTCACACTGACTGCTGTTGCATGGCACATCTGGGCGTGGCACAGTTGTGCCAGGCCCTTGTTGTACCTATTGCGGTATAATTAACTATACTGACGTTCGTATTCTTTGTCGAATCTGGCCTTAAAGTTGTGGATGAATGTGGCTTCCATACCTTCTCTTCAGTGTAGTCCACTAGTTGACCTCCCTATAGCGTAAGAGTATAACTGGAAGCTCTTTACATAAGCTTCCAGTTACATCCTCTTTTCGTACTTTATCTTGTATGTTGGGATCATATCCCCTCTTTATATTTTTTTTACCTCCCAGAGTTGTGAGATCTTCAGAAGTATTCTTAATCTATCCTCATAGCTGAACCATATTAGTTAATAGCTGTTAGCTGTGTGGAGCATCTGGACCCGGCCCTCCAACCATCAATAGTTGTTGTCTAAAGTGAGTCAATACACTGGCACATTTCTCTCGTTTTTCTTTATATATTTACATTTAAAACTGTGAAAATATATAACCACGAAGCAGAAAATTCAACAAGAAATGACCGCTTTCCTGTTAATCGACACATCTTCAAAATTTACTTTTGAAGATGTGTTGATTAACAGGAAAGCGGTCATTTCTTGTTGAATTTTTTTCCTTCGTGGTTATATATTTTTACACTATTCATCATGTGTTAATTTCTTCGTGATTTATACACATTTAAAACTATGTTTTGAATTCGCTTCGACAACGTCCTAATAAAGTCCGTTCTAGTCATCTATGACTGTTGGACTGCACACAATTCTTCTGTGACTGAACTGTTTTTCCAGTTTCCAATTATGCCGCCTCGTTCTATTGTTCTTCAGTTTGAACATTGCTTATCTACTTGAGCAAAGCTCTTTAGTATCTTGTACGTCGTTATCATGTGTGCCCTGTTCTTCCCACCAATGTCCTGAGACCCAGTTCCCTCAACCTTTCTTCATATCTCAGTCCCCGTAGCTCAGCTTCACAGCTGCCTGCTTCCAAGACAGCTTGTGGGTCGTTCTCGACTCTCAGTCGAGAATTCTGGCTTCGAATCCCGGGTGGGACAGAAATGATTGGGCGCATATCCTTTCACCTAATGTTTCTGTTCACCTAGCAGTGAGTAGGTACTCAGGAGTTAGTCAGCTTATTGTGGGGTTGCATCATGGTTGGGGTCAGTAATTCGACCTTGAGTGGGGGGGACCCCTAGAAAATAAGCCTAACGTGTATGAATACACTCTGGCTGCCTGTCCCCTGACACAATGAATTATTATATTTGGACCTTTTATAGTTTTCTTTTTCTTTTTAGTAGGGCTTCCATGCCAGAGCAGCACACTCAAGGATGGTTCTCACAAAGGGTGTGTTAAGGGCTCGCAAAGGTTCTTCGCCTGGGCTTCTGGAGATAACAGAGCGTTTGCCAGCTTGTAATATGCATTACGCAGCCTTTGTTACTTTGCTGATGTGTGCCTTTGGTGTTAGATCTCGAATTATATATTTTACTGAGTCTTTCTCTTTTTCACACTTGGGATGTGGGGGTTTTCTATTTTGCTTTCCCGACTGCAATGCGTACGTCGCCAATGTACATGAGGCAGACGCTTCACGAAGCTGTCGGAATCAGCAGAGAAAATACGAGAGCAACCGTACAGGGCCTGGGAGCAATGTCGAGTTAGAGTCCTTGAGGGTCTCTTCTCAGACTAGCCTCACCTGGTCCTGGTCCACGTTGATCGTTGGAATCTCCTCAATGATTTAACACTTTAAGGGACTCCCAGGGTCCTCATCACATTTATAGTTTAGTGAATTAGGCAACTCGGTGTTGAAGACACCTAGAGCTGAAGGCTTGAGTAAATAGTTGGCAGTATTCAGAAGTGGTTCAACGGAAACACCGCATAAAGCTTAACAGTAGTTTATTTACTAACTTAACCACTAATACAAAGGGTGCTTGTTTACTTTAGATTGGCGTCAGAAAGGCTATGGTTGTATTAGCAAGACTCTTGACGTCTGGCTAATCGACTCGGATCCACTCGTGGCGAAACACCTAACTTAACACAGTTGACAGCCAATCATTAACACGGCAACCTAACTGCCGGTATGCAAAGGGATCACAAGAGTTCCAACCGGATACTCGGGTAATGATGATATGCAATAACTCACAAATACACTGTCAATGGGACAGGCAATAACATGCACAATAATAATATCACACAATACTAAATGTGTGGTGTATGTGAAGCTCACATTCACAGACGAGTGAAATGCCGTGATACCACACAGATAAACACGCATACACCGTGGGTGCCTTCACCTATACCTGTGCCAGGTATGAGTAGGCGAGAACTGTGGTTGATCCCTCAGATCAACACATAGACACAATAAAACAATGACAAGGTCTTGTACTTACAGGTACTCTTATTCACTCACTCACTCAGGCACATTTATGCAAGAACTCGTAGGTGGCCTGACAGCTGGGCGCTCGTTCTGACGTGAGACCATTGACGACAGGCTTTCCCACAAACCGTACTTGACACGGAGGGTACTTGCAGGAGGGCGCACTGTATGTATAACAGACACACACCCACACTCTGGCACTGGCGGTGAGTAAGGGTGGTGACGTCATGTGGTACAGTGAGGCAGCGGCTGGCAGGCTACACGCTCGGGACAGAGTGGCGGCTGGCGGTTGATTATATGATACCATGAGGTACACTGTGTTAAAGTCACACACAGGTTACTTAGGCAGCGGCACTCCTTAGTTCACTCTAGGTCACTCACAGATGATCTCTACTTGTCACCAGGGGTTACCTGATACCAGTCTGTTTCGCTCTGGTGATTTGTCATTAGGTTTTTAAACAATATATTCACAGTCGCGATTCCGGGTGAGCGTTAGTATATCGAAGAGACGCTGAGTTTAACTTGACGGTGAGGAATAGACGGTATTCTTCTGTCTATTAGCTGATAGACAGAACAGGACACGTCCTCTATGCAAGGGCTTCCTCATGTGAATGCTCTTGCCTGGAGCTCAGGGCTCCTCATGGGACACAACACAAGGGATTACAATTTGACCAATAGCATTGCAGCAAATGAGCGGGAACCAATCATATTGATCGTTCCCTGATCAGTAGCAGAGGTGACATGAACACGTCACGACCATGTCACAGTTGTTATTCTCCATCGCACCAGTTGAGGCTGAGGTCAGATCGTCGCCTGAGCTGGCGTCCTCTCTCCTCTCTCACGCCTCGCACCAGCCAATGTACTCTCTGACCCTATGACCAGTAACTTCCCTGTATTTACTTCCTGCCTGGACATACGGCGGCCTCCGTATTATAAACGTATTCCTGGTTAAGTGGGCATTCTGTAGATACCCAACCTGGTTGAAACATGCCAGTTTACTATCCATTGTTAACAGAGATAGGGCTTGTGCACGAAGATCGGTGCACTATGCACTGCAATGAGCCATTCAAGTCAGCTGTGGGAGAATCTTGAGAGACCATTCTCTCACATGGGAAGATGCCTTCCTCTCATCCTGTACTGTATTGGAGGCCTTCTCACTCCACTTTTTATCATAACCTTGCATTTGTCAGGGTTAAAGTCTAGTAACCATTTCTCAGACCATCTATTCAGATTATATAGTTCGTCTTACAAAGTATTGCAATCCTCCTAAGTTTTGGATTCGCCTCATTAAGCTTAGCATCGTCAGCAGACATGAATAAGAATGAGCATACTTGCTCAGTTAAATTTCTGACGTATATTAGGAACAGGATGGGCCCTGGTACCGACCCTTGAGGTACTCCACTCGTTACCTCTCTCCATTCTAATAGTTCTCGTCTTGTTGTGACACTCTGCCGCCTTCCTGAAAGGTGTTCCTTCACCCACTGAGCGCCTTAACCCGACACACCACCCTGCTGTTAAACATATAGTTCAACGAGTCATTGAACAGTCAACCTCTAACCCTGTCCATGGAGAACAGAAGAAAATGTATATATGCTGATTAGCATTTTAAATGTGGGCCACGTCTGTGGTAGAAAAACAAACCTGCTTTTCTGATTTCCAAATGAGTCTCATGTGAGAGTGTCATAGGCTTTCTGGCGGTGGGTGGGTGTGTGTACTCTCCTAGTTGTGCTTGCAGGGGTTGAGCTCTGGCTCTTTGGTCCCGCCTCTCAACTGTCAATCAACTGGTGTTCAGATTCCTGAACACGAATATACTGGGCTCTATCATACCAATATTTGAAACTGTGTATGGAGTCAGCCTCCACCACATCACTCCCTAGTGCATTTGTAACACCCCTATAATGTAACACCACTAAAATAGAAACTAAACTAATAATGTAAACACTACTTATCCTGAGTAGTACTTCCTATCGGTGCACTTGGTAACACTGTTATTGAACACGGTAATGTGAGCTGACATATGATGGTTACACCGGAACCAAAAGGTACACTGCAAAACCAGGAAATGCTACACAGGATTAAATACGCTGCCACCATCTGCCTTGACCATTGAGACTATATCAAGCAACGAGGCAAGAAACATTGCTTGACTTGGAGAGTACTTTCTATGAATGTCATTAATTATGGGACGGTTGTCAGCCACTATATCCAAAGGGCTAAGAGGATTCAACAATTGACACAGACGGGAAATTTAACATGAGTTTATTGAGAACAAAATTATGCTAATCACCACTTATAAATCCTACTCTAACACTGGCAAAAAAGTTAAGACATGGAACAAAACCTCAGAGATCACACACATTACCTTAAGACCTCTGTCTCTCCTCCTGTCACCTCCCGATGTTCTCCACAACCCTCTCTGGGCCCCGGTGTCCGGCACTCTCCTCTCACTAAGTCTCTACAGGACCTCTATATACAACCCCCACAGGGGGGAGGGGGGAGATCTGCTGTTGCTACCTACACCAAGAATGTAAGAAGTCGGCCACACGTGCACAAACACTTAAAAATATTTCAATTAAGCTTGTTTGACATTCACCATACACTCTTCAAGAGAGGAGTTATTAATTACGTGTGTGACTGACCTCTGACCTGGCCAAAAGGGGGAGATCCATGGATGTTTACACATAAGAATCTGGAGTCTAATTCCATTGCAATGTTTGACAAGAATATCATGAAATATTACATACTTGAAACTATGCTGACTAAGACTAACCCAGGAATTTTTTAATCAACATACAAGATAATCCGGAGGTCATCTGGGCTGACCTCTTGGAGAAGGCTTCCCCGGGTGTGAACTCTAAGGGGGGGGGGGGTCATGGGTGTTCCACATTCCATTTATTAACTACTGTGACAATGAAAAAATTCCTTCTAACGTCTCTGTGGCTCACCTGTGTCCCCTTGTTCGTGTTCCACCCGTGCTGAAGAATTTGTCTTTGTCTACCCTGTCAATTCACCTGAGAATTTTGTAGGTGGTAATCATGTCTCCCCTTACTCTTCTGTTTTCCAGTTCAGGTTCAGCTCCTTTAGCCTTCCCTCGTAGCTCATACCTCTCAGTTCCGTTACGAGTCTGGTGGCATACCGCTGAATCTTCTCTAATTTTGTCTTGTGTTTAATTCGGTATGGACTCCAGGCTGGAGCTGCATACTCCAGGATTGGTCTGACATAAGTGGTATACAGGGCCCTGAACGATTCCTTACACAAGTTTCTAAAGGCAGTTCTTATGTTGGTCAACCTAGCATATGCCGCTGATGATATCTATGCCTATATGTATGTGTGTGTGCGTGCGCATGTGTATATACTATTTGTATTTACTATTTGTGCCAGCAAGGTCGAGCTCTTAGCTCTTGGACCCCGCCTTTCAAACCGTCGGTTGTTTAATGTATTGACTCCCGACCTATTTTTTCTGTTACGAAGCTGTCTAATTCCCAGTTACCTATTTATTGCTACGTGAATAGATGCATCAGGGTGAAAGAAACTCTGCCCATTTGTTTCTGCCTCGGCCGGGGATCGAACTCGGGCCCTTAGGACTACGACCCCAGAGTGCTCTTCACTCAGCCGCGGGGCCCTCCTGTGTGTACGCGCCTTTGTACTTGCCTATTTGTGCCTGCAGGATCGAGCTCTAGCTCTTGGACCCGGCTTTTCTAGCCGTTAGTTGTCTAATGGCCTATTTCTCTATCATAGCTGCTTTTAAAGTTATTAATGGAGTTAGCCTCTACAACCTGCTCCTTTAGGTCATTCCATTTACTCACGTCCCTCACGCTAAAGGAAATCTTCCTAATATCTTTATGACACATCTGAGTCTCACGCGTCCATCCGTGTCCCCTTGTTCTGTTGATATTCATTGTAAACATTTCCTCTGTTTCCACCTTGTCAATCCCTCTAAGTAGCCTTCTTTATACGTCTGTATCATGTCCCCCGTGTCCCTTTCCTCCTTTCTAACGTCGTCAGGTTTAGTTCCTTCAGTCTTCATACCTCATCCCTCGCAGCTCTGGGACGAGTTTCGTTGCAAACTTCTCCACCTTTTCGAGATTCCCTGTGTGTTTTTAAGATGGGGGCTCCAAGAATGTGCGGCATACTTTAAGACTGGCCTCACATAGGCAGTATACAGTGATCTAAAAGCCTCCTTATTCAAGTTTCTGAAGGATGTTCTGACCTTTGCCAGAGTAGAGTATGCGGCTGACGTTATTCTATTTATATGAGACTCTGGAGTTAGGTTTGGTGTTATGTCTCAGGTATTTTTCTCTAGACGTTATAGGGAGATAGTTTCCCTTCATCGTTAATTGCCTTATCAGTCTCCTGGCTCCTGTCCCCATTTCCATCACCTTGCACTTGTTAGTGTTAAACTCTAGCAGCCATTTCTTGGACCATCTCTGCAACCTGCTCAAGTCATCCTGGAGAATCTTACAATCCTCATCTGTCTCAACCCTCCTCATTAGTTTTACACCATCTGCATACATCGACATACAAGACTCAACTCCTGCAGTCAACTCGTGTACATAAATGAGAAATAGTATGTGACCCAGGAGTGATCCTTGAGGCACCCCGCTTGTTACTCTACGCCAGTTCCACTCCTCGCCCTTCACTGCCACTCTCTGACACCTGTCTGTCAGGTATTCCTTACCCATGCTAGTGCGTTTCCGTCTACTCCCGCCTGCCTCTCAAGTTCGTATAGTAGCCTTCTGGGTGGTACTGTATCAAAGGCTTTTTTGGCAGTCCAGAAATATGCAATCTGTCCAGCCTTCTCTGTCTTGCCTTATTTTAGTTACCTTAAAAACTCCTGGAGGTTCGTCAGGTATGATTTCCGTGTACCCGCGTGTCCGTGTACCCGCGTGTCTGTGTACCCGCGTGTCCGTGTACCCGCGTGTCTGTGTACCCGCGTGTCCGTGTACCCGCGTGTCTGTGTACCCGCGTGTCCGTGTACCCGCGTGTCCGTGTACCCGCGTGTCTGTGTACCCGCGTGTCTGTGTACCCGCGTGTCCGTGTACCCGCGTGTCCGTGTACCCGCGTGTCCGTGTACCCGCGTGTCCGTGTACCCGCGTGACCGCATGTAATTAGGAATTACAGTAAATAATAATTTAAAATTCCCTTTATTCCCACACTAAAGGTGTCGATTTGCTGGTCGCGAAAAGCTGCATTTGGTGCGCGAAGTTTGTCATTTTGGCGGTGTTCGCGTTGCTTTATAGCCCCATCCCCCCCCCCCCCCCCCCCCCCCGCTATCTTGCCCTGTAATTGCCGTGGGCGCCAGACCTGTTCACTTGTTTTGGTGAGCTTGTTTATGTTGATTTGCTGCCTGTTTGTGCTGGTGAGGTTGGTTGTTCTTGTTTTGTGTGTGTGTGCTTGTTTGTTTCCCTTCTCTTGTTTGTGTTTGTTGTTGTTGTTGTTGTTTACTGCGTCTCACCATTACCACCATTATAATTTTTTGTCACTGCCATCGTCACTATCATTGTCATAGTCACAATCATTCTCATTACCCATCATCAATTAGCATCACTGTCGTTATCGTGGTCACCATAATAATATCAGCGTAATTGTCATTGTCACCGTCATTATCATCATTCTCATTGTCACCATTAACAAGCGAGTACAGTAAAAGTTTTGATATATGAGTGTCAATAATAACTTCATTTATGCACAAAAATGATGAATTAATTGCTAGGCATAGTTGCATACCAGGCCGTAACCCCAGCAATGTGGGCAGCGTCGCTCGTCTACTGCCACTGGTGATTGACAGTTGAGAGGCGGGACCAAAGAGCTGAAGCTTAAGCCCCGCAAGCACAACTAGGTGAGTACCCGTCTTGACGGACGGACGTCTTGTACTCACCTAGTTGTGCTTGCGGGGGTTGAGCTCTGGCTCTTTGTTCCCGCCTCTCAACAGTCAGTCAACAGGTATACAGGTTCCTGAGCCTATTGGGCTCTATCATATCTACACTTGAAACTGTGTATGGAGTCAGCCTCCACCACATCACTTCCTAATGCATTCCATTTGTCAACCACTCTGACACTAAAAAAGTTCTTTCTAATATCTCTGTGGCTCATTTGGGCACTCAGTTTCCACCTGTGTCCCCTAGTGCGTGTGCCCCTTGTGTTAAATAGCCTGTCTTTATCTACCCTATCAATTCCCTTGAGAATCTTGAATGTGGTGATCATGTCCCCCCTAACTCTTCTGTCTTCCAGCGAAGTGAGGTTTAATTCCCGTAGTCTCTCCTCGTAGCTCATACCTCTCAGCTCGGGTACTAGTCTGGTGGCAAACCTTTGAACCTTTTCCAGTTTAGTCTTATGCTTGACTAGATATGGACTCCATGCTGGGGCTGCATACTCCAGGATTGGCCTGACATATGTGGTATACAAAGTTCTGAATGATTCTTTACACAAGTTTCTGAATGCCGTTCTTATGTTGGCCAGCCTGGCATATGCCGCTGATGTTATCCTCTTGATATGTGCTGCAGGAGACAGGTCTGGCGTGATGTCAACCCCGAAGTCTTTTTCTCTTTCTGACTCCTGAAGAATTTCATCTCCCAGATGATACCTTGTATCTGGCCTCCTGCTCCCTACACCTATCTTCATTACATTACATTTGGTTGGGTTAAACTCTAACAACCATTTGTTCGACCATTCCTTCAGCTTGTCTAGGTCTTCTTGAAGCCTCAAACAGTCCTCTTCTGTCTTAATCCTTCTCATAATTTTGGCATCGTCAGCAAACATTGAGAGAAATGAATCTATACCCTCCGGGAGATCATTTACATATATCAGAAACAAGATAGGACCGAGTACAGAGCCCTGTGGGACTCCACTGGTGACTTCACGCCAATCGGAGGTCTCACCCCTCACCGTAACTCTCTGCTTCCTATTGCTTAGGTACTCCCTTATCCACTGGAGCACCTTACCAGCTACACCTGCCTGTCTCTCCAGCTTATGTACCAGCCTCTTATGCGGTACTGTGTCAAAGGCTTTCCGACAATCCAAGAAAATGCAGTCCGCCCAGCCTTCTCTTTCTTGCTTAATCTTTGTCACCTGGTCGTAGAATTCTATTAAGCCAGTCAAGCAAGATTTACCCTCCCTGAACCCATGTTGGCGATTTGTCACGAAGTCCCTTCTCTCCAGATGTGTTACCAGGTTTTTTCTCACGATCTTCTCCATCACCTTGCATGGTATACAAGTCAAGGACACTGGCCTGTAGTTCAGTGCCTCTTGCCTGTCGCCCTTTTTGTATATTGGGACCACATTCGCCGTCTTCCATATTTCTGGTAGGTCTCCCGTCTCCAGTGACCTACTATACACTATGGAGAGTGGCAAGCAAAGTGCCTCTGCACACTCTTTCAGTACCCATGGCGAGATCCCGTCTGGACCAACAGCCTTTCTAACATCCAGATCCAGCAGGTGTCTCTTGACCTCCTCTCTCGTAATTTCGAACCCTTCCAAGGCCGCCTGGTTTACTTCCCTTTCTCCTAGCACAGTGACCTCACCTTGTTCTATTGTGAAGACCTCCTGGAACCTCTTGTTGAGTTCTTCACACACCTCTTTGTCATTCTCTGTATACCTGTCCTCGCCTGTTCTAAGTTTCATTACCTGTTCTTTCACTGTTGTTTTCCTCCTGATGTGACTGTGTAGTAGATTTGGTTCGGTCTTGGCTTTATTTGCTATATCATTTTCATGATTTTTCTCTGCTTCTCTTCTCACCCTGACATTCTCATTCCTGGTTCTCTGGTATCTCTCTCTGCTTTCTGGTGTTCTGTTATTCCGGAAGTTCCTCCACGCCCTTTTGTTCAGTTTCTTCGCTTCCATACATGCCCTATTATACCATGGATTCTTCTTTTGCTTCTCGGATTTTTCCCTTTGGGCCGGGATGAACCTGTTTACTGCCTCCTGACACTTTTGGGTGACATATTCCATCATATCTTGTACAGACTTAGCTCTGAGGTCTGTGTCCCAAGATATTTCCCTTGGGAAACTTCTCATCTCCTCATAGTTCCCCTTTCGGTAAGCCAGCCTTTTGTTTCCCAGTTCTTTTTTGGGGGAGATAATTCCTAGCTCGACCAGGTACTCAAAGTTCAATACACTCTGATCACTCATTCCCAAGGGTCCTTCCATCTTAATGGAAGCACCTTTAATGTATGTATGTGTGTGTGTGTGTGTGTGTGTGTGTGTGTGTGTGTGTGTGTGTGTGTGTGTACTTACCTATTTGTACTCACCTAGTTGTGTTTGCGGGGGTTGAGCTCTGGCTCTTTGGTCCCGCCTCTCAACCGTCAATCAACAGGTATACAGGTTCCTGAGCCTATTGGGCTCTATCATATCTACACTTGAAACTGTGTATGGAGTCAGCCTCCACCACATCACTTCCTAATGCATTCCATTTGTCAACCACTCTGACACTAAACAATTTCGTTCTAATATCTCTGTTGCTCATTTGGGCACTCAGTTTCCACCTGTGTCCCCTTGTGCGTGTGCCCCTTGTGTTAAATAGCCTGTCTTTATCTACCCTATCAATTCCCTTGAGAATCTTGAATGTGGTGATCATGTCCCCCCTAACTCTTCTGTCTTCCAGCGAAGTGAGGTTTAATTCCCGTAGTCTCTCCTCGTAGCTCATACCTCTCAGCTCGGGTACTAGTCTGGTGGCAAACCTTTGAACCTTTTCCAGTTTAATCTTATCCTTGATTAGATATGGACTCCATGCTGGGGCCGCATACTCCAGGATTGGCCTGACATATGTGGTATACAAAGTTCTGAATGATTCTTTACACAAGTTTCTGAATGCCGTTCGTATGTTGGCCAGCCTGGCATATGCCGCTGATGTTATCCTCTTGATATGTGCTGCAGGAGACAGGTCTGGCGTGATATCAACCCCGAAGTCTTTTTCTCTCTCTGACTCCTGAAGAATTTCCTCTCCCAGATGATACCTTGTATCTGGCCTCCTGCTCCCTACACCTATCTTCATTACATTACATTTGGTTGGGTTAAACTCTAACAACCATTTGTTCGACCATTCCTTCAGCTTGTCTAGGTCTTCTTGAAGCCTCAAACAGTCCTCTTCTGTTTTAATCCTTCTCATAATTTTAGCATCGTCCGCAAACATTGAGAGAAATGAATCGATACCCTCCGAGAGATCATTTACATATATCAGAAACAAGATAGGACCGAGTACAGAGCCCTATGGGACTCCACTGGTGACTTCACGCCAATCGGAGGTCTCACACCTCACCGTAACTCTCTGCTTCCTATTGCTTAGGTACTCCCTTATCGACTGGAGCACCTTACCAGCTACGCCTGCCTGTCTCTCCAGCTTATGTATCAGCCTCTTATGCGGTACTGTGTCAAAGGCTTTCCGACAATCCAAGAAAATGCAGTCCGCCCACCCCTCTCTTTCTTGCTTAATCTTTGTCACCTGATCGTAGAATTCTATCAAGCCTGTAAGGCAAGATTTACCCTCCCTGAACCCATGTTGGCGATTTGTCACGAAGTCCCTTCTCTCCAGATGTGTTACCAGGTTTTTTCTCACGATCTTCTCCATCACCTTGCATGGTATACAAGTCAAGGACACTGGCCTGTAGTTCAGTGCCTCTTGCCTGTCGCCCTTTTTGTATATTGGGACCACATTCGCTGTCTTCCATATTTCTGGTAGGTCTCCCGTCTCCAGTGACTTACTATACACTATGGAGAGTGGCAAGCAAAGTGCCTCTGCACTCACTTTCAGTACCCATGGTGAGATCCCGTCTGGACCAACAGCCTTTCTAACATCCAGATCCAGCAGGTGTCTCTTGACCTCCTCTCTAGTAATTTCGAATTCTTCCAAGGCCGCCTGGTTTACCTCCGTGTGTGTGTGTGTGTGTGTGTGTGTGTGTGTGTGTGTGTGTGTGTGTGTGTGACGCTGCTGCTGGAATAGGCGTGGAAGAGGGAATTATCATAGGAAAGCGCCAAGTCACTATGACTATATAGCACTTGGATGGGGTCAGGATAAGGATTTGGGATGGGACGGGGGGAAGGAATGGTGCCCAACCACTTGGACGGTCGGGGATTGAACGCCGACCTGCATGAAGCGAAACAGTCACTCTACCGTCCAGCCCAAGTGGTTGGGCGGCAGTCTGTGAGGGTTTTCATTGTGTGAACCTTTCCTTAGGCCATGTTCTTTACAACTGCAGCTGTACCCTTAAGACACATTTATAAATTTTAAATTAATGTATTAATAGTTAATATTGGGTTTGCTCTCGTATAATAATTAATATTATTATATAAATGTTTTAGGTATAAGTTAGACTTAGGTTAGGTGTTTAGAGTTCTGTTGGCGATTGTTTGGATTTGAAGTCTGTGGGTGAAGAATTTATAGAGTTGTTATTTGAAAAGAGGCCAGGAGCCGGTCGGTTGAGCGGACAGCACGCTGGACTTGTGATCCTGTGGTCCCGGGTTCGATCCCGGGCGCCGGCGAGAAACAATGGGCAGAGTTTCTTTCACCCTATGCCCCTGTTACCTAGCAGTAAAATAGGTACCTGGGACTTAGACAGCTGTCACGGGCTGCTTCCTAGGGGTGGAGGCCTGGTCGAGGACTGGACCGCGAGGACACTAAAGCCCCGAAATCATCTCAAGATAACCATCAGCGAAAGTGTTCGGGAATGGTTCGAACGTCATCAGTTGTGTATACCAGGCCGTCCTTATCAACGCAGTCTAAATGCTGTTTAATCCAACCAACCCTTGTTTATGAGTGAAAAATGGTTTATACATATGTAAACCGTTTTTCATTCATTAACACGGGGTATGGTGGCTGGAGTAACAAGCACTGGGACTCTGTTGATGCAGCCCGTCCTCCAAACAAAGACCCGAAAATGATTCCATACACCCGCCAAACCTCTACCTTTCCACTTGGGCTGGACGGTAGAGCAACGGTCTTGCTTCATGCTGGTCGGAGTTCAGTCCCCGCCCGTCCGAGTGGTTGGGCACCATTCCTTCCCCCCCGTCCCATCCCAAATTCTTATCCTGACCCCCTTTCCAGTGCTATATAGTCGTAATGGCTTGGCGCTTTCTCGATTAGTTATCTACCTTACTCGCCAAACCCCTTTTTATGAATGAAAAACGGTTTACACACGACTCAACTGTTGACTTTCGGACACTTCCGGAACAAGTGCTTCACTGACGACTGGTGTTCGAACCACAACGCTGTAAATGCTTCACCCACGTACTACAAATACAAATAATCGCCAACAGAACCTAACCACCTAACCTAACCTATGCCTATATATGCACAAGCTGCTAATATTTTATAATATTAATTTATAGTTGAGAAAATTCCTGTTTTGAATGAACAGCATGTTAAAAGTTATGAATGGGTCTGTGGGGTCGACCGCTGGGTGTAATGGACTTGGGTCGAGGACGGGTTGGTTGATGAGGACAGGCTGCATTTTTCTTTCAAAAAGCCGCTAAACTGTGTGGGGTTCGAGCTTCGTATAAAGTTCTGTCTTTATGACCGTGTCCATGACATCATTTTTATGCTTTACTGCGTAACTTTTCTCTTTGAATAATACAGTGGAAAGTGCGAAATTAATGGTTTGCGTTCACAGCTGGTAGTTTTCCATTTAATAATGGCCACACCAGGTTTTCTACCCATTATTTACGGTACTCTGTCTGTAGACAGACGGCTTTAGCCCAGTCTACGCCTAACTTGTCCAGCACTTCTACCAAACTCGCAAAGACATCAACGCCTGCTTTTGTTTCTCCTATTGATATCACTTCCATCTTGATATCTTGAGGTTATCTTGAAATGATTTCGGGGCTTAGCGTCCCCGCGGCCCGGTCCTCGACCAGGCCTCCTTTTTGTTACACATCCCCAGGAAGCAGCCCGTAGCAGCTGTCTAACTCCCAGGTACCTATTTACTGCTCATCTGTTACCTGATTGCTTTCAACAATATCACTTATAAACGTTGCACGATTTGTCATACCAGTTACTTTTGTAATTTCATGACTGTCGGTAGAAAATTCAGTAGAGGACTATCTTTCAGTTAACTTAAAGTTAAAGTTGAGTTATTATTCTTTATAATTCAGTGATCAATGATTCAACGATAATTCAGTTATATAATTCAATGATATAATTGAATGTGGGCTTTGTTAGACAATTGCTACGGGCTGCTTCCTTGGGGGGGGGGTGTAACAAAAAGGAGGCCTGGTCGAGGACCGGGCCGCGGGGACGCTAAGCCCCGAAATCATCTCAGGATAATCTCAAGATAACATGCATTTTTGTTTATAAAGTTCCCTACCTACAAAGGCTCTTAAGACACAGCTATATCATGGGCAGTCATGTATCTAGAGTTATCTGACGATGAAAACTTGTATTTGCTGACTGTTGCTTTTCCCAAGACTGTTCCAACTTGTTAACTGTATCGTCAGGTGTATAGCCACTTGTATATTGGCTGTGAGCTTTGTTAGCTTCATAGTATCTCTAAAAGATGTTTTCTTTGCCAAGTCATCTTTTTTGTTTATGCAAACCAAAGGACTTGGGTTTCGACTTATTTCAGGAAGAAGCTACAGGCTTTTCCACTTCTGTTCAGCCGGACTTTCTTTATCTTAATTGCACGTTTCTATGTTAACATGATTAGTGATTTAACCAAAATAGCAGTGAACACTGGTCCTGATGCCTACAACACTCCACCTCCCTCGAACAGCTACAGGTAACAGTGTAGAATTTTCACAGTCCAAGCAAAGTCCAATAATATTCACAGTCCAAGCAAAAGCTGACCTCAGTACAGAGTTGTTACGCCTAATACAAATATTTATTCAGGTAAAGTACATACATACAAGGTGAGATACAAAAACGTTTATGTATATATAGATAGAGCTAGTACATACAATGCCTAAAGCCACTATTACGCAAAGCGTTTCGGGCAGTTGATAACGTTGATAATCTCCGTTGATAACTCGTCCAGTGGTGTAGTTAGAACCATAAATAGGTGAGAGCATCAGGGCTGACGTGCACACGCTACGGGACCTGCAAGCACAGCACTTCCCTTTGATTGGACATAAGAAGCAAAAGGCAGAATAATTTCTCAATGCGTATGCAGTACTCTTTAAGTCAGGTTGGTGAAGGTGTGGTTAGAAGCAGCAGGTGGGTCTGTGGGCCGCGTTCAGACGTGCACATGTGGGCCACGTTTAGACGTGCATATGTGGGCCGCGTTTAGACGTGCACATGTGGGCCGCGTTTAGACGTGCACATGTGGGCCGCGTCTAGACGTGCACATGTGGGCCGCGTCTAAACGTGCACATGTGGGCCGCGTCTAGACGTGCACATGTGGGCCGTGTCTAGACGTGCACATGTGGGCCGCGTCTAGACGTGCACATGTGGGCCGCGTCTAGACGTGCACATGTGGGCCGCGTTTAGACGTGCACATGTGGGCCGCGTTTAGACGTTCACATGTGGGCCGCGTCTAGACGTGCACATGTGGGCCGCGTTTAGACGTGCACATGTGGGCCGCGTTTACACGTGCACATGTGGGCCGCGTTTAGACGTGCACATGTGGGCCGCGTTTAGACGTGCACATGTGGGCCGCGTTTAGACGTGCACATGTGGGCCGCGTTTAGACGTTCACATGTGGGCCGCGTTTAGACGTGCACATGTGGGCCGCGTCTAGACGTGCACATGTGGGCCGCGTCTAGACGTGCACATGTGGGCCGCGTTTAGACGTGCACATGTGGGCCGCGTTTAGACGTGCACATGTGGGCCGCGTTTAGACGTGCACATGTGGGCCGCGTTTAGACGTGCACATGTGGGCCGCGTATTTGATCCCCCTTTTTTAAAGTCAAACTTCTTGACATGTCTCCACGTGCCTATTCATACCCTTTCTCCAATGTTTTCCAAATTGAAGCACAAAAGACACATTTTTGCGCGTCTGAGGTATTTCAAATTTTGTTAAAAAACTGAAGTTCTGGAAAGATTACGCGGCGCCAAATATATATAACGGTCAATATTCAAATATAATATTCAAATATAAATAACGGACCTTAACGGTAAAATAACGGCCACGTGATTTTGCGGAATGGAACACCCTTGTTCCTCTCCCTATAGCTTACGGCAGTTGTCGGGGCGATATACACTAAAAAATTACTTAAATTGCATTTCCAGCGTCTTCAGTTACATGAGCGTATATACATGCAAACACAAGAATACGTACATCATACACAAATGGACTTGTATACACATGTCCGCTTTCCAAAAACATAATTAACTGGTGTATATATATAGGTATACATAGAGAAATTCAACTCAAAGTGAGAGAGAGAAAGAGAGAAATAATGATTAAGAGATGAAGAACGGAAGAATAGCTTGCTAAACAGGTTTCTGACTATTTTCACGATAAGTAAATTTGCCTTGTTAAATCTCGGGTCTTCTTCCTCAGTTTTACCAAACTTCGAAAATATAAAAGGAATTAGAGGGAATTAATGGCTTTTTCACAAATGTGATGCTTTCAAATTTCCAAGTCTTTGCGAAAATTATCTGCAGTGTTGTGTAATGAATGGTTGGTCGTCAGACACTTGCGAATTTCTGGAAATGTTTCAGACGTGCGAAGAACGCTGGTTTCTGCGAGCTCGAGAGATTTATAGGATAATTTTCTGGTTATTTATCCTATGTCAGAAATGCCAGAGAAAGTATTTTCCACATAAACATCTGCGAGCCACATTTGCCTGCGGGGGTCGCAGCTGATTGGTTGATGGGTCCCGATGGCTCCTCCCTCTCGTATATGACAGGGATGTTGATTGGCTGAGATTTAAAATGTGTAGCGTAGATCAGGAGCACCACGATGTAACAGGGTTGTTGAAAGGCTTGGAATATTTACTGACAATTGTGAATGGTTGTAATTTCTGTTGTTATAACTCTGGTCTCTCTACCCGGGTTGTTGTAAATAAGCTGCCGGCTAACCATCTTGACAGGTGATGTCAAGGATTCCTCTGATACACTCTGATTTAAGACTGAGTTAAATTTAGTACGGCGCGCGTCTGAGGGGACCTGGAACGGTGGTTCCATTCCAAATATTTTTCTCGTAAATCTCTCTCCTGCCGCGGGAGTCGAACCCAGGAACTTTCGGCTGGGGATCGACTGCACTGTCTTCGAGTTATGATTCCATTCCCCTGTAATGCGAAACTTGTAATAACAAGTACAACCCGAATTTACTAACACCCGTGTCCACTTAGATGACCTTGTTGTTTGGCTTTGTTGTGGGTTGTTAAGGTCTACCAACCTCTGGAGGGTTGTTAAGGTCTACCAACCTCTGGAGGGTTGTTAAGGTCTACCAACCTCTGGTGGGTTGTTAAGGTCTAACAACCTCTGGTGGGTTGTTAAGGTCTTCCAACCTCTGGAGGGTTGTTAAGGTCTAACAACCTCTGGAGGGTTGTTAAGGTCTTCCAGCCTCTGGAGGGTTGTTAAGGTCTTCCAGCCTCTGGAGGGTTGTTAAGGTCTAACAACCTCTGGTGGGTTGTTAGGGTCTATCAACCTCTGGTGGGTTGTTAAGGTCTTCCAGCCTCTGGAGGGTTGTTAAGGTCTTCCAGCCTCTGGAGGGTTGTTAAGGTCTAACAACCTCTGGTGGGTTGTTAGGGTCTATCAACCTCTGGTGGGTTGTTAAGGTCTATCAACCTCTGGAGGGTTGTTAAGGTCTAACCAACCTCTGGAGGGTTGTTAAGGTCTAACCAACCTCTGGTGGGTTGTTAAGGTCTATCAACCTCTGGTGGGTTGTTAAGGTCTTCCAACCTCTGGTGGGTTGTTAAGGTCTAACAACCTCTGGTGGGTTGTTAAGGTCTATCAACCTCTGGAGGGTTGTTAAGGTCTAACCAACCTCTGGTGGGTTGTTAAGGTCTATCAACCTCTGGTGGGTTGTTAAGGTCTTCCAACCTCTGGAGGGTTGTTAAGGTCTATCAACCTCTGGAGGGTTGTTAAGGTCTAACCAACCTCTGGAGGGTTGTTAAGGTCTAACCAACCTCTGGAGGGTTGTTAAGGTCTAACAACCTCTGGAGGGTTGTTAAGGTCTACCAACCTCTGGAGGGTTGTTAAGGTCTTCCAACCTCTGGAGGGTTGTTAAGGTCTAACCAACCTCTGGAGGGTTGTTAAGGTCTAACCAACCTCTGGAGGGTTGTTAAGGTCTAACCAACCTCTGGAGGGTTGTTAAGGTCTAACCAACCTCTGGAGGGTTGTTAAGGTCTACCAACCTCTGGAGGGTTGTTAAGGTCTACCAACCTCTGGAGGGTTGTTAAGGTCTACCAACCTCTGGAGGGTTGTTAAGGTCTAACCAACCTCTGGAGGGTTGTTAAGGTCTTGCAACCTCTGGAGGGTTGTTAAGGGCAACCTCTGGAGGGTTGTTAAGGCAACCTCTGGAGGGTTGTTAAGGTCTAACCAACCTCTGGAGGGTTGTTAAGGTCTAACCAACCTCTGGAGGGTTGTTAAGGTCTAACCAACCTCTGGAGGGTTGTTAAGGTCTAACCAACCTCTGGAGGGTTGTTAAGGTCTAACAACCTCTGGAGGGTTGTTAAGGTCTACCAACCTCTGGAGGGTTGTTAAGGTCTTCCAACCTCTGGAGGGTTGTTAAGGTCTAACCAACCTCTGGAGGGTTGTTAAGGTCTAACCAACCTCTGGAGGGTTGTTAAGGTCTAACCAACCTCTGGAGGGTTGTTAAGGTCTACCAACCTCTGGAGGGTTGTTAAGGTCTACCAACCTCTGGAGGGTTGTTAAGGTCTAACAACCTCTGGAGGGTTGTTAAGGTCTACCAACCTCTGGAGGGTTGTTAAGGTCTAACCAACCTCTGGAGGGTTGTTAAGGTCTAACCAACCTCTGGAGGGTTGTTAAGGTCTAACCAACCTCTGGAGGGTTGTTAAGGTCTACCAACCTCTCGAGGGTTGTTAAGGTCTTCCAACCTCTGGAGGGTTGTTAAGGTCTACCAACCTCTGGAGGGTTGTTAAGGTCTAACAACCTCTGGAGGGTTGTTAAGGTCTACCAACCTCTGGAGGGTTGTTAAGGTCTATCAACCTCTGGAGGGTTGTTAAGGTCTATCAACCTCTGGAGGGTTGTTAAGGTCTATCAACCTCTGGAGGGTTGTTAAGGTCTATAACCAACCTCTGGAGGGTTGTTAAGGTCTGCCAACCTCTGGAGGGTTGTTAAGGTCTATAACCAACCTCTGGAGGGTTGTTAAGGTCTACCAACCACTAAAGGGTTAAGGCCACCATGATAGCTTACTGACCAACCAGTAATTATTTTCTTCTTGAGGTCATCTTGAGATGATTTCGGGTCTTAGCGTCCCTGCGGCCCGGTCCTCGACCAGGCCTCCTTTTTCTTACACATCCTCAGGGAGCAGCCCGTAGCAGCTATCTAGTTCCCAGGTAGCTATTTACTGCTTGGTGAACAGGTGCATCAGGGTGAAAGAAACTCTGCTCTCTTGTTTACGCCGGGGATCGAACCCGGAACCCTAGGACTATGAATCCCGATCGCTGTCCACTCAGCCGTCAGGTGTCTAAAGTATCCTTTAGTCTTAGACTTTATGTTTATATGCACTGATAATAGGGTGTACACCTTTCAGTGTGTGTAACGCTGTAATTTTAGCATTACAGGAATTATTTGTGACCCAAGAAATATGTTGTGCAGTATATTGACACAATTATATGTAAAGAAACGACAATCATATACCTCACATGTCTATGTAAACATCCAGACTTGTCGTATTTTTTTTTCACATTTAATAACATATTATTTGCTATTGGTCATGCATAGTCTGGACGAACTTCTCCGAAACCGAATCAAAGGCTTCAAGGCTGGTCACACGCTCTGACCACAAATAGCCTTCGCAGCCTTCTATTTAGAGCGAAGTAGAGCTCCACCGACAAGCTCCACCAACACACCATCTCGTGATTACAGCGTCGCACATCAAAGGCGTGGGAGTGGCAGCACGATAACTGACGGTGGGAATTTGGTAGGGGGGTAAACTCCCCCTCCCTGAGTCTTTTACTAGCGTCGTCCCCCCTCCACCCTTGGCGTGCGTGTGCGCCCGTTTTCTGTGATGGTTCCCCGCGTGTGCCAGCTATAAGCGGCTGGGCAGAAGAGGAAAAAGTCAATTATTAACTATAAACATGGTGGAGATTGAAGGGCTGAGGAACCTCCTCTGTAACTGCTGGTCCGAGCCGGGCTGTTTATGGTGATGGAAGGTGAAGGTGTAGGTGGCAGTCGATATTTGTGTACTTTTTAGCCATTTATTTATTTTATTTATATGTATATACAAGAAGGTACATTGGGTTTGTGAGAGTACATAGCATTGTGTTTACATTCTTGTAAAGCCACTAGTGCGCAAAGCGTTTCGGGCAGTGGTTTTCCATTGGTTTGTGAGTACTCGCGGATTTGTTTGTACGGGGGGGGGGGGTCGAGCTTCAGTGCTTGATCCCCGCCTTATGGGTAAACGGTCGTATAACACAGTATAACGCTTAACCTACATGTTTATTCTACTAAGGTAGTTCATACCATATCGTGCTGGTGTTACACTAATGACTTATTTTCTCACATATATAAGCTCATTGGTGTGTATCCTCAAGCTGGGTCGTCTCGGTTTTATATTTTAACTCAAAAACTTCGAAATATTAAAATAAATTAAAAAACCTTTACATTTTTATATCAATTCAGAAACCTCAAAATGGCTAAGAGACAATTTAGATAGGGCTTTCAAAATGGTAAAAAAGATTGATAGATACAGTTTAATGCAAAAAATTAACACGGGGAGCCGGTCGGCCGGGGAGCGGACAGCACGCTGGACTTGTGATCCTGTGGTCCAGGGTTCGATCCCAGGCGCCGGCGAGAAACAATGGGCAGAGTTTCTTTCATCCTATGCCCCTGTTACCTAGCAGTAAAATAGGTACCTGGGTGTTAATCAGCTGTCACGGGCTGCTTCCTGGGGGTGGAGGCCTGGTCGAGGACCGGGCCGCGAGGACACTAAAAAAAAAAAGCCCCGAAATCATCTCAAGATAACCTCATGAGTATCTTTTAAAAATAAAAATCGTCTTATCAATTCCCCCGAGTTTTATGCCTTTGAGATCTCTCTACTCTTGTACTCACCTAATTGTGCTTGCGGGGGTTGAGCTCTGGCTCTTTGGTCATTAGCCTCATTAAAAGTTAACTTCATTAAAGCCTCATTAAAGTACAGAATCTTTAACTTACATACATACCCTTCCTCATGTCATTCTGGGATAACTGGGGTTTACAGGATAACATGATCAGGATATACTGACATGTGACAGGATTCGGAAAAATGATTGGAACAGGACGGGAACCGAACGAGTGTCATACATACCTCCAGACGCGTGCCTTGCCTCTACGCCAATGATTTTCATATAGATATATCATGTTATTGTGATATACGCTGGTATGTGAAAGGTATAGCCAAGCGATATACACAGGTGGTAAATACAGCGAAATAAAGCAGACCGTGAAACACATTAAAATTGGTTAAGTTTATATTAAAAAGAGAATGGGTAAATTTTTGGCTTAGAAATAGGATTTGTTGATTTATGGGATAAATTAGCAAGTAATTTAATAGATGTGGGATCAGTGGGTTGTTTCAAGCGAAGGTTAGACGTATATATGGATGAGTTTGGATGGATGTAAATAGGATCTACCTCGCTTGGACCAATTTTCCTTCTGCACTTGTCTGTTGTTATATTCTATGGTCTATCTCTCTGCTTGCTCTTTTTCTCTCATGTTATCTCTTTCACTCTATCTTGTTCTCTCTGCTTTCTCTACTTCTTCATATCTATAGTCATATCTTACAAATATATTCGTTAAGCATTTTCTTGCTAATTCAAAGGCTATGTAAATGTTTTTGGAGTATAGGAGTCTTATCATTCAAGGAACAAATCCACAAGGGCCGTGATGAGGATTCGAACCTACGTCTGTGAGCATCCCAGACGCTGCCTTAATTGTGATTTCTGTGTGCGTCTTATCATTCAAATTCTGCTAAGTTGTGCCAATATATATTTGCAACAACGCAAATTGTAAGATATGCCATTCAGTCCGTATGATCGGGACTCCCATAGCGGGGCTGAGCGACCACGTACTGACCTTACCTGGAGAGGGACTCGAGAGTTGTTCTATCCCCCGAGCCCGGCCTGGGGGCCAGGTTCGATTTGGGATAACTTGGTGCAACAGGCTGTTGGTTGGAGCAGTTTACTCTCGCTAACTCCAGACAATTTTGTGTTTTTTTTTTTACTATATTTTCTACTACAGACGCGGCCATTCATTTATACGATGTTAAACAGCATTCATTCATTCTCGTCTGTCCTCCATTGGCAAGGTTAGAGATCTCCTAGGATACACATAGTGAGCTGGGCTCTTGAGGACTCTTGTGCAGAGTGATTATATATATATATATATATATATATATATATATATATATATATATATATATATATATATATATATATATATAAGCATTTGGTCACCTTAAAGTTTTTTAATTATTATTATTATTTCTACCACAGACGTGGCCAGACATTTACAATGCTAACCAGCATATATACATATTCTTCTGTCCTCCATGGACAGGGCGAGAAATGTGTTAAACATATAGTTCAAGGGTTTATTGAACAATCAACCACAGAAGGTGATTGTAGTGCTTTTAAAATGCTAATCTAACCAACAGACATAAATACATAGATACACAGAGTTACGTCTGCCCTACATTAAGTGGTCGATGTGTTCTTTACATCGTGTCATTAATGCGCATTTACAAAGATGTAATTCTGATCAGTTTCCACATATACTTTATGCATATATACATGCATATACATACGCACACATACACAACTGCAGACAGGGGCGCGCGCGCGACTGCAGACGGGCGTACACAAACAGGTGAACGCAATACGCTGCAGCATTAAAGCCTGACCATGAAAACAGGAAGATCAACACACGAAGAGTTAAAAGAAAAGTACCAAAGCTTTACTCAGCTCAAGAGCGTCTTTCTCTAAACAAGATCTTAACCCGCCACAAGAATGGGAGGCGGGGAAAAGGCACAGGCTGAAAGAACTGAAAAAACTGAAGCTCATTTTGGCTGAATGTGGAGGTGAAGTGGGTGAGGAAGAGGTCAAGTATCAGGTAATGCGTGTAGAGACCAGGCCTCAGATTCACGAAGCAGTTACGCAAGCACTTACGAACCTGGGGCCAGATTCACGAAGCATTTACGCAAGTACTTACGAACGTGTACATCTTTCCTCAATCTTTGACGGCTTTGGTTTCATTTATTAAACAGTTTACAAGCATGAAAACGTGCCAATCAACTGTTGTTATTTTTATAAACAGCCTCCTGGTGCTTCGGAGCTCATTAACTGTTTAATAATTGTAAACAAAGCCGCCAAAGATTGAGAAAAGATGTACAGGTTTGTAAATGCTTGCGTAACTGCTTCGTGAATCTGGTCCCCTGTGATACCAGAGGAAGCTCGATATCATGATGATTGCTGTGTGAGTTTCAGACAAGTCAAGGAACATGATAGGCAGGGAAAGCCTACAAGTGATGAACATGTATTACAGGTATTGTTCCATGATATCGGGAATCCAGATGAATCTTAATGTACTTTTGCCGAACTCAAAGACGCTATCACATATTTGCCGGGTGGAGAGCAGTGGGAGGTTTCGGACGATATCCTCAAAACTCGTTTAAAATATTACTTTAAAAGACCGGATAAGCAGACGAGGAGTCACAATAACGTGGCTGAAATATGTTGACCAAACCACGCACTAGAAAGTAAAGGGACCACGACGTTTCGGTCCGTCCTGGACCATTCTCAAGACAGAATAATGTTCACGGAAGCATTTGGAGGTAGACCATTGGTCATATGTTTTCCAGAAACACCCCATAACGTACTATATAATCAGGGGTATTCAGGAGGAAATAAAGAGGAAAAAAGATGGATAATGAAAGACTTCAAATTATAAGAATGTTTACGTAAATAATAAGGCGGAATATTAGAAGAAAACCACATGATTTGTCAACCTATCTGACTCTCGTCAAAAGTAGGAAATCGAGGATCGAATCTGACACCAGTCATTAAAGGTTTTCATGGAGAGCGTGATTCATGGACGTACTAGGAACGTGTAGGGAACTATCAGGGGGAAAGCATCGAGCCATCACAACTATATAGCCCTGGGAAAGGGTCAGGATAAGTATATAGGATGGGACGGGGCAGGGAATAAATGGTGCCCAACCACTTGGACGGTCGGGGATTGAACGCCGACCTGCATCCTGAAGCGAGACCGTCGTTCATGTGTCTCACTCCGCCCTGTTACGAGAGTGGATTGATCCACTTTGTTCCATGTACTCACCTAGTTGTGCCTGCGGGGGTTGAGCTTCGGCTCTTTGGTCCCGCCTCTCAACTGTCAGTCAACTGGTGTACAGATTCCTGAGCCTACTGGGCTCTTATCATATTTACACTTGAAACTGTGTATGGAGTCAGCCTCCACCACATCACTGCCTAATGCATTCCATTTTTTAACTACTGACACTGAAAACAAAATTCTAATATCTGTATGGCTCATTTGGCCACTCAATTTCCACCTGTGTCCCCTAATGCGTGTGCCCCTTGTGTTAATTAAACTGTCTTTGTTTACCCTATCAATTCCTCTGAGAATCTTGTATGTGGTGATCATTTTCCCCCCTAACTCTGTCTTCCAGTGACGTGAGGTTTAATTCCCGTAGTCTCAAAATAGTTAATGCCCGTCAGTTCTGGTACTAGTCTGGTGACAAACCTCTGAACCTTCTCCAATTTAGTTTTGTTTGACTATGAACTCCATGCTGGAGCTGCATACTCCAGGATTGGTCTGATATACGTGGTATACAAGGTTCTGAATAATTCCTTAAACAAGGTTCTAAAGGTCATTTTTATGTTGGCCAACCTGGCATATGTCGCTTATGTTATTCTCTTGATGTGGGCTTCGATGGACAGGTCTGGCGTGATATCAATCCCCAAGTCTGTCTCTGTCTGTCGTCTCTCTCTCTCTCTCTCTCTCTCTCTCTCTCTCTCTCTCTCTCTCTCTCTCTCTCTCTCTCTCTCTCGAATAATTTCATCTCTCAAATGATACCTTATATCTATTCTTGCTCCCTACATTTATCTTCATTACGTTACATTTGCCCGGGTTAAACTCTAACAACCATTTGTTGGACCATTCCTTCAGTTTGTCCAGGTTTTGTTGAAGCCTCGTGTTGTCCTCGTCTGTCTGCACTTTGTTCCATGTGTCTCCAACCCGTTCTCGCACTTATTAATAAGCCAATATTGACTATAAACAAGTGCATATGTGACATACTTATTGTGAATATTTTAGTTTACCTTGAAAAGCTTAATAGAAAACACCGACCTAACCTAACCTTCTTAGTTTGTTAAGATAAGCATCTTATTGCTTCTTAATTACAATTATTACTTAACCTATACGTATATTGATATTACAGTTTTATAAAAATAATAAAACAAAACCAAAATATTTAAATAAATTGTAAAGTAACTCAGGATATTGTCAAATATTGTATAAAATCTATTGTTTAATAAAACTGAAAAAGAAATTTGTAATATGAAAAGTGGTGTTTAGCGAATCTATAGGAAGAGTTTGTACCTTAAAAACAAAATATAACTTGGTATATACCACATATGTACTTATTAATCAGCCAAATAGTGATTACAAGCAATAAGTCATATATGTACTGTCTTGTGCGAGAGCGGGTTGGTGTCTCAGTGCGTCACGTTATGAGAGTGGATTGAGACACAGTGTCTCAGTGCGTCACGGTATACAAATGAGACACAGTGTCTCAGTGCGTCACGGTACACAAATGAGACACAGTGTCTCAGTGCGTCACGGTATACAAATGAGACACTGTGTCTGTGCGTCACGGTACACAAATGAGACACAGTGTCTCAGTGCGTCACGGTATACAAATGATACACAGTGTCTCAGTGCGTCACGTTATACAAATGAGACACAGTGTCTCAGTGCGTCACGTTATACAAATGAGACACAGTGTCTCACTACGTCACGTTAGACAAATGAGACACAGTGTCTCAGTGCGTCACGGTATACAAATGAGACACAGTGTCTCAGTGCGTCACGTTAGACAAATGAGACACAGTGTCTCACTACGTCACGTTAGACAAATGAGACACAGTGTCTCACTACGTCACGTTAGACAAATGAGACACAGTGTCTCAGTGCGTCACGGTATACAAATGAGACACAGTGTCTCAGTGCGTCACGTTAGACAAATGAGACACAGTGTCTCAGTGCGTCACGTTATGAGTGTTGCATGCTTAGACGCAGCAGCCGGTCGGCCGAGCGGACAGCACGCTGGCACGTGATCCTGTGGTTCCGGGTTCGATCCCGGGCGCCGGAGAGAAACGATGGGCAGAGTTTCTTTCACCCTATGCCCCTGTTACCTAGCAGTAAATAGGTACCTGGGTGTTAGTCAGCTGTCACGGGCTGCTTCCTGGGGGTGGAGGCCTGGTCGAGGACCGGGCCGCGGGGACACTAAAGCCCCGAAATCAACTCGAGATAACCTCAAGGTAAGATAACATTAATTATCTTCAAATTGTAATCCGGTGAACTTTTGTAAATAAATGAATCATAATGCCAGTCCATTATGGACCATTATGGACCATTATGGACCATTACATAAATACATTACATAAATATGGACCATTACATAAATACATTACATAAATATGGACCATTACATAAATACATACTAAAAAATTCTGAACTTTCTGTAATATTTCATTTCTGAAATGTTTGTTTATTCTGAATTTATTTTTAACTTAAATAATTTTTTTTTTTAACAAAAACTAGTGAAGGTTACTTAAAATGGTATGGTCGTTCATTTTTGTCCTCTTCGTTGTTTTTACTTATAAACTCTCATTCATGACATTCGGACAGGTGAAGATATCAACCTTTATGTTGATATCATGGTGGAAAGATATCAACCTTTATGTTGATATCATGGTGGAAAGATATTAACCTTTATGTTGATATCATGGTGGAAAGATATTAACCTTTATGTTGATATCATGGTGGAAAGATATCAACCTTTATGTTGATATCATGGTGGAAAGATATTAACCTTTATGTTGATATCATGGTGGAAAGATATTAACCTTTATGTTGATATCATGGTGGAAAGATATCAACCTTTATGTTGATATCATGGTGGAAAGATATTAACCTTTATGTTGATATCATGGTGGAAAGATATTAACCTTTATGTTGATATCATGGTGGAAAGATATCAACCTTTATGTTGATATCATGGTGGAAAGATATCAACCTTTATAACAACACCTTATCTTCTTATCTTGAGATGATTTCGGGGCTTTTTAGTGTCCCCGCGGCCCGGTCCTCGACCAGGCCTCCACCCCCCCAGGAAGCACCCGGTGACAGCTGACTAACACCCAGGTACCTATTTTACTGCTAGGTAACAGGGGCATAGGGTGAAAGAAACTTTGCCCATTGTTTCTCGCCGGCGCCTGAGATGGAACCCAGGACCACAGGATCACAAGACCAGCGTGCTGTCCGCTCGGCCGACCGGCTCCCCTTATGCATAATGTTGCCATGTTTGTTCTGGCTTAATGGAAAGTTGTACAGAAGTGCTACGAATATAATATGTAGACAACGTCGAGGCAAGTTGTTATTTTTGTTTTTGTTTTTTATTCAAATGGGAGAAAAAGTGTGAAAAAGAGGTATTCGACCGCTATTTTCCAAGATGGTGGCCGATGCACACCTATATTTCTCTTAGGTTCTTAGTTATCTTGAGGTTATCGTGAGATAATTTCGGGGCTTAGCGTCCCGTGGTTCTCGACCAGGCCTTTTTTTTTTTTTTTTTTTTTTTTTTTTTTTTTTTTTTTTTTTTTTTTTTTTTTTACATATCCCCTAGGAATTTGTAAATGCACATTAATGACACTATGTAAGAGACACATCGAACACTTTATGTACCTTACCTTGAGGTTACCTTGAGGTGCTTCCGGGGCTTAGTGTCCCCGCGGCCCGGTCGTCGACCAGGCCTCCTGGTTGCTGGACTGATCAACAAGGCTATTAAACGCGGCTGCTCGCAGCCTGACGTATGAGTCACAGCCTGGTTGATCAGGTATCCTTTGGAGGTGCTTATCCAGTTCTCTCTTGAACACTGTGAGGGGTCGGCCAGTTATGCCCCTTATGTGTAGTGGAAGCGTGTTGAACAGTCTCGGGCCTCTGATGTTGATAGAGTTCTCTCTCAGAGTACCTGTTGCACCTCTGCTTTTCAGCGGGGGTATTCTGCACATCCTGCCATGTCTTCTGGTCTCATGTGATGTTATTTCTGTGTGCAGGTTTGGGACCAGCCCCTCTACTATTTTCCACGTGTAAATTATTATGTATCTCTCCCGCCTGCGCTCAAGGGAGTACAGATTTAGGCTCTTTAGTCGGTCCCAGTAATTTAGATGTTTTACTGAGTGGATTCTAGCAGTAAAGGATATCTGCACGCTCTCCAGGTCAGCAATTTCTCCAGCTTTGAAAGGGGCTGTCATTGTGCAGCAGTACTCCACTCTAGAGAGCACAAGCGTTTTGAAAAGTGTCATCATCGGTATAGCATCTCTAGTGTGAAAAGTTCTTGTTATCCAACCTGTCATTTTTCTTGCAGTTGTGACGGCTACTTTATTGTGTTCTTTAAAGGTAAGGTCTTCCGACATGAGTAAACCCAGATCCTTTACATTGCCTTTTCGTTCATGTAGGGCATACGTAAATCTGTGTATCTATGTATTTACGTATGTAGGTTAGCTTAGCATTTTAAAAGCACCTAATCACCTTCTGTGGTTGATTGTTCAATAAATCCCTGAACTATATGTTTAACACATCTCTCACCCTGTCCATGGAGGATAGAAGAAAATGTATATATGCTGGTTAGCATTGTAAATATGTGGTAGAAAATAATAAAAAATAAATCCCCAGAAGGCAGCCCGTAGCAGCTGTCTAACTCCCAGGTACCTGTTTACTGCTAGGTGAACGGAGTAACAGGGTGAAAAAAACTGCCCATTTATTTCCGCCTCCAGCGGGGATCAAACCCGAAACCTCAGGACTACGAATCCCGAGCGCTGTCCACTCAGCTGTCAGTATGTTAGTCGGATGACCAATGTCGGAAAATCCGACACCATTTAATATTACATACAGGCAGATAATATTGCTGCTGTATTGTATACACAAGTTACCCATAGAAAATGTAACTTGTAGTGGAATTTTCCGTCTATAGAAAACGGGATATCATTGCCACATACTATTATAAATTCACCAGCTATTCTGCTGGGAATTATTCTTAAATACATTAGTCTCTGGACTTTACCATCATAAAAACATCTCATATAAATTAACTTAATTATCAGAATTAAAATAAAGTAAATGTGGCCCTTCTATCACTTTCTGATATCTGGACAATGTAGGCCAGGCGTCAGTAGTGAGGAGGGAGTGGTCAGCCATTATTGTTATTGTTTTAAGACCAGCGAGGCGCACGGGAGCAAATTCGGCTCCTGTTAATTTCTCTTGGACGAAGTGTTATGGAAACCAAAGGTGTACCATCATCAACACGCTGTCAACAAATACAAGCTAAGTGTTCTGCCGAAACCCATTTTTGGCCATTAATGTCAGTAGATAGGGTGACCCAGTTAGAATACGAAATCGCCTCATACTAAAGGTAATTAAGCCTAGGTCTTTATGGCTCAATGTACAGTGTTTTCTCTGATATAGCTGTCATATATTAGGATTCTGGCTTCATAGCTAGTGCCCTTTTGACAGGTCAAGACGAGGAAGCATGCTTTGTGTATCAGTTACCAGGGTGATGGAAGCTACCTTACACGAGGAAAATTTGGTATCTACACCCTAGTTATACCTGGTGGACTAAGGCCTGCTGTACAATAAGATAAGGAACCTCTTCAATGTTTAACAATATATGAAGTTTAATACTGTAGTTTGACTGGCTGCATATATATAAATTCAGTATAAACCCCCCCCCCCTAATGTGTAGTGGATCGATTTGTGAGATTATTGCAGAAATACAGTCCACTTAACATCATGCAAATTGCTATCGAAGTATATAAATTAACGTAAATATAAATTCTATATAAATTCATATAAATTAAATAAATATAAATCTCACAGGTCGGTTCCCACAACCAAATACGCGATAAAGTACCTAAATTATTGGGATCGTCTCAAAGCCCTCCAAATGTACTAACTAGAAAGGAGACGAGAGAGATATCAAATAATATACACCTGGAAAATACTGGAGGGCCAGGTCCCTAATCTACACAGTAAAATAACAACATACTGGAGTGAACGATATGGAAGAAAATGCAGAATAGAACCAGTGAAGAGCAGAGGTGCCATAGGCACAATCAGAGAACACTATAAGCATCAGAGGTCCGCGGTTGCTCAACACCCTCCCAGCGACTATAAGAAATATTGCCGGAACAACCGTGGACATCTTCAAGAGTTAACTAGATTTATTCCTCTAAGGAGTGCCGGACCAACCGGGCTGTGGTGGGTATGTGGGCCTGCGGGCCGCTCCAAGCAACAGCCTAGTGGACCAAACTCTCACAAGTCAAGCCTGGCTTCGGGCCGGGCTTGGGGAGTAGAACAACTCCCAGAACCCCATCAACCAGGTATCAACCAGGTAACTATACATATCCCAAGTCTAATGCTTGCAGTAGTTAATTTTTTTTTTACTTTTCAAAAATGACTGCACGATATCGCTACACCAAGGCCGCATAGCCTAATATCAGTCTCACGTAGGTGATATATATTCAACCCATCCTCCAGAATGATAGTACAATCTGTGATTGTGAGGACAGAAGGCCAATCTATGGAGTGTGTCAATAAACAAAAAATCTAAATTTTTATACTATTGGTAGTCTAAGGGGTCTAACCAAATGTATCAACGCAACCTAACCTCTTCTAGGGACTCTATAAGAAATCCTAGGCCTAATACACGCATTCAAAGGTCTAATGTAGTACAGTAGGCCTAAAAATAAGGTCAGGTTAAGGTATTTCCTTCCTTTTTCAGGCCTTTCACGAAAACAGCAGTTTGAAATGTAATATTTTAGACACTGTACAATCCACTTTGTGTACATGTACTACACAGTTGCCACATCTACTATCATGTCTTGAGGTTACAGTCTAGCTACCTTCTCCAGGCTTGTATGTGTCCGTTGACCAGACCATACACTAGAAAGTCAAGGGACAACGACGTTGTATGTGTCCCATGCGTGCCTGTGTACTCACCTAATTGTGCTTGCGGGGGCTGAGCTCTGTCTCTTTGGTCCCGCCTCACAACCGTCAATCAACAGGTGTACAGGTTCCTGAGCCTATTGGGCTCTATCATATCTACACTTGAAACTGTGTATGGAGTCATCCTGTGTCTCCATGTATCTGTGTTATAGATTAGATGTCCAAATTATGGGAGTTTCTCTGGGTGGGAAGGGCTAGGACAGCGTCCAGGTCGTCAAGGCCTGCAGGAGTAAAGACCAACAATGCTTTCTGGCTGGATAACATTTTTAGATTAATCTGTGAAGCTTTTATCCACACCATTGAAATTATTATTTACATTTGATTTAATTGGTATTGTTATTAAATGTAAGTAATTTGGAACTGTTGACTTGTCATTAACAACTCACCTTTTTTTGCGTAAAATCTGTTGAATATTAATTTCTATATTTGAGTATTGACTTGTCTTGGAGTATGTTGTAGATTCAGCTAAACACTGAAAAAGGCTCACTATTATAAGAACATAGGTTGACGGTTGACATGGGACGGTTGAGAGGCGGGACCAAAGAGCCAGAGCTCAACCCCTGTAAGCACAATTGGGTGAGTATAAGAATAACGGCAACTGCCAAAAGCCTATTGGCCCATTCGAGGCAGCTCCTATTTATATCCACCCAATCTCATTTATATATATATGGCTAACCTACGCTTGAAACAATTAAGGGATCCTACTTCTACTCGGAACAAAATTTCCCTGTAGCACGGGCTATAGTGAGCCCGTAACGCTTTGAGTAATTGATTGAGAGTTGATGGTAACTAATTATATAATATTCTGAAGCTTATGACAAATCTCTACTTTCGAACTCTACTTCGGAAAATCGGGCGCCTGACAGCTGGGTGGACAGGGCTTCGGACTCGTAGTCCTGAGGCTCTGGGTTCGATCCCCGGTGGAGGCGGAGACAAATGGCCAAAATGTTTCTTTCACCCAGATGCCCCTGTTACCTAGCAGTAAATAGGTACCTGGGAGTTAGACAGCTGCTACGGGCTGCTTCCTGGGGGTGGAGGCCTGGTCGAGGACCGGGCCGCGGGGACACTAAGCCCCGAAATCATCTCAAGACAACCTCAAGATAGGATTATGTATTTTAAAGCATTTGAATATTAATGATGAATCCTTCCTTAAATATTATATAGTGTAAATGTTACAGTGCAATAAATGCATATATTTTATAGTGAGATTGAACATATATTTAACGCTTTCCACTATCGTAAACAGTGGAAAGTTTACCACCTATGACTACAAACACACACATGTTTATTATGTATATCATCAAACTCAGTCTTTTTGTTTCAATCTATTGGATAAAGAAATATTTGTATAACCGTAAGTTGTCTTAATGTTTGATCCCCTAGAGACACTCACTCACTCACTCACTCACTCACTCACTCACTCACTCACTCACACACACACACACACACACACACACACACACACTCACTCACACACTCACTCACTCACTCACTCACTCACTCACTCACTCACACACACACACACACACACAGACACACACACACAGGGGGTGATGTGGTGGAGGCTGACTCCATACACAGTTTCAAGTGTAGATATGACAGAGCCCGATAGGCTCAGGAATCTGTACACCTGTTGATTGACGGTTGAGAGGCGGGACCAAAGAACCAGAGCTCAACCCCCGCAAACACAACTAGGTGAGTACAACTAGGTGAGTACATGAAGAGAGGTAACGAGTGGAGTACCTTAAGAGTCGGTACCAGGGCCCATCCTGTTCCTAATATACGTAGAAGATTTAACAAAGGATGTTAGCTCATTCTTACCCATGTTCACTGACGATGCTAAGTTAATGAGGCGAACCTGTGCTGTTAACAATCTCGTAAACAATTTCCAGAAAAGGTCTTAGAAATGGCTACTGGATTTCAACCGTAAAAATGCAAGGTCATGGGGATAGGAATTGGAGAAAGAAGCCATCAAATACAGTATAAGGTAAAGGGAAGGCAGGTTCCAACTTCTGGAAAAGAGGAAGATTTTGGAACGAGGGCAGCTTACCCTATACTCTTTGTGAGACCTGCTGTGGTCTCTGTGAGACCTGCTGTGGTCTCTGTGAGACCTGCTGTGGGTCTCTGTGAGACCTGCTGTGGTCTCTGTGAGACCTGCTGTGGTCTCTGTGAGACCTGCTGTGGTCTCTGTGAGACCTGCTGTGGTCTCTGTGAGACCTGCTGTGGTCTCTGTGAGACCTGCTGTGGTCTCTGTGAAACCTGCTGTGGGTCTCTGTGAGACCTGCTGTGGGTCTCTGTGAGACCTGCTGTGGGTCTCTGTGAGACCTGCTGTGGGTCTCTGTGAGACCTGCTGTGGGTCTCTGTGAGACCTGCTGTGGGTCTCTGTGAGACCTGCTGTGGTCTCTGTGAGACCTGCTGTGGGTCTCTGTGAGACCTGCTGTGGTCTCTGTGAGACCTGCTGTGGTCTCTGTGAGACCTGCTGTGGTCTCTGTGAGACCTGCTGTGGTCTCTGTGAGACCTGCTGTGGGTCTCTGTGAGACCTGCTGTGGGTCTCTGTGAGACCTGCTGTGGGTCTCTGTGAGACCTGCTGTGGGTCTCTGTGAGACCTGCTATGCTTCCGAGTGCTGTATACATCGTTTGTGAGAGCGGGTAATGAGTATGCTGCCCCGGCATGGAACCCCTGACCTAAAGAACACAAACCAATACCTGTCTAGAAGCGATCCAAAAATGTGCTACAAGGCCTCGATCCTGAGCTAAGGGATTTGAGCAATGAAGAAAGACTAAGGGAACTGGACCTCACTGCTCTGGTGGAAAGAAGGAATATATAGACCAGACATGATAACGACGTACACGATACTAAAGGGGCTTGACAAAGTAGATAGATATAAAAAAAAATATTCCAATTATGGAACAGTAAAATGAAAGGATGGAATTGGGAACTGGAAATATAGATAAGCCACAGAGATGTCAGAAAGAATTTATCAATCTATATAGAGGACGAAGTTGTCGAAGCCAGTTCGATGCCCAAAACCGAGTGAAGTGAGTCACTGTATTGAACATATGAGGGTCAAAATGTGGGGCTTAGGAGCTGATATCTTGACCAGCAAGCACATATAGATGAGTACAAGTTGGTGAGTACACAGTATTGCCAACCTGTCCTGTCTGGCATACTCCAACTCCCTGCCTCCCTCTCTGCCTCCCCTGAGGCCAGTATTTTGGTTCCAAGTTCATAAATACATTTACCAAGTCATTTGATGGCATCCACTTACCTGGCGATCCAATGACTGTGAAAGCTAGTCCTTGTTTGATGATGATAATTCAGTCGGTAAATGCTGAATTGGTTGTTCGTTTAGACTCGTGTTAGCTTAAGTGCACTTTGGATCTAAAGTGTCGAGGCTGATGATGTTACCTACTGTCTCCTAGCTCTTTCTGTCTACCGCCCTGTCTGTCTCCTAGCTCTTTCTGTCTACCGCCCTGTCTCTCCTAGCACTTTCTGTCTACCGCCCTGTCTGTCTCCTAGCTCTTTCTGTCTACCGCCCTGTCTGTCTCCTAGCTCTTTCTGTCTACCGCCCTGTCTGTCTCCTAGCTCTTTCTGTCTACCGCCCTGTCTGTCTCCTAGCTCTTTCTGTCTACCGCCCTGTCTGTCTCCTAGCTCTTTCTGTCTACCGCCCTGTCTGTCTCCTAGCTCTTTCTGTCTACCGCCCTGTCTGTCTCCTAGCTCTTTCTGTCTACCGCCCTGTCTGTCTCCTAGCTCTTTCTGTCTACCGCCCTGTCTGTCTCCTAGCTCTTTCTGTCTACCGCCCTGTCTGTCTCCTAGCTCTTTCTGTCTACCGCCCTGTCTGTCTCCTAGCTCTTTCTGTCTACCGCCCTGTCTGTCTCCTAGCTCTTTCTGTCTACCGCCCTGTCTGTCTCCTAGCTCTTTCTGTCTACCGCCCTGTCTGTCTCCTAGCTCTTTCTGTCTACCGCCCTGTCTGTCTCCTAGCTCTTTCTGTCTACCGCCCTGTCTGTCTCCTAGCTCTTTCTGTCTACCGCCCTGTCTGTCTCCTAGCTCTTTCTGTCTACCGCCCTGTCTGTCTCCTAGCTCTTTCTGTCTACCGCCCTGTCTGTCTCCTAGCTCTTTCTGTCTACCGCCCTGTCTGTCTCCTAGCTCTTTCTGTCTACCGCCCTGTCTGTCTCCTAGCTCTTTCTGTCTACCGCCCTGTCTCCTAGCTCTTTCTGTCTACCGCCCTGTCTGTCTCCTAGCTCTTTCTGTCTACCGCCCTGTCTGTCTCTTTGTCTGCCTTCTAGTGTCTCTCTCTCTCTCTCTCTCTCTCTCTCTCTCTCTCTCTCTCTCTCTCTCTCTCTCTCTCTCTCTCTCTCTCTCTCTCTCTCTCTCTCTCTCTCTCTCTCTCTCTCTCTCTCTCTCTCTATCTCTCTCTCTCTCTCTCTCTCTCTCTCTCTCTCTCTCTCTCTCTCTCTCTCTCTTTCTCTCTTTCTCTCTTTCTCTCTTTCTCTCTTTCTTTTCTCATATACATATGGGATAACCATTCAGAGTTCAGACTTTGAAGTTTCAAGGCTGTGACAAGTATGAGTGTTGAGGGAGTGAGGTGCTCGCACTTAGTCCCATCCCTGAGTTCCAGGCCCCATGTCATGTCCCAAGCTAGTGGACACCACCACACACCTGTCTGCTAGGCCTTGGCTCACCACCACATCCTGTCTGCTAGGCCTTGGCACACCACCACATACCTGTCTGCTAGGCCTTGGCTCACCACCACATACCTGTCTGCTAGGCCTTGGCTCACCACCACATCCTGTCTGCTAGGCCTTGGCACACCACCACATACCTGTCTGCTAGGCCTTGGCTCACCACCACATACCTGTCTGCTAGGCCTTGGCTCACCACCACATACCTGTCTGCTAGGCCTTGGCACACCACCACATACCTGTCTGCTAGGCCTTGGCTCACCACCACATACCTGTCTGCTAGGCCTTGGCTCACCACCACATCCTGTCTGCTAGGCCTTGGCTCACCACCACACACCTGTCTGCTAGGCCTTGGGACACCACCACACACCTGTCTGCTAGGCCTTGGCTCACCACCACATACCTGTCTGCTAGGCCTTGGCACACCACCACATACCTGTCTGCTAGGCCTTGGCTCACCACCACATACCTGTCTGCTAGGCCTTGGCTCACCACCACATACCTGTCTGCTAGGCCTTGGCTCACCACCACATCCTGTCTGCTAGGCCTTGGCTCACCACCACATACCTGTCTGCTAGGCCTTGGCTCACCACCACACACCTGTCTGCTAGGCCTTGGCACACCACCACATACCTGTCTGCTAGGCCTTGGCTCACCACCACACACCTGTCTGCTAGGCCTTGGCTCACCACCACACACCTGTCTGCTAGGCCTTGGCACACCACCACATCCTGTCTGCTAGGCCTTGGCACACCACCACATACCTGTCTGCTAGGCCTTGGCACACCACCACATACCTGTCTGCTAGGCCTTGGCACACCACCACATACCTGTCTGCTAGGCCTTGGCACACCACCACATACCTGTCTGCTAGGCCTTGGCTCACCACCACATACCTGTCTGCTAGGCCTTGGCTCACCACCACACACCTGTCTGCTAGGCCTTGGCACACCACCACATACCTGTCTGCTAGGCCTTGGCTCACCACCACATACCTGTCTGCTAGGCCTTGGCTCACCACCACATACCTGTCTGCTAGGCCTTGGCTCACCGGCACATACCTGTCTGCTAGGCCTTGGCTCACCACCACATACCTGTCTGCTAGGCCTTGGCACACCACCACATACCTGTCTGCTAGGCCTTGGCTCACCACCACATACCTGTCTGCTAGGCCTTGGCTCACCACCACACACCTGTCTGCTAGGCCTTGGCACACCACCACATACCTGTCTGCTAGGCCTTGGCTCACCACCACATACCTGTCTGCTAGGCCTTGGCTCACCACCACATACCTGTCTGCTAGGCCTTGGCTCACCACCACATCCTGTCTGCTAGGCCTTGGCACACCACCACATCCTGTCTGCTAGGCCTTGGCACACCACCACATGCCTGTCTGCTAGGCCTTGGCTCACCACCACATACCTGTCTGCTAGGCCTTGGCTCACCACCACATACCTGTCTGCTAGGCCTTGGCTCACCACCACATACCTGTCTGCTAGGCCTTGGCTCACCACCACATACCTGTCTGCTAGGCCTTGGCTCACCACCACATACCTGTCTGCTAGGCCTTGGCTCACCACCACATACCTGTCTGCTAGGCCTTGGCTCACCACCACATCCTGTTTGCTAGGCCTTGGCACACCACCACATACCTGTCTGCTAGGCCTTGGCACACCACCACATACCTGTCTGCTAGGCCTTGGCTCACCACCACATACCTGTCTGCTAGGCCTTGGCTCACCACCACATACCTGTCTGCTAGGCCTTGGCTCACCACCACATCCTGTCTGCTAGGCCTTGGCACACCACCACATCCTGTCTGCTAGGCCTTGGCACACCACCACATACCTGTCTGCTAGGCCTTGGCTCACCACCACATCCTGTCTGCTAGGCCTTGGCACACCACCACATACCTGTCTGCTAGGCCTTGGCTCACCACCACATACCTGTCTGCTAGGCCTTGGCTCACCACCACATACCTGTCTGCTAGGCCTTGGCTCACCACCACATACCTGTCTGCTAGGCCTTGGCTCACCACCACATACCTGTCTGCTAGGCCTTGGCTCACCACCACATACCTGTCTGCTAGGCCTTGGCTCACCACCACATACCTGTCTGCTAGGCCTTGGCTCACCACCACATACCTGTCTGCTAGGCCTTGGCTCACCACCACATACCTGTCTGCTAGGCCTTGGCTCACCACCACATACCTGTCTGCTAGGCCTTGGCTCACCACCACATACCTGTCTGCTAGGCCTTGGCTCACCACCACATACCTGTCTGCTAGGCCTTGGCTCACCACCACATACCTGTCTGCTAGGCCTTGGCTCACCACCACATACCTGTCTGCTAGGCCTTGGCTCACCGCCACATACCTGTCTGCTAGGCCTTGGCTCACCGCCACATACCTGTCTGCTAGGCCTTGGCTCACCGCCACATACCTGTCTGCTAGGCCTTGGCTCACCGCCACATACCTGTCTGCTAGGCCTTGGCTCACCGCCACATACCTGTCTGCTAGGCCTTGGCTCACCGCCACATACCTGTCTGCTAGGCCTTGGCTCACCGCCACATACCTGTCTGCTAGGCCTTGGCTCACCGCCACATACCTGTCTGCTAGGCCTTGGCTCACCACCACATACCTGTCTGCTAGGCCTTGGCTCACCACCACATACCTGTCTGCTAGGCCTTGGCACACCACCACATCCTGTCTGCTAGGCCTTGGCACACCACCACATCCTGTCTGCTAGGCCTTGGCACACCACCACATCCTGTCTGCTAGGCCTTGGCACACCACCACATCCTGTCTGCTAGGCCTTGGCACACCACCACATCCTGTCTGCTAGGCCTTGGCACACCACCACATACCTGTCTGCTAGGCCTTGGGGACCTACAATGCCTGGGTTCCCAAGGTTGCAATAGTAGCAAATGTTTCAATGAACTGAATTCATTTGGATTAAGGAGATGAAGAAGAAAGTGAGTAGGGAAGATGGTTATGGTGCTGAGGATAGTATATACAGTGAAGATGGTATGCAGTGAAGATTTATCATGAAGGGATAGCGGAAGATGAGGTTAGAGAGGGACGATAAGGGGACAAGGGGATTTTGAGGAGAAATGAAATGTAGAAAGAGGGAGGGAAAGAGGGAGAGGGGGGAGTGGGAGAGGGGGAAGAGAAGGTAGAGGGAGGATAGGAATGTGGGGATAGAGAGAAGAGGGGGGAGGAAGACGGTGGACGGGTGAAGAGACAAAAAGAAGGTGAGGGAAGGGAGAAAAGGTGAGGGAAGGGAGGGAGTTTAACACTTACCCCGGGCACCACCGGCCACCCCTCAGTGAAATATTTACACAAACCCTAACTATACTTAAATCAGTCAGAAATGTAATACCACGTTCAAATATAAGTACAAGAAAAACGAGAAAAGATATCCTACCAGTACATCGAGGTGGGGCACACTTGAAAATATATCTTTAAAATTGAACTCGAAACAATATATAAATTGGACAAGTTTAGTTTTAAGAAAGACCTGGGTAAATACTGGTTTGTAAATAGAGTTATTACCTTATAATACAAATCATCAGGTAAGATAGTTAATTGGCGGATTTTGAAAAATTGTTTTAAGCGTAGGTTGGACATATGAGTTTGGGCGGCTATAAATAGGAGCTGCCTCGTATTGGCTAATAAACCTTCTGTAGTTTTCTAAATTTTGATCGTCTTTTATCATAGTTATTTTCAGGTTACCTTGAGATGATTTCGGGGCTTAGTGTCCCTGCAGCCCGGTCCTCGACCAGGCCTCCTTTTTGTCCCCCCTCCCCCCCAGGAAGCAGCCTGTAGCAGCTGTCTAACTCCCAGGTACATATTTACTGCTAGGTGAACAGGCGCATCAAGATGAAAAAAACTCTGCCATTTTTTTCCGCCTCCACCGGGGATCGAACCCGGAACCTCAAGACTACGAATCCCGAGAGCTGTCCACTCAACTATCAGGCCCACAATCCCCACAAAAAGTCCAATACGGCAGTATAACTTTCCAAATCATTCCCCAAAATCTCTCCCTTTCTCACTACTCCTGACTTCCATGTGGCAGTTTCCCAAAATGTCAACACAAATATTTTCGTACCCAAGACGAAGAAGACAGCAGACAAGACTAAGCAGGTCCTCAGCCCCAGCAGCAGACAAGACTAAGCAGGTCCTCAGCCCCAGCAGCAGACCAGACTAAGCAGGTCCTCAGCCCCAGCAGCAGACCAGACTAAGCAGGTCCTCAGCCCCAGCAGCAGACCAGACTAAGCAGGTCTTATATCTTCATACCTAAGCAGGTCTATATATCTATACCCTGACATGAGGCCGTATCTCCCCCCTCCACTACAGCCTACAGGACGTCCACACGCTGCACACTAATCTCATCACCAAAGCAATGTGTGGGGGTGAGTTTTGTCTGTCACCTTGGCTAAGTGTTCATACATTCTTATGAATACTTTCTATAATAAGAAAGGGCTGATGTGGCGATGAATTGACCTCATAACATTCCTTATGCTACAATTCCCATCAAGTCTTTCTCATTATATGCTTAAAACTATGTGGGAAATATCAGCTTTTCCCCTTGAGTTAAGAACTGGCATTTCATACCATCCCAAAATGCAGGAGATAGCCTAGCACCAAGCCTCCTTATCGTCAGTATCTTCACGCCTTTAAGAACTGTTGTCCAATACTTTTAGTCTTTGATGTTCTTGTATTTAACCAGATTATTCTGGCGGATAATTTTTTGTTTACTAATTATTTTTAGCAATTTTAGGAATGTACTTCATGGTCTGGAATGCACTGACCAGTACATTTCCGGATTTTATCAATTTTAGAGTCGTGGTCATCTGAAAGATTTCTACTGGTATCTAGAACATGTCAGTGTGGGATCAGGCGAGCTGGTGGTCAAAGCTGCCTCAGGCATATTGACCTCCTTAAGACATTCCCCTTCTATAGTGTAATTTTTGTTTATGTGGGAATACTTCTGACGCCCTTGGGTCTCGACAGCGTTGTTGGGATGCCATTGTTGGCGCCGACAAGTTCAGGGAGATCACAGAGGTAATTCGTCCTGGGTCATTTTCATTGGGAGATTGCTTGCTCATTTGCATACATAGCTCTGGCACAATGGGTAGGCCCCTGTGGAACACGACTGAAGTCTTGAGGCAGTCACGATTGCCAAGACTTTTGTGCACATGACCTGCTTAGTCTGGTCTGTTGCTGGGAGATGAGGACCTACTTAGTCTGGTCTGCTGCTGGGAGATGAAGACCTGCTTAGTCTCGTCTGCTGCTGGGAGATGAGGACCTGCTTAGTCTGGTCTGTTGCTGGGAGATGAAGACCTGCTTAGTCTCGTCTGCTGCTGGGAGATGAGGACCTGCTTAGTCTGGTCTGCTGCTGGGAGATGAGGACCTGCTTAGACTGGTCTCCTGCTGGGGCTGAGGACCTGCTTAGTCTGGTCTGCTGCTGGGGCTGAGGACCTGCTTAGTCTGGTCTGCTGCTGGGAGATGAGGACCTGCTTAGTCTGGTCTGCTGCTGGGAGATGAGGACCTGCTTAGTCTGGTCTGCTGCTGGGGCTGAGGACCTGCTTAGACTGGTCTGCTGCTGGGAGATGAGGACCTGCTTAGACTGGTCTGCTGCTGGGAGATGAGGACCTGCTTAGTCTGGTCTGCTGCTGGGAGATGAGGACCTGCTTAGACTGGTCTGCTGCTGGGAGATGATGACCTGCTTAGACTGGTCTGCTGCTGGGAGATGAGGACCTGCTTAGACTGGTCTGCTGCTGGGAGATGAGGACCTGCTTAGACTGGTCTGCTGCTGGGAGATGAGGACCTGCTTAGACTGGTCTGCTGCTGGGCGCTGAGGTCCTTGTGGTTGGTATCTATCTTAAGGTTATCTTGAGATAATTTCGGGGCTTAGCGTCCCCGCGGCCCGGTCCTCTACCAGGCCTCCTTTTTGTGATACCCCCCAGGAAGCAGCCCCGTAGCAAGTGTCTAACTCCTAGTTCCTATTTACTTGTATGTGAACAGACGCATCAGGGTGAAAGAAACTGTCCATTTGTTTCAGCTTCCGGCAGGGATCGAACTCGAAACAACGAGTTTTGGACAACGAATTCCGAGCGCCGTCCACTCAGCCGTCAGGGCCTCTTTTAGAGTGAAGGACATGGATAATTTGTCAAAGTTTGCAGCACAAAAACACAAAAAGCACAGAAAGAAAACAGCAGAAAAAGTGCAAAGGTTTGTAACATTCTTAGTGCCAGAACTAAGGGAGTTAAACGGTGAGAATAGGTTAAGGAATAGGTCTCATACCCCTACAGTAGATACAACAACAAGAGGGGATATGATTACAACATACAAGATACCCAGGGAAATAGACCAGGTGGACACGCACAGCTTCTTTAAACTGAGAGATAATAGGACAAGACGACACAGGTGGAAGCTGGAAACACAAATGAGTCGAAGGAATGTAAGGAAATACTCGCACCTTATATGGGAGGTCAACAAGTAGAATAGACTGAAAGAAGAAGTGGTGGAAGCCACCTCCATCCACAACTTTAAGACCAGATTCGACAGAGAATTCGAGTGTCGGTTATAGTTAGTGACCCAAGAGGTACACCAAGGCTGGTAGGCGGCGCATGGGAGCTAGACCTTACATCCTCATTGTTATAGGTAAGTAAGTCATCCCTCACATTAGTCCTCTCACTCATGTCCGTCTTCACTCTAGTCATCATTAGTCATCACTCACTCATACTTAATCTTCATCAATCAATCATCTCTCACAACTGATGCTTCTGGATTTGATCTCAGTGAGACAGAACCGTTTTCTGCAACGTTTCCTTTCATCTAATGCCTCTGTTCACCTAGCATTAAAATAGGTACCAAGGAGTCACAGAGCTGTTGTGGTATGGTATATCTACTAACTACTGACTTCGGGATGGTCAATAGTTAGTATAAAGATATGATACACATAACAATGATACACATTGCATTATAGACTCAGTGGTTGGAGAAGCGGGACCCAAGAGCTAAAACGCTACATCCTGCAACTACAAATAGGTGAATAACTTTGAAGTACAAATCACAGCATCACATATCACTCGGCATTAATAATTCTCCCACTTAACACCCATCAATCATCAGCCTGGTTTTGGGGTACCAATTACGCGATAGTTTTCCCAATTTCCGGGTGATTAGGCAATTGCAAAATATCTATTTAGTGGTAGTTAGCGTCTGAACACGTGGCTGTAGTTAGTCACTAACACGCCAATTTCCAGACGTGTTATGGCGTGACAATGGTAGCGAGTGGTTTGTTGACTTCAAACCCTGATTGAGTCATGATTTGGGATGATTAGAAAATAGTTATTGGCAGGTGATTAGAGGGTGTTTATGTTTAAGGGCTGGGAAGCGTAATTGCTTGAAATTGTTCGAAATGGGTAATAATTACAAATCAGTTTCGGAAAATGTTTTAACCAAATAATTGGAGCTTGAAACCGTTTAAGTTCAATGGAAAGTTGATGTTCATCAGCTTTATTCAATTTTATTCATTTATGACTTTGCATTGATGTTAAAGATTGTGTTGGTGCATCACATTGTTTTTTATGTTGTTTGTAATAATGATTTTTTGTTTCCATTTTTTTTATTAGAAAATTGCAAGCTACAGTAGAGCTTTTTCTGTACGATTCTCTGTAACATGTGCGGGATTGTGTCATTATTTGGTGGTATTCTTTGGTAATGTTTCACCAGAAAGAGAGAGATGTGACCGTTCATTATCTCAGGTGATTCGAAGCTAATTGGTAGTTAAGTGAACTTGAGAGATAATCCAGAGGGAAATGTAATTGGTTTTGATAGTGAAGAAACTATTATTTTTTTAAGTATTTCCTCGAATCTTTTCGCGATGACGTTAAAGATTTTGATTGGAAATGTGGACACTTCCAGGTGGACATTGTACACTCCCAGGTGGACATTGTACACTCCCAGGTGGACATTGTACACTCCCAGGTGGACATTGTACACTCCCAGGTGGACACTGTACACTCCCAGGTGGACACTGTACACTTCCAGGTGGACATTGTACACTTCCAGGTGGACATTGTACACTCCCAGGTGGACATTGTACACTCCCAGGTGGACATTGTACACTCCCAGGTGGACACTGTACACTCCCAGGTGGACACTGTACACTCCCAGGTGGACACTGTACACTCCCAGGTGGACACTGTACACTCCCAGGTGGACACTGGACACTCCCAGGTGGACACTGTACACTCCCAGGTGGACACTGTACACTCCCAGGTGGACACTCCCAGGTGGACACTGTACACTTCCAGGTGGACATTGTACACTCCCAGGTGGACATTGTACACTCCCAGGTGGACATTGTACACTCCCAGGTGGACACTGTACACTCCCAGGTGGACACTGTACACTCCCAGGTGGACACTGTACACTCCCAGGTGGACACTGTACACTCCCAGATGGACACTGTACACTCCCAGGTGGACATTGTACACTCCCAGGTGGACACTGTACACTCCCAGGAGGACACTGTACACTCCCAGGTGGACATTGTACACTCCCAGGTGAACACTGTACACTCCCAGGTGGACACTGTACACTCCCAGGTGGACACTGTACACTCCCAGGTGGACATTGTACACTCCCAGGTGGACACTGTACACTCCCAGGTGGACACTGTACACTCCCAGGTGGACACTGTACACTCCCAGGTGGACACTGTACACTCCCAGGTGGACACTGTACACTCACAGGTGGACACTGTACACTCCCAGGTGGACACTGTACACTCCCAGGTGGACACTGTACACTCCCAGGTGGACACTGTACACTCCCAGGTGGACACTGTACACTCCCAGGTGGACACTGTACACTCCCAGGTGGACACTGTACATTCACAGGTGGACACTGTACACTCCCAGGTGGACACTGTACACTCCCAGGTGGACACTCCCAGGTGGACACTGTACACTCCCAGGTGGACACTGTACACTCCCAGGTGGACACTGTACACTCCCAGGTGGACACTGTACACTCCCAGGTGGACACTGTACACTCACAGGTGGACACTGTACACTCCCAGGTGGACACTGTACACTCCCAGGTGGACACTCCCAGGTGGACACTGTACACTCCCAGGTGGACACTGTACACTCCCAGGTGGACACTCCCAGGTGGACACTGTACACTCCCAGATGGACACTGTACACTCCCAGGTGGACACTCCCAGGTGGACACTGTACACTCCCAGATGGACACTGTACACTCCCAGGTGGACACTGTACACTCCCAGGTGGACACTGTACACTCCCAGATGGACACTGTACACTCCCAGGTGGACACTGGACACTCCCAGGTGGACACTGTACACTCCCAGGTGGACACTGTACACTCCCAGGTGGACACTGTACACTCCCAGATGGACACTGTACTCTCCCAGGTGGACACTGGACACTCCCAGGTGGACACTGGACACTCCCAGGTGGACACTGGACACTCCCAGGTGGACACTGTACACTCCCAGGTGGACACTGTACACTCCCAGGTGGACACTGTACACTCCCAGGTGGACACTGTACACTCCCAGGTGGACACTGTACACTCCCAGGTGGACACTGTACACTCCCAGGTGGACACTGTACACTCCCAGGTGGACACTCCCAGGTGGACACTGTACACTCCCAGATGGACACTGTACACTCCCAGGTGGACACTCCCAGGTGGACACTGTACACTCCCAGATGGACACTGTACACTCCCAGATGGACACTGTACACTCCCAGGTGGACACTGTACACTCCCAGATGGACACTGTACACTCCCAGGTGGACACTGTACACTCCCAGGTGGACATTGTACACTCCCAGGTGGACACTGTACACTCCCCGGTGGACATTGTACACTCCCAGGTGGACACTGTACACTCCCAGGTGGACATTGTACACTCCCAGGTGGGCATTGTACACTCCCAGGTGGACACTGTACACTCCCAGGTGGGCATTGTACACTCCCAGGTGGACACTGTACACTCCCAGGTGGACACTGTACACTCCCAGGTGGACACTGGACACTCCCAGGTGGACACAGGACACTCCCAGGTGGACACTGTACACTCCCAGGTGGACACTGTACACTCCCAGGTGGACACTGTACACTCCCCGGTGGACACTGTTCACTCCCCGGTGGACACTCGCAGGCAGACACAGGACACTCCCAGGTGGACACAGGACACTCCCAGGTGGACACTGGACACTCCCAGGTGGACACTGGACACTCCCAGGTGGACACAGGACACTCCCAGGTGGACACAGGACACTCCCAGGTGGACACAGGACACTCCCAGGTGGACACAGGACACTCCCAGGTGGACACTGGACACTCCCAGGTGGACACTGGACACTCCCAGGTGGACACAGGACACTCCCAGGTGGACACAGGACACTCCCAGGTGGACACAGGACACTCCCAGGTGGACACTGTACACTCCCCGGTGGACACTCGCAGGCAGACACAGGACACTCCCAGGTGGACACTCCCAGGTGGACACTGGACACTCCCAGGTGGACACTGGACACTCCCAGGTGGACACTGGACACTCGCAGGCAGACACAGGACACTCCCAGGTGGACACTCCCAGGTGGACACTGGACACTCCCAGGTGGACACTGGACACTCCCAGGTGGACACTGGACACTCGCAGGCAGACACAGGACACTCCCAGGTGGACACTCCCAGGTGGACACTGGACACTCCCAGGTGGACACTGGACACTCCCAGGTGGACACTGGACACTCGCAGGCGGACACAGGACACTCACAGGGCTCAGATCATTAGTTCTCCCTTCTCCCCTCCTTTCCTTTTCCTTCTCCCCTCCTTTCCTTCTCCCCCCCTTTCCTTCTCCCTTTCTTTCCTTCTCCCTCTCCCCTCCTTCCTTCTCCCCTCCCCCTGGCCGTCATTCGTATCCTCCTCTTCCCCCCCCCCCTGTCGCCCATTTGTCAGGGTCAAGAGGTTGACCTGGGGGTGGTCTTGGATACCTTGGCTTCTCACACTCAACTTCCCCACTCAGATATTTCCCTCTCCATCCCCCTCTCATCCCCTCTCATCCCCTCTCATCCCCTCTCTTCCCCTCTCTTTCCCTCTCAGCAGCGGTCCCTTCCCCCGTACGAGGCAGAGTCAAATGTCCCTACTCACTATCTTAGAGGAGACAGGCTTGAACATAAATTATCAGTTTGTAAACATTGCTCGCAGGTGTACTGGGGCCCCATAGAGGCGCCTTGTCTCCCTTCTCATAGCTGGGGAGAGCTGACTCAATCTTCAGGAATTCATGTAGCTTTCCACGGCAGATCAGTGAAGGTGATTGGCCTGAGATAAGGGCCAAGTCCTTATTGGCCCTAGAGAGCCAGACCTCAGGCCTACGTGTTAAATGGTTGGCCATTGCCAAAAATATGGGTGGAGCCCTGGGGCTGTATTAGATGGGGGAGGAGTAATCCTTCCCAGCAATAAGTTGGTAAAACCAAATTTCATCAGTGTGTCTTGGGAGTGTATTAGGAACAGGGCCGCAAGCCTGTATCCTCGGGGCTGAGGGCAGCCATCAACATCGTGGCCGTAGTGCGGGTATTTAAGGTAGAGTAGCACTTGAGTTTCGTGCCCTCAATAAATATCCATTGTGCCTCTAGGGGAAATAGAATAGGTGATGTGTTTCAAATTGTCTTAATTTACATGTTTCATAAAATAAATTGTATAGCTTGTCGAGTGGTATTCACTTAACTCCCCTTTGATATATTTTGCTACTTTGTCATTTTTAGGTGTTGTATTGGAAGCCCCCAGGTTCTCCTACAATTAATCGATACTAAAGTTGCCCTTGGATTCAAATTAGTAACGTAAATTACACAAACTAATTTTCCAAAATTTATTTCTGAAATTCATATTACCCGGAGTCCCATGGTTACTGATTCCTTGCCTTCCTGGGGGATCGGTGATCGACACATTCAGGTATGGTTGGTCGGGAAGGTGGTGGCAGTGTAAATGTGTTTTGTTATTGTTTTTTTAACTAATAACCCTTGTCCTTGGTGTATCTTCCTCATTTAATATTCCTCTTACATACGTGGCCGTCCAGTGAGGGGTCATGCTGGACTGTAACAGTGTTAAGCTGGGGTATTGAGTGTAGAGAGACAGAGATGTACAACAGAGAGCGTATATTACGATCACGAGAGATAACAAGATAACAGGATTAATACTGGGGAACATTGGGTTATTATAATAGAGGCCGCGGTTATTACGACAAGCGTAAAGCGGTCATGACAACAGGACACTCCCAGGTGGACACAGGACACTCCCAGGTGGACACAGGACACTCCCAGGTGGACACAGGACACTCCCAGGTGGACACAGGACACTCCCAGGTGGACACAGGACACTCCCAGGTGGACACAGGACACTCCCAGGTGGACACAGGACACTCCCAGGTGGACACTGTACACTCCCAGGTGGACACTGTACACTCCCAGGTGGACACAGGACACTCCCAGGTGGACACTGTACACTCCCAGGTGGACACTGTACACTCCCAGGTGGACACTGTACACTCCCAGGTGGACACTGTACACTCCCAGGTGGACACTGTACACTCCCAGGTGGACACAGGACACTCCCAGGTGGACACTGTACACTCCCAGGTGGACACTGTACACTCCCAGGTGGACACAGGACACTCCCAGGTGGACACTGTACACTCCCAGGTGGACACTGTACACTCCCAGGTGGACACTGTACACTCCCAGGTGGACACTGTACACTCCCAGGTGGACACTGTACACTCCCAGGTGGACACTGTACACTCCCAGGTGGACACAGGACACTCCCAGGTGGACACTGTACACTCCCAGGTGGACACAGGACACTCCCAGGTGGACACAGGACACTCCCAGGTGGACACAGGACACTCCCAGGTGGACACAGGACACTCCCAGGTGGACACTGGACACTCCCAGGTGGACACTGTACACTCCCAGGTGGACACAGGACACTCCCAGGTGGACACAGGACACTCCCAGGTGGACACTGTACACTCCCAGGTGGACACTGTACACTCCCAGGTGGACACTGTACACTCCCAGGTGGACACTGTACACTCCCAGGTGGACACTGTACACTCCCAGGTGGACATTGTACACTCCCAGGTGGACACTGTACACTCCCAGGTGGACACTCCCAGGTGGACACTGTACACTCCCAGGTGGACACTGTACACTCCCAGGTGGACCTGTACACTCCCAGGTGGACACTGTACACTCACAGGTGGACACTGTACACTCCCAGGTGGACACTGTACACTCCCAGGTGGACACTGTACACTCCCAGGTGGACACTGTACACTCCCAGGTGGACACTGTACACTCCCAGGTGGACACTGGACACTCCCAGGTGGACACAGGACACTCCCAGGTGGACACTGTACACTCCCAGGTGGACACTGTACACTCCCAGGTGGACACTGGACACTCCCAGATGGACACTGTACACTCCCAGATGGACACTGTACACACCCAGGTGGACACAGGACACACCCAGGCGGACACTGGACACTCCCAGGTGGACACAGGACACACCCAGGCGGACACTGGACACACCCAGGTGGACACAGGACACACCCAGGCGGACACAGGACACACCCAGGTGGACACAGGACACACCCAGGCGGACACAGGACACACCCAGGTGGACACAGGACACACCCAGGCGGACACAGGACACGGACATCCCATCTCCCACTTCATATCATCCAGTGTTTATGTTCAATTCCGCTCACCACGCGAAGTTCCAGCTCCAGCGTTGGGGGCAGAGTCTGCTATGCCACTTCCGTCGCTAGAGGCGAATATCCCACCCACTCTTCCGTACACTCCAGCCCTCGGCGCCCCTCGGGAGATACATCCTTGCCGCGGCACAAAACATCGCGGTATGAGGCGAGAGAGGGAATGTTGCACGAACGAAGCTTTGCAAAGGTAATTAAATTTTTCGTGTTGCCGTCACACGACGACAGTACCGGACTGGATTACACGGGGGACGGATGCTTGGGCTCCTCTCTCTGTCGCTGGTAGCTGGGGGAGGGGAGGGGGGAGTCTGGTAGCTGGGGTGGGGGAGGGGGGGTGTTGGCTGTGGCTGGGGTAGCCATTAGCTGTAGCTGCTCTGTTGGTTGTGGCTGGTCAGTTAGCTATGGCTGGAGTGGTGCGGGAGTTTGGAATATTGCTTAATCAACCAATCTCACTGTACAAATGGAAACTGTTATTTTTGTAGTTTGTGTTGTGCTTTTCCTATTGGTGCTTTATAAGCCACTAGATGGGTTACCCGGCTGTGCACGGGTCTCCCCCCCCCCCCCGCCCCCACTGTGTCTCTTCTTCCCCCCCCCCCCCCCGCCCCCACTGTGTCTCTTCTTCCCCCCCCCCCGCCCCCCTCTCGTTTTCTCAATCTTTCTCCCGCCTTCTCTCTTCCAGCATCCTACTGGCTTTCCCTCTCTCCCATCCCCCCATCTCTGAAAACGTGTGAAGCTACTAGACTATATGAAGGGTTAAATATGTCGTAGTTTGTGTCAAGAGCTAACTACTTGATGGTAAGAAAAATCCTTATCTCGCAGGATGGTTAGTCATACAGGGCCATGTGAGTAGTAGCCTGCACTGGCAAATTTTGGGTGCATTATGAGGATATCCTCAGGCAAAAAGTGGATTCTATAACTGCAAAGCTCCAGGTACCTCATGCCAACGCGTATGGTCTGATAACTGGCCATTCAGTGATGTAGTGCGGGAGATCATGCCGTAGTTCCTGCTCACAGAGTTTGCAACTGGAGTGCTCAGGATTGGGAGATCCGTTACCTGCAGCCACCTGCCACAGGTAACGGTAACCCAACCTGATCCTGGCAACCACTGTGTCGCACAGGTTGGTCCACGTTCTGTGCTTCATATATACAGTAAATAGTATCTGAATCTGAAAATTTCGTATCTGAAAAAAAAAAATTGCTTTTTTTACTCGTGTTTTCAGGTCATTGAGAGTCTGAGATCTCTCTTATAAGACTTAAATATTTGAAAATATATCAACTGAAATAGAAAAACCTAAGCCTAATTCAGTTTCATCCGTGTTACATGCTACTGTAACTGATGTTGTGTAATTATGATCGTTATAGTTGTGTGAAATGTAATCCATACAAAAGATATTCTAAATCCTTTATTCTGTGTAGCGAGCAGGTTATATATATATATATATATATATATATTTATATATATATATATATATATATATATATATATATATATATATATATATATATATATAGATAGATAGATAGATAGGGGGGTACCACCTCTGGTGCAATTATAGGGACCCACAGCCTCAAAGAAGGGAACACAGAGCATTCAGGGAAAAACTTGCCATTTAACTCTGAATACGTAAGAGTGTTCGCTTCTCCTACCACCCCCCTTTTATTTATATTATATATATATATATATATATATATATATATATATATATATATATATAATATAATATATGCGGAAAATACACAAAGAAATGGTAAAGGAACGTTTCGGCCGTTTCGGCCGGCCAACATACCATATACTGCAGGTATCTTGACGACATTTTTACACAGGTACCTGATGTCAGACATCTGCAGGAGCTGAAGGAGGCATTTGAGCGGAATTCTGTGTTGCGTTTCACTTACGAGATGGAGAAGGATGGGAAGCTGCCCTTTCTGGATGTAGCAGTCATGGAAAGGAGCGGAGGTTTCCACACTGCAGTCTACACTAAGGAAACAAACATAGGAATGTGCCTCAATGCCAACAGTGACTGCCCAGACAGGTACAAGAGGAGTGTCGTTAACGCTTATGTCGACCGTGCTCTCAGCCACAGCTCAGGATGGAAGCAAGTCGATGAAGAACTCTGTAGGGTAAGGCTGGTCCTAGTCAACAACGGCTTCTCCAATGGTTTTGTTGAAGACATCATAGGAAGGAAGGTAAAACGCCATGCAACCTCTGAAGAGACAACTAACACAACGCCTGTACCCCCTATTAGACTATTTTACAGGAACTTCTTTTCCACAGCTCATAAAACGGAGGAAAGGGTCCTGAAAGATATTAATAGAAACGTTATCCCTACAGACAAAAATCAGAAGATACAATTGACGATTTACTATAAAACCAAGAAAACGGCCAACCTACTCATGAGAAACTCCAGACACAAAGCAGAACGCTTTAAAAGAGACCAATGTCGTCTATGCCTTCAAATGCCCACTTGGGGACTGTAAGCCTCAAAGAATTCAGTATATAGGCAAGACAACAACATCTCTTTCCAGGCGATTAACGATGCATAAGCAACAGGGCTCCATTAAGGAACATATAATCTCTTCCCACAACCAGACCACCAGAGAAGTCTTAACAAAAGACACGGAAATCATCGATAGATACAGCGATAGCAGGCGGCTTGATATCTGCGAGGCACTACACATTAAGAAGTCAACACCAGCAATCAACAGCCAATTAATGCACAACTATATTCTACCCACTTCAAGAATCCGCACCAATATAGAAGCATCAAGAAATATGGGCCAATAGGCCCTTTGCAGTTACTTCCATTCTTCCTTTAACTTACAAAATATTATACTCATTGTTTCGTGTTCTGTCTTGTGTTGAAAATTGTTTTCACCTCATCCAAAACTGTTGTAACATATCACCTCACCCAAATGCAGGTATAAAATCAAAGCTGTTTAAACTCTGTTCAGTTATAGTTGTGTGTGTGTAAACTAAAGTCTTTGAAAATGAAATAAGTTATTACGAAACGCGTTCAAGTGTCGCGTCAGACTAGAAATAAAAATGAATTTTTATTCCAACTTCAATGTACATGTTCCCCTCGACGGCTCGTGGGGAACATGTACATTGAAGTTGGCACGGCTGGTATTGGTGACATTGCTGACACTGCTGGTTTTGCTGGCATTGTTGGCCCTAATATCATGGTATCGTAAGATATAATAATTTCTTCGTCAGTGATGTTAAATGCAAAGTTTAGAACACAAAGTTTCGAACATAATCACAATATAAATAATTCAACAACAGAACAAAATCCTCAAGGTGTATTGAGTGTTGTTGATTGGCGTTGGGTTGACAACGTGGCCCGCAACAAGGGCGCCACCACACCGTAGCGGCCACGGACCGTAACTGTCACTAACGGTAAACATTACCCCTCAATACCTGTACATCAGGGCAGCCTGGGAGGGGGTGCGGACGCCTGCCACACATCCGACAGTCCACCTCCATTACCCACCAATAACAACACATCTGGGGACCTGCTGACTGGGTTGTTCCGCAGCGTTGTGATCACTAGACTCTTAGTCATGAAGGGTCTTTATTTTACAACATACTCTTTAGTGTATTGTAATTATAATCATGATATATATAATCAAGAGGGGCATGACGGCTGAGTGGACAGCGCTCGGGATTCGAAATACTAACGTTCCGAGTTCGATCCCCAGCGGAGGCGGAAACAAATGGACAGAGTTTCTTTCACACTGATATCGCCCCTGTTCACCTAGCAGTAAATAGGTAGCTGGAAGTTAGACAGCTGCTACGGGCTGCTTCCTGGGGGTGTGTAACAAAAAGGTGGCGTAGTTGAGGACCGGGCCGCGGGGACGCTAAGCCCCGAAATCATCTCAAGATTACCTCTAGATATGATAGAATTGCTTTTGACTTAGAAATAGTTATGTAAAATTAGAGGTACATTGTAGTGACAACCGTACCTGCTAAACTCTAGTTTTCCTAAAACGAGAGTTTAGGAAAAGTTTAAGTTTGTTTAAGCTTACTAGAAGATTATAAATATAAAGGAGGGAACGACACACATTGAGCAGAAACCCGTAACATCCAGTAACAATCTAAACTTGATTCTTCCGAAAACTCGAGCAATAAGGAACACCTTTCAACATCAAGATACCAACTGACGTAGGCTCAAGAATCTGTACACCAGTTGATTGACAGTTGAGAGGCGGGACCAAACAGACAAAGCTCAACCCCCGCAAGCACAACTAGGTGAGTACGTATTCTGGAGCCTCAAAGGAAAGAGTGGGAAAGAGAACTCTCGGAATAGCAATCATATGGGCAGCTCCCAGGAACAAGGATAAGAACCTGGGGCCAGATTCACGAAGCAGTTACGCAAGTACTTATGAACGTGTACATCTTTCCTCAATCATTGACGGCTTTGGTTACATTTATTAAACAGTTTACAAGCATGAAAACTTGCCAATCAACTGTTGTTATTGTTATAAACAGCCTCCTGGTGCTTCGGAGCTCATTAACTGTTTAATAATTGTAAACAAAGCGGCCAAAGATTGAGAAAAGATGGACAGGTTCGTAAGTGCTTGTGTAACTAACTGCTTCGTGAATCTGGTCCCTGGAAGAATATTTAATTAACATCATATCTGGCTCATGAACGCCACATCAGTATGTCGTTTGCCATTTTATGCAAAACTGGCTGATTTCAGGGGAGCTTTCTGGAGCAAACAGGAATTCAGAACACATTATAAAACCTAAGTAAGACTACCGACAGTTGGTAGTCTTTGTCCGTAGTCTGGCACACATTGATTGGGCTGGCTAGTAATGCCGGACATTACGATCTGTCTGCCGCACAAATGTCCTGTGTTAAATTACACTTACCTCACATATTCTTTCAGTAATCTGTCCGTTGTAAGATAACGCAGATCCTGCCACCATAGTGACCGGTGTAAGACGACAATAGTGACGCAGATACATAATAATTTACTTTAATTTACTGAAGACATAAATAATAATTTACACGTGGAAAATAGTAGAGGGGCTGGTCCCAAACCTGCACACAGAAATAACACCACATGAGACCAGGAGGCATGGTAGGATGTGCAGAATACCCCCGTTGAAGAGCAGAGGTGCAACAGGTACTCTGAGCGAGAACTCTATCAACATCAGAGGCCCGAGACTGTTCAACACGCTTCCACTACACACAAGGGACATAACTGGCCGACCCCTCACAGTGTTCAAGAGAGAACTATCAACATCAGAGGCCCGAGACTGTTCAACACGCTTCCACTACACATAAGGAGCATGACTGGCCGACCCCTCACAGTGTTCAAGAGAGAACTATCAACATCAGAGGCCCGAGACTGTTCAACACGCTTCCACTACACATAAGGGACATAACTGGCCGACCCCTCACAGTGTTCAAGAGAGAACTATCAACATCAGAGGCCCGAGAGTGTTCAACACGCTTCCACTACACATAAGGGACATAACTGGCCGACCCCTCACAGTGTTCAAGAGAGAACTATCAACATCAGAGGCCCGAGACAGTTCAACACGCTTCCACTACACATAAGGGGCATAACTGGCCGACCCCTCACAGTGTTCAAGAGAGAACTATCAACATCAGAGGCCCGAGACTGTTCAACACACTTCCACTACACATAAGGGACTTAACTGGCCGACCCCTCACAGTGTTCAAGAGAGAACTATCAACATCAGAGGCCCGAGACAGTTCAACACACTTCCACTACACATAAGGGACTTAACTGGCCGACTCCTCACAGTGTTCAAGAGAGAACTATCAACATCAGAGGCCCGAGACTGTTCAACGCGCTTTCTCTACACATAAGGGACATAACTGGTCGACCCCTCACAGTCTTCAAGAGAGAACTGGATAATCGCCTCCGAAGTATACGTGATCAACCAGCCTGTGTCATACGTCAGGCTGCGAGCAGCTGCGTCCAACAGCCTGGTTAATCAGTCGGGCAACGAGGAGGCCTCGTCGAGGACAGGGCCGCGGGGACGCTAAGCCCCGATATCATCTCAAGGTAAAC